>CM067366.1:62762406-63113179 GCA_034401795.1 Chaetoderma sp. LZ-2023a | reverse complement strand
ATAAATGTGAAGCACACCTCATATTCTACAGTTGTAGCCTGAGAGAATAAAGCTATCTTGTCCTTGTCATGTGGCTTGATCTGGGGGGGGGGGGTCCCTATACCAGCGTGGCGGTGCACGCATAGTGAGAAGACTGGCATTGTCCAACGGCTGCCTCGCCGCCGACATTGGTCTGGCTCCTGATATCGCTAGTTAACCGAAACGTGCCGGTAACTCCGTTTTCCAATGTGAGCCCCGTTTTAGCTGCCCTGTCAATACTTAAGTTTGATTCTTGGCAGGATAGTCACGCTTCACCGTTGTCCAGGTGGAAACTATATCTGACCACGACAATATAAAGAACGTATAGAGGAAATATGACGAAAATCATAAGGTGTATGAAATCACTTGAATTTGCTGTCTTTATCATTCGATGTGGTGACGCAAATAGCATCGTATTTAAACCCTCTTGTGTCAACGGCGCATGAAGCGGCTCAACTGCTACTCATATCAAATAGCATGCACTTAATGGCCAAGACAAGAGAGGACTATTTTGTAAGTGTATCGCTGTAATTTATAAAAATAGTTTACTGTTGTCCTGCAAGTGCAAATTGTTCAAAACCGGTGCAGGGGCTTCTTAGCCGGCTTAACCACCAATGGGGGTAGGGGGGGGGGGGGGTGTGTGTGGGGTGGGTGGGTGTGTTATGGTCAAGAAAATTCGAAATGTTTCTATAGCCGATGTCCATTTGCAGGACAAGAGATTTTTCTCTGAAAATGTACCACTGGTATGACTGGCTCGGTTAACGAGGCTGCTATCCCAGTGGTAAGATTACAGAGAAAATCCTCTCTTGTCCTGTAAATGGGCACTCCCTAAGGCCACAATATGGCCGCCATGACAATTAAAGTGGTACGTTGACACCAGAGGGGTTAATGGCCACATGTTAACCATTTCCCTCCTGCTAACATCTACGAAGTGCACTTAGACTGTGTTTGTGCATAGAACATGTTAATTACAGATAATTGTAGCTCACAACCGCCTACGTGATTCACAATATGCACCATGTAACGAGTATGACTAGCAAGTACGAGGGGGCAATATCGAGAACAAGTGCAGTATCTGTAGTACGTGGGAGATTGAGATAATTGCTACACAGTCTTAAGCTCCCTTGCAAGAATCTAGATTTACCTCTTTAACACAAACCTTTCAAGAAAATTGGAATTTTCCATTTGCAGACAAAGAGACGGCTGGAATGTATCACTGGAATGACTGGCTCGGTTATCGAGCCGGTCATTCCAGTGGTGAATTAAATAAAAATAGTCTTCTCTTGGTCTGCAAATGGACATTTCTCAAGACCACTGCAGAAGTCGTTTTGTGCTGATATGAGGGTTAACGCGTTATAGGTCATCCTTCTTTTGTTTTCTGAGACCTGGAAAGCTTTCCCCTCCATATGAGCGTAAACTAGCACAATTGATACGGCCAAATTTTATGCTAACGTTCCTGGAAAAGATGCTACATTCATACCAGGCTGCTTGAAAGTAAAATTATTTAAATTGTACACTTTTAGAACCTTAAATTGTGTACCTCAATGTAATGAAATAAAATAAATCTTAATATATGATGATTTCATTCCATATAATTTTTTAGTTGCGAAGTTGAATTTGGGACTTGTTAATTATATTAATTTGTACGTAATGAAATCATTATGTGCTAATATTTATTTGGTTTCATTACATCCACGCATACAATCTAAGCCTCTAAAATTATACAATTTTAACAATTTAGTTTTCAAGTACTCTGGTGTGAATATGCATCTATAAGTTGCTAACATATTTTTTACAATGACAAAGTTAATGGATTATGGGGTAGCTGAGGTGGGCAAAAAAGCCTTTTCTCCATCCACATAACCAATATATACAATTAATGTATAAGAAAACGATAGGTTATGGACTAAATAGTTAAACTAATCATTACATCCTGATAACGCGGGTTATTGGGCCGGTACTGCGCCAATACCAGGCCAATAGACCCAGGTCAATAGGCCCGGTATTGGCCCGCTACCCACCCATTAACCTACGTCAGCAAACCATGCTGTACTCCAGCCACAGTCCACTCTAACCATAGATGTACTATACACTGGCTAGATGGCTCATGGGCAAACCCTCACTATGGGGCTAGTTATCGCGACCGCCGGTGATGTGAGACGATCAGCTGCATATACAACCTTCAAAATTACTAACTTATCTTTTTCTGTCCGCTGCCGCACTTTTGCGGATAGCATAAAGAGACACTAGCGTAGATACCGTGTAGATACAGATTGACATATCTCAAAACTGTTGCAGATGCCGTTTTGGTCGGTTTGGCCATTACAGTGTTAAGTTAGCGCAAGGGGGTTAACCTAAATAGTTCTCTGGAATATAACACATTGCAGCAACTTCTGATAGCACGAGTATTTGCAAAATGAATGCAAACTTAGCCCGGTTGAACCTTGACAACTGAAGAATCAAGGCAACCGTATGGCTTACGTCGTTTATGTAGTCGCACATTGAATTTCATGTCAGATAAGTTAAACCGCATGTTGAACATTTTGAAATCAATTTGGGTACACTCCGTGAAGTCCCAGGGCAGCGAGAGCAAAATTTACTTCCCATCGTCAAAAAATTAAAATATTGTGATCTCAAAATAAGAGAAGGCACACTGTTATGACACCGCTAGCATTCATTTCCCATATTTGGCATACCTCTTCTTAGGAAGATACGCCTAATGTCAACTCTTCCTTATTTATCAACGCGTTATCTGATATAAGGTCATTGGTCATCGGACGTTTATCTATTCAAAACTTTATTGTATCTTCGTATATATGTCTGAGCCATGATTATGCCAGCCTCACAAACACCCTCACACACTCCTCAACAGAACTGATAAAGATACGGTATATTAACATACAGAATATCGATCAATTTATTCAATACAGTATTTTCCAAATACTGAGTATACGGTGCATAGGTCCAGGCTGCTCATGCACACCCCTACCCCGTCTACCCCACCCCAGGCCCCAAGGATCTGACCAACTGACACAGTGGCTGATTGCGTTGATGTCCACTGATTATGCATGAGTGAATGTAGTCGAAGTTTATTCTAACTATGACAGATATTTGGAGATTGTGATGGGCCGGCTAGTTCACGTCGAACCTGAGCCGTCGGTCTGTGTAAATATCTGTCAAAGCACTGGCTGAGTGTCAGAGTCATAGATATCGTATATAATGGCTAGATCGCTCATGAGCCTCTCAAAAGCGGCATATCAGAGTTCAGTATTTTCTCACCGATGTATAGTCCAGAAAATAATGTTTTTGTTAGTAAACCTATTACGTAGTCGAATAAAGACGCAGATTAATGTAAACAAAATTTTTTTATTTTTGATAAAAAATATGTAAATTTGCGTCTGTTCAACCCCTCGTCAAATTAACAAAAGATAATTTAGTTGTTTGATTGGTCCGGGTGGCGCATACTTCAGGTCCCTGTTAAACAAATCCCCTTCACGCCAGATTCAAAACGGTATTAATTTCTTTGATTCAATTGCGGTTTTGTTTTTCGGGACATCAACGGGCCTATATCTAAGACTCAGAAAATGAAAGGGATCCGGGTTGACTGCTCCATGTGAAATGGCGAAAGGGAGCTTGGAGTGGTGAGATGACCATCACGAATCACGATATCCAGGCCTAATCTAACGTAAATTACTAATCGTCAATTCACCACATTTTCAGCCGCTAGGCCTACTTTGTAATACCCTAACCATGCAGGCCTTGGGCCATCACAGAGACATAGGCCACTCAGTACATCCACTGCACCTGGCCCTTGACGCTAAGGCTTCCTCACTCATAGATCTAACCAGCTATTCTATTGGCATTTCCGTTCCCAATTATTTGCCTTTTGACTGTGTAACTTTATCAGCTGGTGTTGCTTATTAGTAAATAGAAGATGAATAGAATAGATTAGATGGTAGTTTGGTTAGTATAGTTAGTTTAGTATGTGCAGGAGGTAGGGTGGGTGGGTGGGTGGGTGGTGGTGGCGTGGGTATGTTCAGGTTGTTACGCGGACAAACTATCTGATTCTATTTATCCATTTTATCATTCTGTGTGGTATTGTCATTTTCCTAGCTTCCTGTTTAACCAGTGCCAGTCATTCCAGTGCGAAATTTGCAACAATAGTCTTCCCTTAGCCGTCGAAGGAATAGAATTTTCTTCCAAATCCTGACCGTTTAATTGATATAAGTAGCATTTTTGCACTTTGAGACTCTGCTGACATAAGAAGGATTAATTTTTCGTCATCCGTAAATCTCTTCGTAGTAATAGAGGTGTTCGTGTCTAGCTACGCCCCGCCCATTTCTAACTAAGCTGCACCGACCTTTTTCCGCGAGTTGTAATCAACATATATACTTTGAATCCTGAGTTTCCAGAAACCTAATTTTAAGACAACCATACAGGTAAGCTGTTGAATATTTTGAAACTAAATTGATTGTGCGCTGTTTTTGGCTATATGTTTATTAAACAGTAAATCCCTCAAAGACATGCAATTCGTATCACTACACATGACTGACCTTTCTATATTGACCTTTCTATATTGACCTTTCTATATTTATGACGGAGCTAGATACGTCATTATGTATTGTGACCTCGGCCTACATGTAACGTAGCTGAGTATCATATACTGGAGTAACAGATCGGATCCTTCCATAAGGAATCATGAATGCGATCTCATAAACAGGTTCTTTTTGCACGAAATGAGCCTAATTACAGTGACGCTTCCAGGCATCAACGCGCCGATCCCCCACGAGACATTTTATGACGGGAAACCATAGCAACGATACATTAAACATAACATACAACTGAATTGATTAATCACTGAACGAGATTTATTTTATGAATAAACCTACGTTTTTGCCAATCTTCTTCTTGGATGTATGCGCTTCATCAGGTGCGGATTTATTATGCAAATTATAGGAATAATGTGAAACAGAAATAGAGACGACTTGGAGTTGCGAGAGAAGCGTTTTCATGAATGATGAATGTGTATTAAGTAAGTGAGACATCCTGACTAACTCTATCCATGACTCTCGCTTAACCTTTTAACACTATCAGCCAAAAACGGCTTCTGCAGTGGTCTTGAGAAATGTCCATTTGCAGACCAAGAGAAGACTATTTTTGAAGATTTAGCACTGGAATGACTGGCTCGATGACGGAGCCAGTCATTCCAGTGCAAAATTTTCAAAAATAGTATACTCTTGGTCTGATAATTGATATTTAGCATGAGAAAATTAAAATTTTTTTGAACAAATTTGAGGGTTAAAAGGTTAAGAATCACTGACAATTGACGGATCCATGTCTAGCTTTGCTCCGCCCATTTCTAATTAAGCACCGCATACATTTTCCGCGTGTTGGAACAGATTTGAAACTTTGAATCCCCAAGTCCTAGATTGTAAATATCAGGTTAACTATATAGGTAAGAAGTATGCTGTTAAATATTTTGAAATCAATTTGGCACCGAGTCAAATTAGTTTCAAAATCTTCAACAACATGGTTATGAATTGTAAATTCATCAAAGACATACAAAGTCTTTCAAAGTGACACTTTCCTAACAGGCATATCGAATTTTGTGACAGAGATACGTCATTTTGATTGTGACATCAGCTAACACTTGGTGTATTTGATTATGACGTCATACACTTGAGTGACAGATCGTATCCGTCCAATACACAGAAACTTGAAACGTTCAACATATAGACATGCCCTTGCATGCTTACAGGAAATCTCACCTTATCTTATGCTAACCATTCTGTTGACAGAATTTGCCACCCATAATCCATTCCTGATATTTTATCATTTTATCATGCCGATTACGAAAGATATTCCGGCTTAAGTAGCTAAATGTTGATGCATTCTACAGTCTTAGATGGCTGCCATTATTTACTTTTCAACCAATCAGAAAAAGCCTAGCGTGCATGCCTTGGTATATACGCTCGGTCACAGAGGTGCCAGTTATAGTTTGGGAACGTCGTATACAATCAAACATACATAAGCTGGTGAATATTTTGTAACTAATTTGACTGGAACTTGTTGCTGCCATAGAAACTGCAATAACGAGATGAGCATTACATAATAAAGAATGTACTGCATTGGCACTTACTTTGAGGTGACGAAATGGTGGCTATCAGCGTTGAACATTTACACGATATTACAGAGCAGATAATTGTGATACAGAAACCGGAATGTGAGGATATGTATGATATGGAATATATAAAACCTAATCTATCGGTGCAATATATGTATACATTTGAGATGAGATTAGCATCCCTTTAAGATACCACGGATGGGCGAAATGAAAAAGGAACAACTGGTTTTAAATCAGTAACCCGTGAAATGTTAGTATCTTAATTTCAGAACGAATACACAGGAAAGCGGTTGAATATTTTTAATTCGGCTGCCACTTGTTGTGCATATCTGTTGCTGCAAAAGTCAGCAACTCCGCCCAGTTAAATTAGTTTCAAAATATTAATCATGATATCTCTTGCATTAAGTTGTCGGATGTGGTTTTGTGATGGTGAAAGCGTTAAAACGGATGAAGACATAATCGCACCTAATTCAAACCATCAAAACAAGAAAGACAGAATATTTTGTAGAAGGGAGGAAACCAAAGGGGATGGATGAATCCACTGTTAGCCATGGCCCGCCTATCTCCAGCTAATCTCCGCCTATGCGTGGAGCATGTTGTATTAAATACGTACATGTGACATGTTGCATATTTCTAAAGCTAGATTTGATGCCTACGGCAGCAACGGCGCCCAGTCAAATTAGTTTTAACATATTCAACAGAATGTTTATTAAATAGTAAAGAAATATAATTCGTACAACCGACAGAATATTAAACGTTCATGACGGACATAGCGACGCCATTCATGACACATTTTGATGGTGACGTCAGCCTACATGTGACGTATTTGATTTTGACGTCATATACTTGATCGACAGATTGGATTCATCCATTAGGAGCATCATCATGGATAGACAATGCTAAGCGATGAATGGGACAAGATCTATAAGGTGGCGAGGACAGGGAACATTTAATGGTGGAATAAAGAATTTAACGGGTTTCGAACATTAGTTAATTATGCCACTGTTTTAATTATCAATGTTCGAAATGAACACATCGAAATTTGTCTTCGCACTCTCAAAACAGTAAATAACTATACAACGTTATAAACAGATTGTTTGAAATCTTTGTGGACCATGAGAACAGGGGCATCTTATTAAATCCAATGTTATATATTTCACTATGTATGATTTGGGTCGATATTCATATGGTATGCAACATGGCTTGACACCTCTTATTAACTCTTCTTGTGTCATTAAGGCCTCAGGGCGCTTAAAAGCTACTCATATTAATTGACCATTTAATGACCAAGAGAAGAGTGTTTTTTGTCAATTTACCACTGAAATATAGAAAACCAGCTTTCTGCTTTCCTGCAAATAAATACTCCCTACGACCGGCTTGGCCATTACTTAGTTAATGCGTAAGATAGCTCATGTGTTTGTTGAGCCAGTGTCTATTTCCGGGCCAAGAGAGGACTATTTTTGAAAATTTTCCTCTGCAATGACTGGCTCTGGCATATTAAAAAAAGAGTATTTTCTTGGCCTGCATCTCAGAGCAAATGGCCATTCCTCAAGACTATTCCTGACGCTGTCTTCGTCGCCTTGACTATTAAAAGGTTAAGTTGACACACGATTTCTGAATTAAAGTATGTCATGGTTACGACTAACTTGAAATTGTTAGTGGATTACCTGAATTAAACCGTACCTTTTAGCTATATCGTAATCTACTATAATCATAGGTAAATTAAAACACTCTCCATGCACGCCTCTGCGTGAGTTAGTTTAATATTAAGATGTTATATCTCTTGTACAATCTGATCCAATCAGATTTCCATTCGCGCATGAAAAACGTGTGAATCATGTCTCCGGTATCCACCAAATATTCCCCTACCCCTACGTATTCCATCTGTAGATTCATTACACATGGTAGGTATTCCCGCCCATCTCTAGATAAGCTCCACCCACACCGTGATCGTGTTGGGCTCCATCGATACCGGAACTCACTGACTATCAATTTCCCGAAAACTATACAGGTAATCTGTTGAATATATTGAAACTAATTTGGCTGCTTATGGCAGCAACAGCGCCAAGTCTAATTAGTTTAAAACAATATTCAACTTTATGTTTAGTAAATATTAAAGAGACACAATTCGTACACTCCGTCACAATTAAGCGTTCGCGACTAACTTATCTACGTTATTCATGGCGTCATTAGTTATGACGTCATCCTACACATCACATAATTGATCATGACGTCATACAATGGATGGATAAACTGGAAGGACAATTCCCTTTAACTTAGAAACATGTATGACCTTCAGATGTATGACCTTCAGATGCATGACCTTCAGATGCATGAATTTCAGATATATGACCTTCAGTTATATGATCTTCAGATGCATGACCTTCAAATGATGACATTCATATGTATGACCTTCAGATGCATTTAAGATGCTCTATCCTCTGAGAGTAGCGTGAGAATAACGCTGCTTGATCGAAGTCTCTGCATGCATGACAGCAAAATAAATAATAATGAATCAACAGAACAGTGTTTATTCTAAGCAAATATTAACTAATGTATCGCTAGCCGATCTAGGGCTATCTAATTTCTAGCACATGAAACCGCACATTAGGGTTTAATAAACTAGAAAGCAAGCATATATATGACAGTTATTCCATCGATTCTTGACACACATGACTACTAACAGAAACTATATGGGCCATCACAGGTGGTCAATGAAGGCAGTTGGTCGCCTCGTACAGCTCAGATGCAATGCTATTTACGATTTCTGACAGGGCCAGATTTAGGACTTAGCAGACTGAGCAGTTGCCCAGGGGCCTCCAACAAAATCAAATTTAAAAAATGTCTATGGGACCTCCACATGTGTTCGGCAATCGGCTGAATCAACTTTTAAGTGCATTTAAACGGTGACATCACAACGTATAACAGTCCTCCATTTAACTTTAAAAATGGTATACTAATACACTATATTGCCATGTAAAATGTAGTTTTTGATATCTGTCATAATTAACCTGTTAGTAATAAATATAATGTTCTCGACTCGTGTCTATGTTATCTGCCATTCTCATGATCCAGTTGTATGTCTCAGAATAAATACCTGCAGTTCTTACAGAAATACCATATAGTATATGACATTTCTGTGTCTGCATGTATATTCTGACATGCAATTCTTATATGATGTAGATTTGTGATTTAAATGATTGATAAATATTAGTGCTGCACTGTGAAGACAAAATTACAATGTATTAAGGGGGAGGAGTGATTGGTGAAAATTATTGTGAAAAGATGATTGTAATATTCCTGTTCAAATTTTATTGAAAGTAAAATAATGATGTCATTTATCACTCAGAATGCATGAGATGGCAGTATCCTTCGCCCTCCCCATTGGCCCCCTCATGAGATGGCTTCTCAGAGCATCTAGTTTTGAATATTTTCTGGGTTGGAGTGGGGAGGAATCCGGACCCCCGCATCCACACCTCGTCTATGGAAAGGTATACACACCTCAATTACTGACCAGGGCATCCACAGTAATACATCTTTCCCTAATTTGTAGTCAACAGCTGATGAATCAGTTTCAGTTTTCTTTATTTCATCCAGGCCACGTCACGTGGCATATGAGGGCAGCATTTATGTACTCATTAAGACCAGTGGTCTTTTAATCACCCACTGCTTCTGCAGTGGTCTTGAGAAATGTCCATTCGCAGGCCAAGAGAAGACTATTGAAAAAATTTCACTGTAAATACTGGTTCGTTTATCATTCTAGTGGGAATTTTCAAAGTAATTCCGTGGTCTGCAAACGGACATTTTCTATGAGAAAATTTTAATTTTCTTGAATAAATTTGAAGGTTAAATGGTTAGAGAACCAGAATCCTTTAGCGCTAACACCACACATTCAGTGTTAGCCATTTAAACCATTATACACCATACATATCTTTGTGATGTTAGGAAATTTACGTTGAATATTTCGAAGGTAATTTGACTTGTAGGTGTTGCTGCCTATGGCGACCTCGCAGTCGAATTAGTTTCAAAATAGTCAACATCCTCCTTGTACAGTTGTCCTGGAACTCTATGACATTTAAAGGATTGAATGGTGAATTGTACTTTGCCAGAACGTGATCTTTAGAGCCAAGCTGATTGTTTTAATTATCAACTCGGCGTAGTCTAGAAGTTGTAAATACTGTACTAATAAGATTTCTCTGCGCATTATGTCTACACCATCTCCATACGTATATGGTAATCTCACAGACAATCTGATGCCATATGTGGAATCTAATCACAATGTTAATCACCGTCTACAAGTTGCTTTCCTGATTGATTGTTGGTGAACGGATATTCTGATTGATTACGATAAAATCGTGCTAGTAGAATGTGATTCTAGACGCGACCCTAGGGAATTGCGGATTTAATTTATCTCAGGTGCGGCTTATTGTATGTAAAATACGCAGGTTTACCGTCAAATCTTAATTGATCGTTGCTTTAAGTCGACTCAAACTGTGTCACTAAAGATAGATGCTCGTGTGAAATTACTACGTTGCCGGAGGATCCACGCCATGTCTTAAGGCCTGATTATACAGAAGCGAGGAACGGTAACGGTAGCGGTATACCGCGCGGCCAAAAAATTAGGAATAGTACTTTCCCTGTGATACAATTACACATAGCGCGGAACTGTCAAGCGGTCGAGCGTGAAACCGCTCCAAATAGGAATGCTATCGATTGTTCATGCTACCCGCGCGTTAAAATAATGAACTCGACGAATCAGAGACAATGTTTGCATATGACATCATTTACAGGTGTAGTACATATCCACGTGCACATGTCGACTGATACAAGTGAGCTTCTTATATTGGAGGTTGAAAAACATCCTCAACCTTTTGACACCTCAAGAGAGGATTACAAGGATGCTGAGTAGGCCATATGGAAAGCAATCGGGGAAAGGTTGTTAATGCCAGGTAATTGGTGTCTTATAATAGGCATGGCCACGAACAACTTCGGCTACTATGAATCTATGCATTGTACATATTTACATTATATTTAGTTTCACAACCATGCATTGACAATTGCATCGGCCTGCCTGCCTGCCTGCCTGCCTGCCTGCCTGCCTGCCTGCCTGCCTGCCTGCCTGCCTGCCTGCCAGTCTGCCAGTCTGCCAGCCTGCCAGCCTGCCTGCCTGCCTGCCTGCCTGTCTGTCTGTCTGTCTGTCTGTCTGTCTGTCTGTCTGTCTGTCTGTCTGTCTGTCTGTCTGTCTGTCTGTCTGTCTGTCTGTCTGTCTGTCTGTCTGTCCACACACAGGCCAGACCTCCCGTCCCTCTGTCATGCCTCCCGCTCGCCCGCCAGTTCGCCTGTGCCCACCCCCGCCCTTCCACCCGGGCACCAGTCGGAGGGCCATTCGCTTGTCCGGTCAACTGGTCGGTCAGTCGGTCGGTCGGTCGGTCGGTCATCTTGCCTGGCTACCTGACTCTCTGGTACAATAATCTGGTATGTAATAGCAGGGGTTTGACCAAAATCAGTTAATAATGAACGAGAATATAATTTCTATGATATGCTTGTTTGTTCAAACATCATTCCATGACGGCTACCTTTTAATATGAGTTAATAACACTTTACGAAGCTGGATTATAATTATTAATTATACAGTAGAGGGTGCTATTCTGAAGTTTTTGAATTCCTTCTGTGTGTTGCCACGTCATTTGTAAACTGGGGAGTACTAGCCGATGTGCTTGTTTTGATGGCAATCAGCCATCTTGAATTCCAAAACAAGCAGTCCTTTGCCATCTAACCTCACCCACTTCTGACATGAAATAATTTTTGTAGCCGTCCCGTACTTGATTTGCTTTTTTTGATCCACGATTTCCACCTACACGTAACTGTTCTAGCAAATCAGTATTGACACTTTCTGCTCTGTTAAGTTCATGCTGTTCAGACTTTGGTGACGTTATTTGCAGAAACTTATGAAGCACACACGTAGCCTTGATAACATTGTCTGTATTCGTGGCACTAAGCTGTATGCGGCGGTGGTAAATTCTCCATCTCAACGCTAATTTACCAAACGCATTCTCAACAATGCGCCTGTCACGTGAGAGTCTGTAATTAAATATCAATCAAGATCTCTGCCTGGGTAAGGTCTAAGTAAATATGTCTTCAATGGAAACGCTTCATCACCAACGATAACGTGTGGCATCGACCCTATTTCTGGATAATTTGGCAATGGCTTGTCGTCTGGGACATTGAGTGTTCCATTTTCCAAAGCCCGTCCTAGTGTTTGAAGACATGAACCAGTCACACAAATGATCTCTCAAGAAATAAGATCGACATCCAGAAAGAAAACAGTGACGTGACATAATAGCCGTTATATAAGTCCTCTCACAACTACGATCTTAACTCTTTGCCTGATGAATTTCTGCAGACTATATATTTCCATAGGGTGTAAGTCTGAATATGTGTAACATATTAAAACAAAATGACTGAAAGTTGTTGGTGGCTAAGCCACCAACAACGTTCAGTCATATTGTGTTCAAAATATCAAGCATGTCCAAAGTTATTTCCCATTCAAAATATTGTTCGGCAACTGTTCAATAATCTAAAATCTTAGAGAGTGCATGTATCAACATTGATAATCCAGCCCCAACATGCATGTACAGAATGGAATATGTTAATCAATCAAGTTCACTGGAAACATGAGTTAAACCTCGATTAATCATAGATTTCTGACATTAGGAATCAGTTCCCATTTATTGAGATACTTCATCCCTCCTGCTATGTGTGTAATATGCTCGAATGATTGATTGGTCAAATAATGTAAGCCAGTCTGGATGTCAGGACGCTATCTGTAGAAAGACCAGGCTCTATATAAAATCTGATGTGCCGAGGCCTAATATGTATGGATTCTTTCCAAGGAATGTCAAATACAGTTTCCTTCTTTGGAAAGAAAAAGCTCATTTATAAAGCCATACCAATATAACGCAGGTTACTGGGCCGATGCTGGGCCGATACCGGCCCGCTACTGAAAGTATCGGCCCAGCATCGGCCCAATAAGCTGCGTTATCAGGGTATCTATTCAAACCATATGTGCATGGTAGCTTCTGTGTCTTTATATACTAATGTGTCTGTCCGTCTGTCTTTCGTTCACATAATATAGTATATGTGTGCTCGACTATGTCTCCCCTTTCCAATAGAGGAACCCTTCACTAGCGATACCACGCCCATTTCTAGCTCTTTAACTTCTTATAGGCGTTGGCATCGAGTTGAGATTTTGAAACCTGAATCCCCAGAATGTATCTTCCAAGGTAAGCTGTTGAATACCGTGAACCTAATTTGAATGTAGCTGATGCAGCATATGGTATTACAAGCTCGCAGTCAAATTAGTTTCAAGATATTCAACATAATGTTTATTAAATTATAAACTATGCCATCAACAGCGCTCAGTCAAATTAGTTTCAAAATATTCTTTTTCTTATTTTTGTTCGCTGGATCACACTTGGAGAGCATTGCTCGAGATGAGATTTATGGTCTTCCTCAGTGCATCCACAGACCCAGACAGCTTTTCTTGAATAGATCTCCCCCCCCCCCCCCTCCTCAGCAGCTGATAACCTCTGCAATATTGCAGTACGTGTTTTGTGGTCTATTCTGCTTCTCCACAGGGACAAGCTGGGGGATGTAACAAGGTGGACCCGCTTATATATGTGTTGATTTAGTATGAATAACCACTTGTTCTAGTCTTGACAGCTTATAGTAGCCATCTCTTGAATGTGGTGTTCTGTACATTGACTTGATGATTGTCTTCAATTCTGTATGGGTAACCCTGTTTTCTGTTTGATTCTCTTCTGCAACCAGCTTTGCCATCATGTCTGCCTCCTCGTTTCAGTGAACACCACCGTGTGAGGGGATCCACTGCAACGCTAGTCGAAAGCACCCGATGGTCTAAAAATATTCAACTATATTAAATAGTAAAGACAGACAATTCGTACAACTGACGGACTTTTAAAAGTTCATAATAAACTTAGCTACGACATTCATTACGCATTTTGATTGTGACGTCAGCCTTTCCTATCCAATACGTACACCGCGGAGTCACCAAGGCACGCGATTCAGGTAACTCTGTGTCTCTCTGATGAACCGATGTCACATTAAAGTAAACAAGTCACCTGGAGTTGCCATGACAACTCTTTTGATTAGCAATTGAGCAATCTCGTCTTAAAGTCGCCTCGAGGTAAAGTCGTTATATCTCCGCTGATGGCGTTCACTAGTCTGTGTGGTTATTATCATCATCGTCTTGGCTTATTTCTCTTAGTCCACCAACCTTCAGAGATGGGCGAATCCATATCATTATATATTATTTATGATAGCCATCATGTAGAAGAGTACCGCCAACCAGCGCAGCGAATCACGCGGCGAGTTATGCCCACACGTTTATACATTGTGCATCCTTGTTAGCGATCTTGTTGATATGTCATGTTTCCATGGCAACTGAATAATGGCCATGTGATGGAACGAGATAGATGCGTATGAGATTTAATTGTGCATTCTATAATTACCAGACATGCCTGCCACTGATGATAATGACTTAGTTCTATGAATAGCGAGCACAGAGAGATTTGAATACGCTATTTACTGCGTTAGCTAATGCCAATCTCAACCTAGTAATGTAGGCGTGAACATACTGGACGACGTGGGTGGGGTGAGGGCCGTGAGGTGGTGGGGATTGGATGGTGGTGGTGGGGGTTGGGATATGGATCGGGTGTGTGGTGTGTGGTGGGTGTGTGGGGTTATCGTTGCACAACGTCCGTGCCTTTATAAGGATTTCCACACATGACTGAGTAACATATAA
Organism: Chaetoderma sp. LZ-2023a; assembly: GCA_034401795.1. Classification (NCBI taxonomy): domain Eukaryota; kingdom Metazoa; phylum Mollusca; class Caudofoveata; order Chaetodermatida; family Chaetodermatidae; genus Chaetoderma; species Chaetoderma sp. LZ-2023a. Next base: position 63,098,213 of record CM067366.1, on the reverse strand, counting down.
CCCTTGAGAGCATACATTACCATCTATCTGCTTTGATCCATATTACGACTAAAACCTGTATTTGAATTTCAAACTAAACAATATAGGCCAGACCTAGTAATTCTGTGGCCGGATCCTCCAAACTCGACAATATAACCTCTACTATAACGATCTTGTAAGCTCTATATTGTTCATTACATTTAGAATACCATATCGCTGGCTAATATTGGCATTAAATATATATTTATCGAAGAGGCACAGGTAGCGTCTTTACTACATTATTAAAAAGATATAGACTTTCAAAAAGTAAATCGGCTATGAATTATCTGTATAATGATAGATGTTGGGTGGGGTAGGTGGGTGAGGGAGGGGAAAGAGGGGGGGGGGGGGTAGGGGGTGTTTGCGGTAAACTGGCGCCACTATTTTAGGCGACTGTCTAGACATATTTAAGATTTTCCGAGTTCCCTCCAATCTGAGTGATCCGTAAACAAATTTATCATATAAACAAGCCTTCTAGCGTGTTCCATATTTTTCGATATGAGCACGCGTGCCATATTCAACGGAGTATTTTCATTGGCTGTTGGGTGCGCAACCCATTTAAATAGACGAATTAAAACATCGAATGATGTGAGCGTGATGCGTAGGGATTACTACGCGGTACTGTTTTACGACGATTTGTTTACTACGATTTGTCATTCATGAAACGTCATCGCAAAATGTCATCGTTTGACAGTTTAACAGTCAGTAGCGATAGTCTTAGAAGAAAATTGTAGTTTACGGCTGACATCGCCAGATTTAGTGTTTGTCACTATATTTTGCTGCGCATTCAGTATCCGTTATCAAGTAGTGGTGCGTCACAGCCGCGGTATCGATTTCGCGAAAATCAACAATGAGAAATCAGATAAAAGTCACATCAGCAACTATTGGCAAATATTTCAAAATTACAGTTTATATGATAAATAAAATCTCAAACTGTCACTTTTCATATCACTATTATGAACCTCGTTGAAAATTATCAATTTTGCACTCGCTAAAGCTCGTGCAAATTGATAATTTTCAACTCGGCCCATAATAGTGATATGAAAAGCGACCTCGTTCCAGATTCTCTATTTATGAGTCCATAAACAAAATAACGAAAAGGGAAACAGCCTCGGGAGAGATTTCAATTTTAATTAGAAATGATGTTTCAAAGTTTTGTAAAGTAATTCATACAGAAAATGAATTCGTTCTGTGGCTATACGTCCAGAAGGGATTAATGAATTATGATGAAAATCCTTTATATGGGAGCGATCTATGTCCCATGTGAGTCATCAAAATACCACTCAAATGAAGTTTTTAATTAAATTGAAAAAGATATTATAACTCTTAAAGAAAGATTTGAATTAATTTGCATGTTGGGCGACTTTTATAACAGGAATAGAACAGGACTGTGTTCTCGATTACGTTATCGGAAACCGTAAATTCCTTGAAAAGATAGCAGAATTTATTGTGGAAGATTTTGACCCGATATTATCAGACAATCACTCTGCATTGAATATAGCAATCCATGTAAACCACCACCACCACCACCACCACCACCACCACCACCACCACCACCACCAACAACAACAACAACAACAACAATAATAATAATAATAATAATAAAAAAAAGATGGATACCAAATAAAAAGTCTCAGTTCATACAAAATATAGATTTAAATACAGTAAATGCAATTTGCGAGAAAATTAACGAAGCCGCAAATATAGACCCACGAGATAATCTGAATGAAATTGTAAATTTGATAGGTGAATTATTTGACAGCAACGCAGTAAAAACGTTTGGAATTAAAAGGAAATATAAGGTAAAATAAAATCAAACAATAAGCCATGGTTTGGAAAGGAATGTTCAATAAAACGTAAACAGTACCATGAGGTAAGAAGAAATATAACATTAATAAAACACCGTTCAACAGGCAATGTCTTAAACGCGCGAGTAAAGCGTACAAACTGTCAATTAAAAATATGACGTGCTTTCCAGAAATCAAGTACAAGCCAAACTAAGGGAGCTACATAAATACGACACCAAAGCGTTTTGGAAAATAATAAACAGCAAAACCAAATGTAAGGGCGACGGTGAAAAAATCGATTCAAACACTCTGTTTCAACACTTTAAGAAAGTAAATGAAGGTGACAATGAAGACGAAAACGACCCGGTAGAACTAGACATCACAGCATGCCCTGAGCTTGATATCCCAATATCTGAAGATGAACTAAGGAAAGCTGTATGACAAACTGCAAACAGTAAGGCCAGCGTCCCAGATAATATAGTAAATGAGTATATTAAATCTACAATTGATATTATGTTACCTATATATGAAAAGTTTTTCAACCAAACTTTTGACACAGGAATTATCCCTGAAACATGGATCATTTGTAAAATTATACCAATCCACAAAAATAAAGGTAGTAAACTTGAACCATCTAATTACCGACCAATAACATTATTAAGCTGTTTAGGAAAACTGTTTACATCTATACTAAATGACAGGTTAAAACATTTACAGAACAACATGAAATTATTACAGAATCGCAATCCGGATTTAGGAAAGGTAGATCCACATTGGACACTATTTTTGCACTACATATTATTATTATTATTTTTACAAAGAAAAATATTGTATTGCTGCTTCGTAGACTTTGAAAAATCAATCGATACCGTTGGAGCGTTGGTCTATGGAGCAAACCTTTAAGAAGTGGCATATCTGGGAAATGTTTTAATATAATTATAAATATGTATAAATCAATCTCTTCATTTGTATTTCATAATTCTGAGTCATCTGGAAGTTTTCCCTGTAAGATTGGAGTGAGGCAAGGAGAAAATCTCTCACCCATATTATTCTCTCTTTTTATCAATGAGCTAGAAAATTATTTAAAGGAACGCAGAAATCCAGGACTTACATCGTTAAGCCAATTGGCTGATGACCTCCATGTGTATTTATACTTACTAATTTTGCTTTATGTCGACGACATCCTCCTTATGGCAGATTCACCGGAATCTTTGCAGAAAGCTTTAAATATTTCAAATTAATAGATTAAAGGTGAACCGTAGCAAAACTAAAATAATAATCTTTACAAAACGTAAGAAAAAGAATCAGACACGCTTTCAACTAGGGTCACAGGAAATAGAAATAGTAGATGAATATATTTTTCTCGGTGTTCTATTGAAGTACAATGGAAATCTCTTTGCATGCAGGAAACGCAATCTAAAACAGGGAACAAAAGCTGTTTGTATTAATACAAACAATTAACCAGTTTTATGTCCCCATTGACATACAATGTATACTATTTGACTCAATGATCCAACCTGTATTACTGTATGCATCAGAAGTATGGAGGTTCGAAAATGTAGACCTGTTTGAAAAGTGTCAAACAAAATATTATAAAGCAAAGCACGCCACATTCAATGCCTTATGGTGAGTTTGGCAAATTCCACCTGAAAATTATAATTCAATGTAATATAATCCGATATTGGGCCAGTTTAGTGAATTCCGGTTATAGCAAGCTGCATCACTTCTATATTTTTGCGCGTTGGAATATATAGAAAAATATAATGTAACTATCAAATGGATTAATAATGTCAAGACAATCCTCAACACAACTGGACAAGGCAACCTTTTTAATCTAGACCATATAAACCAAAAACACGTTGTTCGACAAACAAAAACATTTTTAGAGAACAAATTTATAGAGTACTGGTGAAACGATATCAACGGCTCGAACAGGTTAACATCTTATACACTGATAAAACAAGACTTTAAATTCGAACCATACCTAAAAAAATATACAGAACAGAGAAGCCCTAATACTCTGCCATTTTCGAACTCTAAATCATTATTTAGCAATAGAGGCCAAGCGATGGGTGGGAATTGAGAGATGCGAGCGAGTCTATGAACTCTGCAATGTCTTTGAAGATGAAATTCATAACCTTTTCGAATGCCCACAATTTGAAACCGAACGACAAAAATTTATTCCAGATTATTATACAAATTATACAGACGACAAAACTAAGGGATTATTCCAGATATGCAACAAACCCCTTTTGTATAAATTATGTAAACTAATACCATACTCAAAGAAGAAAGATAGACACAAACAAAATTAAAGAAATTAGTAAACAAGCAGGCAACAGCAACAGCAACAGCAACAGCAACATCAACAGCAACAGCAACAGCAACAGCAACAGCAACAGCAACAGCAACAACAACAACAACAACAACAACGACGACGACGACAGCAAAAACAACAGCATAATAATAATAATAATAATAATAATAATAATAATAATAATAATAATATGTATATTTCTATCGCCACAAATGTACCCTACTTTATTTGCCTCACATGCCATTTTGTAATGGCCTGAGTGAATAAAAGAAAACTGTAAACCGAAAACTGACAGGAATATGGCACTCGATGGTTGGCTTTGGGTGCGGGGTGGTGCAATGTTCTGTCGCGATGGTGAGTCCAGGAGCGTTATTTGCGCATTATAGCGGACAGCTGGGCAAGACGGGAAGAGAAACAGTGTATTGCCGCAATAAGGTGCGGGTAATGTAGATTAGCACATGTATTTACAACTGGGATGTAGGTATCTTTGATTGCCGCCATGTAGTTTATTGTTGCTAATAATCTGACTACACAAGGATTCATTGGAGTTCGCCTTGAAAATGTTGTTATCGGAAGATATATTGCTGTCTTAGACAATAACCGTGCCCTTTGATATCATTGCGGAAATTATCGCCCTGATGAGGGATGTGACTAACAAAATGTGCTTCTGGTAAATCAATAACTCAAGGTTTTGAAATTTATTAACAGACCACTAAATCCGTGGCAGATACACACACCTCTGCCTACTTCCTGACATACGAGGCGGGTGAGCACGTCATAAGGGATATACATACCGGAAAGTGACCAGATCCATGGACACATGGTATTACTGTAAAGATATTAAATATGTCATAAAATCAGAATTTCCTACCGTTAATTGATACAAAAATATGACCAGCATTATAACAGCCACCCAACGATCCGATAACAATGCCATTCTTGCTTCCTGTCAGCGTGGTTCCGACACATGCATTCAAACAGTTCAGCAAGCGTGAATGTGTAGCTCTAAACATCCGGTTCTGCTCGCCGTACGCCCTTAACGATCTGACTGCCATTAAAGTAGTCACATGGCAGTCTATAAACCTGCCAATCCTCAAAGTCACGTACCTCAATTTCAATGGAACCATAATATTAATTTGTCTGAAAATGTTGCTGTCAATCTGTTGGTTAAATTTGAGTTAAATCCGTTATCATTAATCCGGTTAGCCAATCAAATAATATTATTTGTTCGGTATTTCTCGGAGGGAACCAACACCACGTTGTCGCACGTACGGTATCTGGTTCATGAGATTTAATCTATAGAATAGGCATAATTTTTTACGGGATGATCTCCTTTACTGTTCCATAACCATGTTTTAGTGTTTAGTTAGATTATATTAGTTCTTAATTAATTATAGCAGCATGTTTTGAAATGTGTCGTGGTTATAGAAAGCTGTAGAGGTGGGTCAAACACAAAATAATTACGACGATCGAAATAGGGGCTTAGCCATCACATATTTATTTCGTGACGGTGGGGAGAATGGGTGATATGTCTACATTAGTAGCCTATAAGTAGAGGTGGCAGACAACGCCTCGATGCCTGTAAGGTTTTCTTAATGCCTTAATTGTAGGGGAAACCCCGAGGTTCTTCATGGAACGAATTGCTGGCGTATTGCATTGCTAGCCGTTCTATCATTCTATTAATCCTCAGTTGTCTGGATAAAATCTTGTACTTGGAACTGGCGAATTCTGTTTCTATGATTGATTCCAAAATCCTGTCTTTGAAAAAATATTAGGAATTTGTTTGATTATCTGTTTTCTGCACTTCCAAGTGCCATAGACGGAAGCTGAGTTCGTGAGGGGAAACGAGTTATTGGCCAAGATAGAGGCACGCAGAACACGGACTGGTCATAGCTGGCTTAGCTCTAGCCATTGTTATGAAGGCATGTAAGCTACATCAGTGTTGAAAACAAAATAAAAGATATGTAATCAAGCAAGCAAATGACGACGACGACGACGACGACGACGACGACGACGACGACAAAAGCAGCGACAACAACACCAACAACGACAACAACACCAACATCTGACCTACTACTACTACTACTACTACTACTACTACTACTACTACTACTACTACTACTACTACTACTACTACTACTACTACTACTACTACTACAGCAACTGCTACTATGTTGCATGTTTTAGATCATTGCCAATCCTGTAATAATAATAATAATAATAATAATAATAATAATAATAATAATAATAATAATAATAATATATTGTCGAGAAAAAAATATTTAACTATAACTTATTAATTATCTCTATATCACGTATAATGTACATATATCTCTAAAGTCAACTGTATAAATGTAAAGCACACCTCATATTCTACAGTTGTAGCCTGAGAGAATAAAGCTATCTTGTCCTTGTCATGTGGCTAGATCTGGGAGGGGGGGGGGTCCCTATACCAGTGTGGCGGTGCACGCACAGTGAGAAGACTGGCATTGTCCAACGGCTGCCTCGCCGCCGACATTGGTCTGGCTCCTGATATCGCTAGTTAACCGAAACGTGCCGGTAACTCCGTTTTCCAATGTGAGCCCCGTTTTAGCTGCCCTGTCAATACTTAAGTTTGATTCTTGGCAGGATAGTCACGCTTCACCGTTGTCCAGGTGGAAACTATATCTGACCACGACAATATAAAGAACATATAGAGGAAATATGACGAAAATCATAAGGTGTATGAAATCACTTGAATTTGCTGTCTTTATCATTCGATGTGGTGACGCAAATAGCATCGTATTTAAACCCTCTTGTGTCAACGGCGCATGAAGCGGCTCAACTGCTACTCATATCAAATAGCATGCACTTAATGGCCAAGACAAGAGAGGACTATTTTGTAAGTGTATCGCTGTAATTTATAAAAATAGTTTACTGTTGTCCTGCAAGTGCAAATTGATCAAAACCGGTGCAGGGGCTTCTTAGCCGGCTTAACCACCAATGGGGGGGGGGGTAGGGGTGGGGTGGGGTGGGTCGGTGTGTTATGGTCAAGAAAATTCGAAATGTTTCTATAGCCGATGTCCATTTGCAGGACAAGAGATTTTTCTCTGAAAATTTACCACTGGTATGACTGGCTCGGTTAACGAGGCTGCTATCCCAGTGGTAAGATTACAGAGAAAATCCTCTCTTGTCCTGTAAATGGGCACTCCCTAAGGCCACAATATGGCCGCCATGACAATTAAAGTGGTACATTGAAACCAGAGGGGTTAATGTCCACATGTTAACCATTTCCTTCCTGCTAACATCTACGAAGTGCACTTAGACTGTGTTTGTGCATAGAACATGTTAATTACAGATAATTGTAGCTCACAACCGCCTACGTGATTCATAATATGCACCATGTAACGAGTATGACTAGCAAGTACGAGTGGGCAATATCGAGAACAAGTGCAGTATCTGTAGTGCGTGGGAGATTGCGATAATTGCTACACAGTCTTAAGCTCCCTTGTAAGAATCTAGGTTTAACTCTTTAACACAAACCTTTCAAGAAAATGGAATTTTCCATTTGCAGACAAAGAGACGGCTGGAATGTATCACTGGAATGACTGGCTCGGTTATCGAGCCGGTCATTCCAGTGGTTAATTAAAAAAAAATAGTCTTCTCTTGGTCTGCAAATGGACATTTCTCAAGACCACTGCAGAAGCCGTTTTGTGCTGATATGAGGGTTAACGCGTTAAAGGTCATCCTTCTTTTGTTTTCTGAGACCTGGAAAGCTTTCCCCTCCATATGAGCGTAAACTAGCACAATTGATACGGCCAAATTTTATGCTAACGTTCCTGGAAAAGATGCTACATTCATACCACCAGGCTGCTTGAAAGTAAAATTATTTAAATTGTACACTTTTAGAACCTTAAATTGTGTACCTCAATGTAATGAAATAAAATAAATCTTAATATATGATGATTTCATTCCATAACATTTTTTAGTTGCGAAGTTGAATTTGGGACTTGTTAATTATATTAATTTGTACGTAATGAAATCATTATGTGCTAATATTTATTTGGTTTCATTACATCTACGCATACAATCTAAGCCTCTTGAAATTATACAATTTTAACAATTTAGTTTTCAAGTACTCTGGTGTGAATATGCATCTATAAGTTGCCAACATGTTTTTTGCAATGACAAAGTTAATGAATTATGGGGTAGCTGAGGTGGGCAAAAAAGCCTTTTCTCCATCCACATAACCAATATATACAATTAATGTATAAGAAAACGATAGGTTATGGACTAAATAGTTAAACTAATCATTACATCCTGATAACGCGGGTTATTGGGCCGGTACTGCGCCAATACCAGGCCAATAGACCCAGGTCAATAGGCCCGGTATTGGCCCGCTACCCACCCAGTAACCTACGTCAGCAAACCATGCTGTACTCCAGCCACAGTCCACTCTAACCATAGATGTACTATACACTGGCTAGATGGCTCATGGGCAAACCCTCACTATGGGGCTAGTTATCGCGACCGCCGGTGATGTGAGACGATCAGCTGCATATACAACCTTCAAAATTACTAACTTATCTTTTTCTGTCCGCTGCCGCACTTTTGCGGATAGCATAAAGAGACACTAGCGTAGATACCGTGTAGATACCGATTGGCATATCTCAAAACTGTTGCAGATGCCGTTTTGGTCGGTTTGGCCATTACAGTGTTAAGTTAGCGCAAGGGGGTTAACCTAAATAGTTCTCTGGAATATAACACATTGCAGCAACTTCTGATAGCACGAGTATTTGCAAAATGAATGCAAACTTAGCCCGGTTGAACCTTGACAACTGAAGAATCAAGGCAACCGTATGGCTTACGTCGTTTATGTAGTCGCACATTGAATTTCATGTCAGATAAGTTAAACCGCATGTTGAACATTTTGAAATGAATTTGGGTACACTCCGTGAAGTCCCAGGGCAGCGAGAGCAAAATTTACTTCACATCGTCAAAAGTAATTACTGAAATTAAAATATTGTGATCTCAAAATAAGAGAAGGCACACTGTTATGACACCGCTAGCATTCATTTCCCATATTTGGCATACCTCTTCTTAAGAAGATACGCCTAATGTCAACTCTTCCTTATTAATCAACGTGTTATCGGTTCGTCTGATATAAGGTCATTGGTCATCGGACGTTTATCTATTCAAAACTTTATTGTATCTTCGTATATATGTCTGAGCCATGATTATGCCAGCCTCACAAACACCCTCACACATTCCTCAACAGAACTGATAAAGACACGGTATGTTAACATACAGAATATCGATCAATTTATTCAATCCAGTATTTTTCAAATAGTGAGTATACGGTGCATAGGTCCAGGCTGCTCATACACACCCCTACCCCGTCTACCCCACCCGGGCCCCAAGGATCTGACCAACTGGCACAGTGGCTGATTGCGTTGATGTCCACTGATTATGCATGAGTGAATCTAGTCGCAGTTTATTCTAACTATGACAGATATTTGGAGATTGTGATAGGCCGGGTAGTTCACGTCGAACCTGAGCCGTCGGTCTGTGTAAATATCTGTCAAAGCACTGGCTGACAGTCAGAGTCATAGATATCGTATATAATGGCTAGATCGCTCATGAGCCTCTCAAAAGCGGCATATCAGAGTTCAGTATTTGCTCACCGAAGTATAGTCCTCAAAATAATGTTTTTGTTAGTAAATCTATTACGTAGTCGAATAAAGACGCAGATTAATGTAAACAATACAATTTTATTTTTGATAAAAAATATGTGAATTTGCGTCTGTTCAACCCCTCGTCAAATTAACAAAAGATAATTTAGTTGTTTGATTGGTCCGGGTGGCGCATATTTCATGTCCCTCTTAAACAAATCCCCTTCACGCCAGATTCAAAACGGTATTAATTTCTTTGTTGGACTGAATTTTTGTTGTTGATATTTTGATTCAATGCGGTTTTGTTTTTCAGGACATCAACGGTCCTATATCTAAGACTCAGAAAATGAAAGGGATCCTGGTTGACTGCTCCATGTGAAATGGCGAAAGGGAGCTTGGAGTGGTGAGATCACCATCACGAATCATGATATCCAGGCCTAATCTAACGTAAATTACTAATCGTCAATTCACCACATTTTCAGCCGCTAGGTCTACTTTGTACTAACCTAACCATGCAGGCCTTTGGGGCATCACATAGGCCACTCAGTACATCCACGGCACTTGGCCCTTGACGCTAAGGCTTCCTCACTCATAGATCTAACCAGCTATTCTATTGGCATTTCCGTTTCCAATTATTTGACTTTTGACCGTGTAACTTTATCAGCTGGTGTTGCTTATTAGTAAATAGAAGATGAATAGAATAGATTAGATGGTAGTTTGGTTAGTATAGTTAGTTTAGTATGTGCAGGAGGTAGCGTGGGTGGATGGGTGGGTGGGTGGGTGGGTGGGTGGTGGAGGCGTGGGTATGTTCAAGTTGTTACGCGGACAAACTATCTGATTCTATTTATCCTTTTTATCATTCTGTGTGGTATTGTCATTTTCCTAGCTTCCTGTTTAACCAGTGCCAGTCATTCCAGTGCGAAATTTGCAACAATAGGCTTCCCTTAGCCGTCGAAGGAATAGAATTTTCTTCCAAATCCTGACCGTTTAATTGATATAAGTAGCATTTTTGCACTTTGAGACTCTGCTGACATAAGAAGGATTAATTTTTCGTTATCCGTAAATCTCTTCGTAGTAATAGAGGTGTTCGTGTCTAGCTACGCCCCGCCCATTTCTAACTAAGCTGCACCGACCTTTTTCCGCGAGTTGTAATCAACATATATACTTTGAATCCTGAGTTTCCAGAAACCTAATTTTAAGACAACCATACAGGTAAGCTGTTGAATATTTTGAAACTAAATTGATTGTGCGCTGTTTTTGGCTATATGTTTATTAAACAGTAAACCCCTCAAAGACATGCAATTCGTATCACTACACATGACTGACCTTTCTATATTGACCTTTCTATATTGACCTTTCTATATTTATGACAGAGCTAGATATGTCATTATGTATTGTGACCTCAGCCTACATGTAACGTAGCTGAGTATCATATACTGGAGTAACAGATCGGATCCTTCCATAAGGAATCATGAATGCGATCTCATAAACAGGTTATTTTTGCACGAAATGAGCCTAATTACAGTGACGCTTCCAGGCATCAACGCGGCGATTCCCCACGAGACTTTTTATAACGGGAAACCATAGCAACGATACATTAAACATAACATACAACTGAATTGATTAATCACTGAACGAGATTTATTTTATGAATAAACCTACGTCTTTGCCAATCTTCTTCTTGGATGTATGCGCTTCATCAGGTGCGGATTTATTATGCAAATTATAGGAATAATGTGAAACAGAAATAGAGACGACTTGGAGTTGCGAGAGAAGCGTTTTCATGAATGATGAATGTGTATTAAGAAAGTGAGACATCCTGACTAACTCTATCCATGACTCTCGCTTAACCTTTTAACACTATCAGCCAAAAACGGCTTCTGCAGTGGTCTTGAGAAATGTCCATTTGCAGACCAAGAGAAGACTATTTTTGAAGATTTAGCACTGGAATGACTGGCTCGATGACGGAGCCAGTCATTCCAGTGCAAAATTTTCAAAAATAGTATACTCTTTGTCTGATAATTGATATTTAGCATGAGAAAATTAAAATTTTCTTGAACAAATTTGAGGGTTAAAAGGTTAAGAATCACTGACAATTGACGGATCCATGTCTAGCTTTGCTCCGCCCATTTCTAATTAAGCACCGCATACATTTTCCGCGTGTTGGAACAGATTTGAAACTTTGAATCCCCAAGTCCTAGATTGTAAATTTCAGGTTAACTATATAGGTAAGAAGTATGCTGTTGAATATTTTGAAATCAATTTGGCACCGAGTCAAATTAGTTTCAAAATCTTCAACAACATGGTTATGAATTGTAAATTCATCAAAGACATACAAAGTCTTTCAAAGCGACACTTTCCTAACAGGCATATCGAATTTTGTGACAGAGATACGTCATTTTGATTGTGACATCAGCTAACACTTGGTGTATTTGATTATGACGTCATACACTTGAGTGACAGATCGTATCCGTCCAATACACAGAAACTTGAAACGTTCAACATATAGACATGTCCGTGCATGCTTACAGGAAATCTCACCTTATCTTATGCTAACCATTCTGTTGACAGAATTTGCCACCCATAATCCATTCCTGATATTTTATCATTTTATCATGCCGATTACGAAAGATATTCCGGCTTAAGTAGCTAAATGTTGATGCATTCTACAGTCTTAGATGGCTGCCATTATTTACTTTTCAACCAATCAGAAAAAGCCTAGCGTGCATGCCTTGGTATATACGCTCGGTCACAAAGGTGCCAGTTATAGTTTGGGAACGTCGTATACAATCAAACATACATAAGCTGGTGAATATTTTGTAACTAATTTGACTGGAACTTGTTGCTGCCATAGACACTGCAATAACGAGATGAGCATTACATAATAAAGAATGTACTGCATTGGCACTTACTTTGAGGAGACGAAATGGTGGCTATCAGCGTTGAACATTTACACGATATTACAGAGCAGATAATTGTGATACAGAAACCGGAATGTGAGGATATGTATGATATGGAATATATAAAACCTAATCTATCGGTGCAATATATGTATACATTTGAGATGAGATTAGCATCCCTTTAAGATACCACGGATGGGCGAAATGAAAAAGGAACAACTGGTTTTAAATCAGTAACCCGTGAAATGTTAGTATCTTAATTTCAGAACGAATACACAGGAAAGCGGTTGAATATTTTTAATTCGGCTGCCACTTGTTGTGCATATCTGTTGCTGCAAAAGTCCGCAACTCCGCCCAGTTAAATTAGTTTCAAAATATTAATCATGATATCTCTTGCATTAAGTTGTCGGATGTGTTTTTGTGATTGTGAAAGCGTTAAAACGGATGAAGACATAATCGCGCCTAATTCAAACCATCAAAATGAGAAAGACAGAATATTTTGTAGAAGGGAGGAAACCAAAGGGGATGGATGCCATGCCCCGCCTATCTCCAGCTAATCTCCGCCTATGCGTGGAGCATGTTGTATTAAATACGTACATGTGACATGTTGCATATTTCTAAAGATAATTTGATTTGATGCCTACGGCAGCAACGGCGCCCAGTCAAATTAGTTTTAACATATTCAACAGAATGTTTATTAAATAGTAAAGAAATATAATTCGTACAACCGACATAATATTAAACGTTCATGACGGACATAGCGACGCCATTCATGACACATTTTGATGGTGACGTCAGCCTACATGTGACGTATTTGATTTCGATGTCATATACTTGATCGACAGATTGGATTCATCCATTAGGAGCATCATCATGGGTAGACAATGCTGAGCGATGAATGGGACAGGATCTATAAGGTGGCGAGGACAGGGAACATTTAACGGTGGAATAAAGAATTTAACGGGTTTCAAACATTAGTTAATTATGCCTCTGTTTTAATTATCAATGTTCGAAATGAACACATCGAAATTTGTCTTCGCACTCTCAAAACAGTAAATAACTATACAACGTTATAAACAGATTGCTTGAAATCTTTGTGGACCATGAGAACAGGGGCATCTTATTAAATCCAATGTTATATATTTCACTATGTATGATTTGGGTCGATATTCATATGGTAAGCAACATGGCTTGACACCTCTTATTAACTCTTCTTGTGTCATTAAGGCCTCAGGGCGCTTAAAAGCTACTCATATTAATTGACCATTTAATGACCAAGAGAAGAGTGTTTTTTGTCAATTTACCACTGAAATATAGAAAACCAGCTTTCTGCTTTCCTGCAAATAAATACTCCCTACGACCGGCTTGGCCATTACTTAGTTAATGCATAAGATAGCTCATGTGTTTGTTGAGCCAGTGTCTATTTGCGGGCCAAGAGAGGACTATTTTTGAAAATCCTCCTCTGCAATGACTGGCTCTGGCATATTAAAAAAAAGAGTATTTTCTTGGCCTGCATATCAGAGCAAATGGCCATTCCTCAAGACTATTCCTGACGCTGTCTTCGTCGCCTTGACTATTAAAAGGTTAAGTTGACACACGATTTCTGAATTAAAGTATGTCATGGTTCCGACTAACTTGAAATTGTTAGTGGATTACCTGAATTAAACCGTACCTTTTAGCTATATCGTAATCTAGTATAATCATAGGTAAATTAAAACACTCTCCATGCACGCCTCTGCGTGAGTGAGTTTAATATTAAGATGTTATATCTCTTGTACAATCTGATCCAATCAGATTTCCATTCGCGCATGAAAAACGTGTGAATCATGTCTCCGGTATCCACCAAATATTCCCCTACCCCTACGTATTCCATCTGTAGATTCATTACACATGGTAGGTATTCCCGTCCATCTCTAGATAAGCTCCACCCACATCGTGATCGTGTTGGGCTCCATCGATACCGGAACTCACTGACTATCAATTTCCCGAAAACTATACAGGTAATCTGTTGAATATATTGAAACTAATTTGGCTGCTTATGGCAGCAACAGCGCCAAGTCTAATTAGTTTAAAACAATATTCAACTGTATGTTTATTAAATATTAAAGAGACACAATTCGTACACTCCGTCACAATTAAGCATTCGCGACTAACTTATCTACGTTATTCATGGCGTCATTAGTTATGACGTCATCCTACACATCACATAATTGATCATGACGTCATACAATGGATGGATAAACTGGAAGGACAATTCCCTTTAGCTTAGAAGCATGTATGACCTTCAAATGTATGACCTTCAGATGCATGACCTTCAGATATATGACCTTCAGTTATATGATCTTCAGATGCATGACCTTCAAATGATGACATTCAGATGTATGACCTTCAGATGCATTTAAGATGCTCTATCCTCTGAGAGTAGCGTGAGAATAACGCTGCTTGATCGATGTCTCTGCATGCATGACAGCAAAATAAATAATAATGAATCAACAGAACAGTGTTTATTCTAAGCAAATATTAACTAATGTATCGCTAGCCGATCTAGGGCTATCTAATTTCTAGCACATGAAACCGCACATTATGGTTTAATAAACTAGAAAGCAAGCATATGACAGTTATTCCATCGATTCTTGACACACATGACTACTAACAGAAACTATATGGGCCATCACAGGTGGTCAATGAAGGCAGTTGGTCGCCTCGTACAGCTCAGATGCAATGCTATTTACGATTTCTGACAGGGCCAGATTTAGGACTTAGCAGACTGAGCAGTTGCCCAGGGGCCTCCAACAAAATCAAATTTAGAAAATGTCTATGGAACCTCCACATGTGTTCGGCAATCGGCTGAATCAACGTTTAAGTGCATTTAAACGGTGACATCACAACGTATAACAGTCCTCCATTTAAATTTAAAAATGGTATACTATGTAAAATGTAGTTTTTGATATCTGTCATAATTAACCTGTTAGTAATAAATATAATGTTCTCGACTCGTGTCTATGTTATCTGCCATTCTCATGATCCAGTTGTATGTCTCAGAATAAATACCTGCAGATCTTACAGAAATACCATATAGTATATGACATTTCTGTGTCTGCATGTATATTCTGACATGCAATTCTTATATGATGTAGATTTGTGATTTAAATGATTGATAAATATTAGTGCTGCACTGTGAAGACAAAATTACAATGTATTAAGGGGGGAGGAGTGATCAGTGAAAATTATTGTGAAAAGATGATTGTAATATTCCTGTTCAAATTTTATTGAAAGTAAAATAATGATGTCATTTATCACTCAGAATGCATGAGATGGCAGTATCCTTCGCCCTCCCCATTGGCCCCCTCATGAGATGGCTTCTCAGAGCATCTAGTTTTGAATATTTTCTGGGTTGGAGTGGGGAGGAATCCGGACCCCCGCATCCACACCTCGTCTATGGAAAGGTAGACACACCTCAATTACTGACCAGGGCATCCACAGTAATACATCTTTCCCTAATTTGTAGTCAACAGCTGATGAATCAGTTTCGGTTTTCTTTATTTCATCCAGGCCACGTCACGTGGCATATGAGGGCAGCATTTATGTACTCATTAAGACCAGTGGTCTTTTAATCACCCACCTTAACCGGCTTCTGCAGTGGTCTTGAGAAATGTCCATTCGCAGGCCAAGAGAAGACTATTGAAAAAATTTCACTGTAAATACTGGTTCGTTTATCATTCTAGTGGGGATTTTCAAAGTAATTCCGTGGTCTGCAAACGGACATTTTCTATGAGAAAATTTTAATTTTCTTGAATAAATTTGAAGGTTAAATGGTTAGAGAACCAGAATCCTTTAGCGCTAACACCACACATTCAGTGTTAGCCATTTAAACCATTATACACCATACATATCTTTGTGATGTTAGGAAATTTACGTTGAATATTTCGAAAGTAATTTGACTTGTAGGTGTTGCTGCCTATGGCGACCTCGCAGTCGAATTAGTTTCAAAATAGTCAACATCCTCCCTGTACAGTTGTCCTGGAACTCTATGACATTTAAAGGATTGAAGGGTGAATTGTACTTTGCCAGAACGTGATCTTTAGAGCCAAGCTGATTGTTTCAATTATCAACTCGGCGTAGTCTAGAAGTTGTAAATACTGTACTAATAAGATTTCTCTGCGCATTATGTCTACACCATCTCCATACGTATATGGTAATCTCACAGACAATCTGATGCCATATGTGGAATCTAATCACAATGTTAATCACCGTCTACAAGTTGCTTTCCTGATTGATTGTTGGTGAACGGATATTCTGATTGATTACGATAAAATCGTGCTAGTAGAATGTGATTCTAGACGCGACCCTAGGGAATTGCGGATTTAATTTATCTCAGGTGCGGCTTATTGTATGTAAAATACGCAGGTTTACCGTCAAATCTTAATTGATCGTTGCTTTAAGTCGACTCAAACTGTGTCACTAAAGATAGATGCTCGTGTGAAATTACTACGTTGCCGGAGGATCCACGCCATGTCTTAAGGCCTGATTATACAGAAGCGAGGAACGGTAACGGTAGCGGTATATCGCGCGGCCAAAAAATTAGGAATAGTACTTTCCCTGTGATACAATTACACATAGCGCGGAACTGTCAAGCGGTCGAGCGTGAAACCGCTCCAAATAGGAATGCTATCGATTGTTCATGCTACCCGCGCGTTAAAATAATGAACTCGACGAATCAGAGATAATGTTTGCATATGACATCATTTACAGGTGTAGTACATATCCACGTGCACATGTCGACTGATACAAGTGAGCTTCTTATATTGGAGGTTGAAAAACATCCTCAACTTTTTGACACCTCAAGAGAGGATTACAAGGATGCTGAGTAGGCCATATGGAAAGCAATCGGGGAAAGGTTGTTAATGCCAGGTAATTGGTGTCTTATAATAGGCATGGCCACGAACAACTTCGGCTACTATGAATCTATGCATTGTACATATTTACATTATATTTAGTTTCACAACCATGCATTGACAATTGCATCGGCCTGCCTGCCTGCCTGCCTGCCTGCCGGCCGGCCTGCCTGCCTGCCTGCCAGTCTGCCAGCCTGCCAGCCTGCCTGCCTGCCTGTCTGTCTGTCTGTCTGTCTGTCTGTCTGTCTGTCTGTCTGTCTGTCTGTCTGTCTGTCTGTCCACACACAGGCCAGACCTCCCGTCCCTCTGTCATGCCTCCCGCTCGCCCGCCAGTTCGCCTGTGCCCACCCCCGCCCTTCCACCCGGGCACCAGTCGGAGGGCCATTCGCTTGTCCGGTCAACTGGTCGGTCAGTCGGTCGGTCGGTCGGTCGGTCGGTCGGTCATCTTGCCTGGCTACCTGACTCTCTGGTACAATAATCTGGTATGTAATAGCAGGGGTTTGACCAAAATCAGTTAATAATGAACGAGAATATAATTTCTATGATATGCTTGTTTGTTCAAACATCATTCCATGACGGCTACCTTTTAATATGAGTTAATAACACTTTACGAAGCTGGATTATAATTATTAATTATACAGTAGAGGGTGCTATTCTGAAGTTTTTGAATTCCTTCTGTGTGTTGCCACGTCATTTGTAAACTGGGGAGTACTAACCGATGTGCTTGTTTTGATGGCAATCAGCCATCTTGAATTCCAAAACAAGCAGTCCTTTGCCATCTAACCTCACCCACTTCTGACATGAAATAATTTTTGTAGCCGTCCCGTACTTGATTTGCTTTTTTTGATCCACGATTTCCACCTACACGTAACTGTTCTAGCAAATCAGTATTGACACTTTCTGCTCTGTTAAGTTCATGCTGTTCAGACTTTGGTGACATTATTTGCAGAAAATTATGAAGCACACACGTAGCCTTGATAACATTGTCTGTATTCGTGGCACTAAGCTGTATGCGGCGCTGGTAAATTCTCCATCTCAACGCTAATTTACCAAACGCATTCTCAACAATGCGCCTGTCACGTGAGAGTCTGTAATTAAATATCAATCAAGATCTCTGCCTGGGTAAGGTCTAAGTAAATATGTCTTCAATGGAAACGCTTCATCACCAACGATAACGTGTGGCATCGACCCTATTTCTGGATAATTTGGCAATGGCTTGTCGTCTGGGACATTGAGTGTTCCATTTTCCAAAGCCCGTCCTAGTGTTGATGCTGAGAAGATGCCCTCATCGCGATTTCGTCCATACGATCCTACATCAATTGCAACAAAGCAGTATTTGTAATCGACAAGGGCCATCAGTACTATGGAAAACTCCCCTTATAATTGTAATACAAGCTCCCGGATGTTGGTGGTGCCTGCATAACTACGTGTTTACCGTCTATAGCACCTATACAATTGAGAAAGTTCCATCTATCTTGGAAACCATTAGCAATTGTGATCCAATCTTCCTCGGTGGGTTCTGCCATATATATAGGTTGCAGGTTCTTCCAAATTGCTGTGCATGTTTCTGATACGATTATCGATACGGTCGGCTCACAAATCCGAAAGCTGAATCCTATGCTCTTGTAAGAATCGCAAGTCGCCAGGAACCTTGAAAAGAATTAAACGAAGTCAATTATGCTCATTTGAAGAACATATCGATTATAATTTCCCAAAATCTCAACTAGTATTAGTATGGTGGTCGGTATGTCTGATGGGCTATCTGTCGATAATAGCATTTAACAAGCCTTATGTCTATACACCTGCTAAGCACCAATATAGCATTATTACAGGTACATAAGCTGACAAGAAATGGAAGGACATTCGAGATGCTTTTATAAAATCAACCAACAAGGCCAAGACGAAGAGTGGACAAGCGACTAAAAATTTGAAGAAATACAAATACACTCAAAAATTGGAGTCTCTACTCCCTCATATTAAAACCAGGGCGTAAGTATTTTAGAAAATATAGGTCGCCAGCTGGGTTCTTACATAGCCAAGCAACAGTCGGGCCACAGTTCACACTCAATCTATTAATCGGTATGTCCTTTCTACATAGGCAAGCATACAGGCATGCTGATGGAAAGATGAACGGGGGTGGGGGTGGGGTGGACAGACGGTGGACAGACGGATAGGCAGGCAGGCAAACAGGCAGTCAGGCAGGCTGATTAACGGGGCCAATCGCTAACCATTCTTACAAATAAAAGACACATATTGTAATCAGGTGCACGCACGCATCCACACATTCACGCACGCATCCACGCGCACATCCGCGCACGCACACCGCATGCACTCTTCTTCGTGCCACATTTTGAGTATATAATTCATACATCTTTTTCAAGGACCCAGAGAAACATTGCCGACCGTATGTTAGAGTCCGAAGAGGAGGGTGGACATGTCGGCGGTCCTGACAATTCGAGCGATAGCGATGATGTACGCAGTACTACTAGAAACGTTGAGAAGGATAAAACACAAGAAAGCTCAGAATCCACACAAGCCGTCAGGAAAAGGAAGAAGGAACGCGATGCCAATGACGTGGACACAGCCATCCTTCATTATTTGGAGCAAGACCAACTCTCAACAGAATCCAAGCCACAAGAGGACGACGATGACGATGCATTCTTTAACGCTATGTCACGTATGTGCAAAAAGCTGCCACCCAGGTTGAAATCCCTTGCTAAATTCAAGGTTATCAAATAATGCACCAGATGGAAATGGAAAGTATGCAGCCACCTATCACAGCAGTGAGAATGTGTTCAACTTCAAGAGGAATCCAGAATCCATTCTTCAACACCAGTTCAACACCAATACAACGTTCATCTCCCGCTGATACGGCATACAACAGCATGGAATCACCTGCGGCAAATTCCATACACCAAAGCTTGGATATGACTTATCATATGTAGACATAAGATCAAGTAAATCTGCGTTTATTGAAATAAATTGCATTCATAATATCTATGATATCCTCTCTGTTTTAGTTTAATGCGCGCGTCCGTGTGTTTTACGGGTGTGAACATAATTATGCGCGTGCATGTGTTCATTTTTAAGAAAACAACAGCAATCAGATATTGCATAGCCTCGTCCATTCCTCATTGTTCATGTATACACATTGTAATTGATCCTATGTGAATCAGGTTTTTATTCTAGGTCGGGACCAATGTCTGGAAATCATCTTATACCCAAGGTTCCTCTATTGTGTTAAAATTTGAGCCAAATTGAACAAGTTCTTTCCGAGATATTAATAGATCCGAAAATCGATCCGATTTGGATCAGGGTTTTCGACCGGATCGGACTAATGCATGAAAATCCTATGAAACAACAACACCATTTCTTGTCTTGAAATTGGCATCAGACGGGTACATAATTTTGGGCCTACATACCCGTACACTCGCGCACACGCACACACGCAGACAGACAGACGGACGGACGGACGGACGGATGGACAACATCACAATACCATCTTTCCATTGCTGGGTGATCGCAATATATAATTATGCAAACCTCAAGCAAACTGCGAGTCTTTCACAAGCGCTTATTGGCTTCCTCCAGTTTGTAGTATTCTTGGTTATGTCCCTCTTTACTAGTTGCAATACAGCCTCAACTTGCCCTTGTGTCATTCTGAAGTAAGCAAAGAAGCGATCATCATGCAAAGTAAGTTCTTGGAATTCTCCCAACGTTGACCTTTTCTGCAGCACTTCGTGAACCCAGATACTAAGGGGTTTACGATGGCGACGTCGTCGTCTCCTTGCCAATAGATACAGAAGTAAAATTGTTGATTTTCTACTTCTCGCCTTGAAGATGTATGTGTTGATGGAAAGAATTTGTAAAAATGATAAAGATCACTTTCTTTTTATACCTACGATTCTACGGATAACGCGAGGTTTTCGTGCCGAGTGTAATTGACCTACAGCGCAGTAGTTCCATTGTACGTTCACCGCGTACCGCTACCGCGCTTCTGTGTGCAGGCCTTTAGGGCGAATCTACATTGGACGCGGCGCTGCGCGGGCGGGCGGCGCGAACGGCAGACGCGAGGTACTGTATTGAATCTACGCCAGACACGAATTTTCGGTGGTGCTAATATGTAAATTAATTCGACCGTAGAACATTGCAGTTGTCAGTTACTGCCGGTAAGTAGGCAATAAGTATGGGCACAAGATTTTATGACATACACGCATTTGACCTCTTATATGAGTGGCCTGGATCAGTGACATAAAGTGGTATGGCGCCGAAAATAAAATCCGTTTCATTTCTCTTCACGCCGCTAGCCATAATAGTTTAACGCCCGCCCGCGCCGCTTTCAGTGTAGATAGAAACATATGTCATAATTGTTATAATCGCGCCGTCACCCCCCCCCCCCCCCGCGACGCATCCAATGTAGATTCGCCATTAGCGGAAGACCCTATGTTTGTTCCAATAGGTAGGTGATCTTTTGAGCAGATATAACCGTGCACAGCTGCATGCTAAATATTAATTATCTGTATTTACCACAATTCGTCGCCATGCTGACGAAGGGGCGAATATCGAAAATCACAGTTTTGAGAAAATCGCATTCAGGTTTTGCTGTATTTACCATAACAAATAATGCTACTCTTATAGACATGTATTACTCAAAGTGACATACCAATAGAAAGCGCTTGGTCCCCTCTACGGACTATATGTTACCATTATGTGTTTACTTAATTAATAAGGCAGTAATTAACTAAAATACATATTCGCCACTTTGTGAAACGTTTTTTTATGCTGGTAATATTGGCATATTCGCCTGTTCGTTATGTACAATTCGTTGCATTTACTACATTTTCGCCTCTTCAATTTCTCATTCCAATGGTACTTAGCGATAGTAATGCTTCTTCTTCTTCTTTTCGATCGCTGGTATCACACTTGGAGAGCCGTTCTCAAGATGAAATCTGTGGTTTTCTGCAGTTCTTCCACAGGCCCATACAGCTGTTCAAGAAAAGAGGTTGACAAATGCCAGATCTCTTCTCTCAGCAGCTGATACGTACTGCAACATTGAAGTATGTGCTCTGTGGTCTGTTCTGCTTCTCCACAAGGACAAGCAGGCGATGACGTAAGGTGGAACCGCCTGTACATGTGTTGGTTTAGTCTGTTGTGTCCAGTTCTGAGACGAAAAATGGTCACTTGCTCTGGCCTCGAGAGATGACGGCAGGCATCTGCTGATTTAGGTGTTCTATAGAGTGACTTGATGATAGTCTTCATCTCTGTATGGGTAACCATGTTTTCTGTCTGATTCTCTTCTGCACCCACCTTTGCCATCTTGTCTGCTTCCTCATCTCCTTGGACTCCACAGTGTGAGGGGATCCACTGCAGTGCTATCCGAAAGCATTTGATGGTTTGTAGTACTTCTGCAAGTTGTGGCCGCTTACCTTTGGTGATAGCCTCAAGGACGGAGCGGGCATCAGATAAAAAGACAATCTGTGCAATAGGGTCTGCTGTTCTGCTGATGGTATTAGCTGCATGAACCAGTGCTTCGACTTCAGCTCTGTAGTTTGTGCAGTATTTGCCTGTCGGTATTGCAGCTGACTCATGTTGTCCGTTTGGATACTGTATGTGCAGTCCAGCACCTCCGCTCCTAATTGCATCTTTGGCTGATCCATCTGTGTGGATCCTTATCCATGTCTCCTGAGGGTACATCTCTTCCAGCATGGCTAGTGTCAGGGCCTTCTTGCTCACATCACTGTGTTCATCTTTGGTTGTGAGATGAGGTACTGTGGTGCGAATAGCTATGCTCTCTAGTTTGTTTTCCCAGGGTGGAGGATCAAGGGTGTGGTTTGGGATTTCTATTTGTGCTGGAAACATTTCTTGGTGTTTCCTTTGAAGTACTTTTGTCTCTTTCACAAAACTTGATCTTTTAAATCTTCCTGATGACAGCTGTGCTTGCCTGATCTTCATCGGGTGGTTGTTGAACGATGTGAACTTTGAAACTTGGATCAGTGCTTTGCATTCCCTTCCTTTGCTAAGCGGGGGGATGCCTGCTGTCTGCTCCATTTTTTTCTATTGGTGTTGATCTCATTCCAACAGTGATGATGCGCAGTACCTGGTTTTGTACTCTGTCGATGTTCTGTTGATGAGATTTAGCTGCTGTCATCCATGAGCTGGATCCATGCTCAAGGTGTGGTCGTACGGCACCTATGTAGATGGTCTTGAGGATCCTTTCATTGGCACCCCACTTTGTTCCTGCCAGCTTCCTCATGTTTAGCTTTCTTCTGGCCTTTGCCTCTGCGTTCTGGATGTACTCCTTCCATGTTAATCTTCTGCCATATGTGACTCCCAGGTATGTCTGCTGGTCCTCGTACTCGAGTGGAGTACCGCCCAGTGTCAGATTGCCAACCTTGGTTTTGGTGGACAGTGAGAATAGCATGGCTGATGATTTTTCTTTGTTGATGGTAATACACCAGCGATTGGCCCAATCTGTAATTCTGTCCAAGGCGAGCTGCATTCTGTACGTGGCAATCGTTGTGTACTCCTCGGTGCACCAAAGTACGAGGTCATCTGCATAGAGGGCTGCTTGGATCCCATTGGGCAGCTCTGCTACAATGTCATTAATGAAGAGTATGAACAGAGTTGGTGATAATACTCCGCCTTGTGGCATCCCTTGACTCAGCAATACATTCTGTCCAGATTGTCCATCCACCAGCACCCTAGCTCTGCGATTGTCTAGGTATGACTTGGTCCATCGGAAAATGTTGCCACCGATGCCTGTGCGCCGGAGCTTCACGAGGAGGCCATCCTTCCACACCTTGTCAAATGCCTTCTGCAGATCGATAAAGGCAGCTAGCATCACCTTCTTGGCTTGAAAAGTGTCCTCTATGACCTGTGCAAGATGTGTTGTTTGATCTTTTGTGCTCCTGTATCTTCTGAAGCCAGCCTGCTCTGAAACTATAATGTTCTCCGACTCCAGGTACCACTGCAACCGCTGGTTGATGATTTGCTCCATGGTCTTGCATATGCAGCTTGTAAGACTGATAGGACGGTAGCTCAGCACTTTCGTCTTGTTCTTCCCTTTTTTCAGAATAGGAGTCATTCTGACTTCCTTCCAGCACTGAGGAACCTCTCCATTGGTCCAACTGAGATTAAAGATGTCTAGCAACTTGCGAAGAGATGCATTACCAAGGTGTTTGATCATTTCATTCGTAATGCCATCTGGCCCGGGAGATTTCTTCTTCTTCAATTGGCGGATAGCCTTCTTCAGTTCTGCTAAACTAATGTCAACTTTCATTGCATCGTGCGTGCTTGTGTCTGTTCTTTCCTTTTGCTCTTTTCTAACCTCTTTTTGACGCATTCTTGGTATAGAAATGGTGCTTTCTTTTGCATATGCCTTCGCAAAGGCATCTGCAGCCATCTTTCCTGTCAGTGTTTGTCCATCTTATTCAAGAGTAATCTTCTCTCCCCTGACACCCTCATCATTTAGTGCTTTAGTCAGTCTCCATAGCTTTGTGGTGTCTCTCTCTAGATTAAACCCTTCCAGCTTCTTCCTTTGGCCTCAAGCTTGGTCTTTAGATACCTGGCTTTAGTTTGTTGTAGCGTGAAGTGGTTTTCATAACAGGGATTACCCTCTGCATGTTCTCTGGCCTTGTCTAGTTTATCATGTGCTGCTTGCAGTTCTGTTGTCCAGTAGGGGCGGTAGTTTTTCCTGAACCCTCGAGGAATCACTTCGTTGGCAGCCTTGAGGATACTTGAATTAAATTCCTTGACCACATTGTTGATGTTTCTCCCTTCTACTGCTATATTTTGGGTAAGCTCATTTGAACGAATGCCGAACAGACGCCAATTTGCCTTTTTGTAGTTCCACCTTGGATGTTGAGGTGAACTTGTCGAAATACTTCCAGAAAGAGAGAGGAAGACTGGGCGGTGGCCGCTTCCTCCTAACTGCGATCCGACCACTCTACTGAGGTTTCTGTCGAGTACCATCGGCGCGAGTAGAAGATAGGCTGATCTGTGGGATCGTTGGCAAGTAAAAGGTGCTTTTTATCTTTCCATGCGTCAATGTCTTCTCCTCGTTTATCAAGTGTTCTGTATCCCCAGCTCTGGGACTGGCTTTTAAAGTCTCCCGCATTGAGGAAGTGACAGTCCGAGACCTGGATTGTGTCAAGTGAGAGATTCTTGTCATTATGGCAGTAATAATTGACAATGTCAATCACAGAGTTGCTGGTTGTTACCTTGATCTTGATATATTCTGCCTCTTCCATAACGGTTTTGATCTGGCTGGCGTTCACGCTGTTTCGGACCAAGGTGATCACCCGCCTCTCTTACTTCCTCTTTGATCACACCGGAAAATATGGTAACCTCTGATCTTAAATGGTTTTCCTTCTTGCAGGTGTGTCTCTTGGATGCAGCAGATATCAATGTTGTTTTCGTACAGGAACTGTTCGAGCTCTGATTTCTTGTTGGTAACCCCTTCTGCGTTCCAGTGCGTGGTGTTGATACTGGGGTTCTCTTTGGGTTTGGTCTTCTCTTTCGGTTGGCCGGTAGCTCTCCATCCTCGTCCCCTGGCTCCACAAGACGAGTTGATAAGACCTCCCGTAGCCGAGGGTGGGCTCCTTCGAGACGTGGAGCCCGGCGCTGCACCTGCCTGGCGGATCCTCACAGGGCGAGCACCATTTCGGTTGATTCGATCTCCAAGTGTCATTTCATTAGCGTTGTGCATAATGCTCTGGTTAGCCCCTCCAAATGTCTGGATTGACACCCAGTGGGCTACACCCCTGCGCCACGTTTAGGCCGAGCATATAGTCTTAAACAGGGGATATTAATACTGCATGTTCGCCTGTTCGTGAAACACATGTTGACGTGTCAAGGCAATATTCGCCCCCACCACCAGTGATTTGTCGCTTAACCAGCGTGTTTGCTATTATACAGCGTACTGTAATGTTTATTTAATTTCACCAGTAAACGACAGGCGGTGTTAACGCTAAATTTACAAAGTGTAATATTCGCTCCTTCGTCAGCACAGCGAAGAATTATAGAGCGCTCACGTATCTGTGGTAATATGACGTGAACACGATAGCCACCTTTGTGCACTATATGCTATATCGATAGCAACATCACCTCTGAATGTTGAGAACAAAATATGCATCGGTCAAGCATCGCTACACCTGTGACCAAGAGAATGGATTGTTATATTCAGAAGATAAAATAATTATCGCTAGTCAAACAGCAGAAAGGAAATCATCTTCATTTGGGGTTAACCAAATGTGTCTCCTTATAATTGGTAATCAGTATGAACATATATACATATATACATATAAGACCACCCAATGGACCTGCCCACTTTTAGCCATGCCCCGCCACCCTAGCTGAGCTCCACCCACACCTCGCTCGTGTTGGGATCGACCCCTGAACTCCCTGACTATGAATCTCCAGAGAACTATACAGGTATGCTGTTAAATATTTTGAAACTAAGTTGACTAGACGCCGTTGCTGCCTATGGCAGCAACGGCGTCCAGTCAAATTAGTTTCAAAATGTTGGACAGAATGTTTATTAAATAGCAAAGACATACAATTCGTACAACGTGTCAGCCTATTGAGCGTTTAAGACGGACTAAATCGAGTAATTCATGCTGTAAATGATTATGACGTCATCGTAACACGTCACGTAGTTGACGATGACGTCATATGATGGATGGAAAAATAAATAGGAAAGGTCCATTTGAGGTGCAGCCAAATAATGTGCTCAAAATACGAGGAGCATATAATGTTTGCATCTGCAGAGTGTACGATTTCATGTGCTATTTAGCGGGTTCACTTTAGATTTGAGCCACAACGGTTAGGGTTAAATCATTTTCCATGAGCAGTCGCGATGAATAGAAGACGAGAGGAATTTTCCTTTAGATCTTTTAAGACCAAAATTGCTGCGATAGAAGAATTTCCCGTGAATACGAATCATCATTAACCATTTTATAGCGAAGACGGTAAAAAAACCGGCCAGGAGAATACTATTTTAAAATTTTTACCACAGGAATAACTGGCTCAATAACCGAGGCAGTCTGTCTGGTGGCAAATTAAAAAAGTAATCGTCTCTTGGCCTACAAATAGACATTTAATAAACAGATATTTAGATTTTCTTTATCAAACTTGGTCATTATTTTTATTGTCATAAAACAGATGCGCCCTGGCTCAGATCTGTCAGTATATAGATAAGAGGATTAATCACGTGGTGCATCGGTGACCCGGTTTAACTCGGCCACACGCTAAGATGATTCAGTGTCCGTATTATGGTACATAAGATAAGATAAGATAAGAATCTTTATTATCGATCCTGCTAAAGGAGCGTTGCTGTTTATACCGTTCCAAAAATACGTATACACTTGCTACACTCCACTCAGAACTTGTAGAGTACGTGAGCGTGGGCCCAGATGTAATGGACAGATCCGACCTGTCACTCAAGTATAAGCCTTTATTACCAATTACGGCACGCATAGGTTGACGTCACAATCAAAATTCTTAGCATTGAATGCTGTATCGAGCTCCTTCGTGAACATTTAAAAGTCCGTCAAGTGAACGATTTGTATCTCTTTAATGTAATTACAATTTAATAAATATTACTTGAACATTTTAAATTTAATTTGACTGCTGCCATAGCCAGCAATAACAGACGGTCGAATCAAATTAGTTTCAAAATATTCAACAGCTTACCTCTATGTATGATTACTGTATTCTGCGGCTGCAGTAGTAGTAGTAGTAGAAACATCCTACAGCTGCAATCAGTCCTTCTTCGCTTTTGCCCACTGTGTCTTGTCCTCTGCCAAAATCCTTAGCTTCCTCAGGTCAATTCTTAAAATTGAGGTTCTCTGAATGCGGGTTTCTAATCGATCTCAATGCGCGCAAAGCATGGGCAGGGCATAGCTAGGAATCGGCGAGTCATAGCTATAAATGGGTTCCTATATGGCAAAGGCTGTGCATTGTCGAATTGGGATGAAAACCAATATAATCAATGCAGCTTAAGCACAACAGAGCGCTTCATCTGACACGGTAATCGGATGAACGAGAATGCTAGGGACTCTGTAGGTATTAATTCAGTAAGATTCGCACCAGCAGAACGCCAATGCTAACTGTGGTATTAAATAGTGTTTCATTAACGGGGCCATTGTACGTGAATTGTACAGATGATTTGTTTCCCACAAGCCAGTAATTGTTGGTCGGTACCAGAATATTGGAATAATTTAACCCTTTACCACTCATATTCGCCAAAAAACGGCTTCTGCAGTGACCTTGGGAAATGCCCATTTGCAGACCAAGAGAAGACTATTTTTGAGAATTTACCACTGGTAATTTTTCAAAAATGGTCTTCTCTTGGTCTGCAAATGGACATTTTCTATGAGAAAATTGAAATTTTCTTGGACAAATTCGAGGGCTAATGGGTTAAGTTTGAGGTCGAATAAAGGTGACAGGACAGAAACCTATCATCTACGAAGTCGGCGTATTTCCTCGTGCTAGATCGTCCTAGATTACAACCATAGAAGAAAATTTGGGAGAAACCATTTTGCAATGTGCTTGACCCAACCAGTTGCTGCCTATGGTAAAGGATTTTGGAATATTCAACGACGTTCCCGAATGAAGAGGTTATGAGAGACTTAGATTCAAATGTAGATTTTGGCTTAATAGAAACATACGTTAGTCCATTCGCTTCATAGGTCTCTGAATAGGGGTTTCGGATTTGTTTGTATGTGACATCATAATTAATTATGTCACATGTAGGCTGAAGTCATAATCATTATGACCTATATAGAGGCACCATGGACATTGAAAACGCCGTCAAGTGGACGAATTTTATAGCTTTGATGGGTTTACAATTTATTAAACATTCTGTTGAATATTTTGTAACTAATTTGGCTTGAGCAGATGGGTTTCTGCGAATTCTAGAAATAACTAGAATGGATCCCTTTAATGCGTCCCTTTACCACAGCCACTGCTCGTTGATAGAACACCGATCATCGTAGACGATTCCTCTCACTTATTTGCATGATTGTATATACATCTATCACACACAACTAGCTCAGTTGATGTGGGTAGCTCGCGCACGGGCACACGCGCACGCATGCACGCACGCACGCACGCACACGTCGATAGACGGTTTAATGGTATCTTTGCTTGTTGGTTCAGACCGTTGCAGTACAGACTAAGGCGCCAGTGTTTCCTGTTGTTTGTCAATGGTGGTAGATTTAGCATTTCCATTATGTTTGTCATACTGCCTTGATCGTAGCAATAATTTGAGGTGATAAATCTAGCTGCACGTTTTTTGCACATTTTCTAGTTTGTCCTGAATAATTATTTGATGAGGGTCCCAAACGGTACATGCATATTCCATATTTTGAAACTAATTTGACTGGACGCTGTTGCTGTCATAGGCAGCCACATCGCCCAGTCAAATTAGTTCCAAAATTTTCAATAGCTTACCTGTAAAGTTTTCTGGAAATTGATAGTCAGGGAGTTCAGAGATCGATCGATCCCAACACGAGAGAGGTGTGGGCGGCCCTTAGATAGAGATGGGCGGGGCATTACTAAAACCTGAAAGGTTTATTGCTAGCTAATAGCCTCATCTCTGAGGAAATATCCTGGACTATATGGACTGAAAACAGTAGCGGTCCTAGTAGAGGTCCTTGAGGTACACCAGACATAAGATCAGCAACGTTTGATTTAGCACCATTGTCCACTACACGTTGTTTGCTATCTGTTAAAATCAGCTGATCTAATTTTGTATGTTTTTGACACACCATATTTAAATTTCAAAGGTTCGTGTGGAACGGTATCAAAACCCATTTGATAATCGAGGATAAAAATGCCCCCATATTTCCCTTTATAAGTGGATGAAATCAAAACATTAGTCACATTAATTACTTGAGTTTCACAACTGTGAACTTTACAGGAGGCATGTTGTCAGAGAGTTAGGAATTTATTATGGACAAAATGGCTCATTAAATTAGCAAAGATGATGTGTTCCATCGTCTTACAACGAATGAATGTGAGTTAGCATTTATATATAGAGGCAAATGTTTCCTGATTTCCAATCAGTTGGGATGACTCCTTTGTTTATGTATTGTTGGAAAAGTGATAGCACCTCTGAGGGTTCTGTTGACAGTTCTTTGATCATTCGTGGATATATTTCATTTGGCACCTATATTATTTGATGTTTTCACACTTTTAATAAGTTCTTAATTTCATTTGGGCTGATAGTGATACTTTTCATTTTGCTCGTTTTAGGAATTGTTTATTGCATGCATTACGATGAAAGTGGTTTGAGCGAACATTGTAGTAAATCAGTTGTTAAGTGCTTCGGTCTTGTCGTGGTCTATATTGTAGCTCGCTGGGTAGTGTCGGGATGTCCTGGTGTAGTATGTCGACTCGCCGCGCCGCAAGTGCACGACGAGTGATGACGCTGGTTAGCATCCGGTCTCGGGGTGACGGACCTTGTACGAGACTGCCCTGCAAGAAACAAAAACCGGCTCCTAAGGCCGGTGGTACTCAATCGTTCCAGTGGGGCCGTGCGACCATCGTCGCGAACAGTAAACACAACTGTCTCATCCCACGAGTTTGTGTCACCAGTATGCCTGTCCATAGCAATTTCGTGATCTATGGACTTACAAGATTTGATTTGGTGACCTAAAAATATAAGTCTAAACAATGAGTTTACCTAAACAATTAAAAATATGCTAGATAAAACTAAACTAAGAGCATACGAAAATATGAGACATAGAGACAGGTAGATGAACCTTTAAACATGGGGCTCCTGGAGGTACCACACAGACTCGTAGGTCCGCATGGGTATCCCCGCAAGGGAGGCTCCCATACACGAGACGTAACTAGTTAACTTAATATAAGTTATTATACCTCTAAGCTGAAAGGAAGAAGGTTATCTCAGACGAAAAGTGATGTGCCTCACGCGGGCACTACTCGTAGTGCAAGTTTTGGGTGAGGAGTATTATCCTGGCGTGGACCGTCGTCGCTAAATCCTTGCGAGAGGCAAGTGCCTCGCGCGGGCCTCCGTCTCGGGAAGGTGTCGCCACTGCTTAAAGCGAAAAAAGAAAAGTAGGTAAAAATGGACCCGATGGATTCCCTTGTCACCATCTTATGTAGTTCTTGGTTTGCTGTATTAGTAGTTGCCGCTTTATTTCTGCGGGCCTTCTGCTTTGCTTAATTCCTTTTAGTTGTTTTTAGAACGAGAATTAGTTTAGGCCACAACTGGCTGATATCTACATAGCTATTAGACACGGCTGTCGCAGAGAACAGATGTCCCAAAGACACCAATACTAGTGACAGCGCTCCTACATATTACGTACCAGGATCTCTGAACTGGATAAGAATCCGGACATCCCACCCCGCAACCACATAAAACATTACAAGACATGGGTTACGTTTCACAAAAGCATTATTAGACCATTTCTCCTATCGTTATGGTGGGGGTAAGAGAGACGAATTCCCACCGTAAATGTCCTTCCCACAAGGGCGTGGCAGATTTAAATATCATGCCCGGACAAGTTAACAGAATTCGGCGGGAATGTGCATCTCGCCCGTCACCGGATCCTATGGAACTAACCGTTTTACCTGTCATTAGGTTTATATACAAGTTGCCAGTGTGCACTGCGGTGTGGGAGGATTATCAGTAAATAAGATAATAATTAATACATGTGTTTTCGCAGTGCTTTCCATCATTGGCTTGAAGTGCTAACTACTAAGTATCCGAAGATACACGGGAATGTGTATGTGACACCACACCCTGGCCATCAACGCTCGGAAACCCCAAGTTCTCTGCAGTGTCCCAGAGTCAGATCAGCCCATGGTGCGGATGGGGGACATCCAAACACTTAAGAAGCCACAAGGCTGACTGGAACACGAAGAGAGACAAAATCTTACTTATGAGTCTTTCCTGGGTGCGGGGCTAGATTATCGCACTACCGGAAGAGAAGAGTATATTACACAGAATGTAATGAAGAAAGTGTCTCATTTTGAACCTAGCCTATTGAGCTGAATAGAAAAGGTTTAGTCGGTAGCATGCCGGGCTGAACAGAGTTATAGCACGGACAGCGACCTCATTGAAAAATTGTTGGTGGCAGGAGAAAGTGTTGCATGTATAAGTGTTGCTGTATAGTGTTTCCTACATGCACTGCAGTCCTATTTTTTCTACGAATAAACAAAACATATGAACGGATGGCCACTGGCCATATATATACGTAATCTAACCAGAACAATCAATACGGTGTCAAATGATCAAGATATATGTAACAGTACAGGTTAACGAACCTACTATAGTGCGGTTAGCAACACATTGAGGAAAATGAGAATAATTATCAACAAATACAGAAATTATAACTAGCGGTCGTAAAACCGTTACGGTTCCTTTTAGTCATCGGGACCGTTATTGCGGATACAATATAATTGACAAAACCTATATAGAGAAATAATTAAACTGTGAAGTATAGTTACTTGAATACTTGGTAGTCATTCCTAAATTTGGCTACCGTGTTACTGAAATTGATAAGTCGATGCTTAGTCGACGTGAGATGATGCGCTCTCCGGAAGCTGGAAAGTTCCTGCAGGTTGGTTCCCGCAAGCTGTTTTACGCAACCAAGACTTCCGCAAGAACACTCATGGTGGGAGTGCATCGCTTAGTGCTGTAGGCCTAATAGAATGTCTAACGAGCAGTCAGTAAAAGATACGATAGTACTACGTGGTGAAGAAAGTTCCCATACACCGATGGCATGGATGGAAGGTGTAAACAACCCGTCACTAGCGGGGTTTGTCAGAGGCAAACGAGGATACAAGACCAAGCTTCACGGTGCTGGGTACGTCAGCCAGCTCTGAAGATGCACCGGGCAGAGTTTATTTGCTGCGGTCGAAAATTGAAAGAACCGACACGATACGAGTGCGGCGGTGATTGAAATACCACTTTTAGGCATGGCCGGCAGATCCGGCGAGTCATCCATCAAAGAACATCCTGTCTCTACATCTGTAGACTCACATATTCGGGCCGTAAAGGTTTCACCGCAAATTTGTGTTCCGAATGTAGCGGTTGGTATTCGTGAACAATTATCAGAAGTTCCAAATTACTCCCGTAATAATTATTTTAGTGCGGTGGGTTGGAGAACTGCACGCTACGGGATCAAAACCCAACACATAGCGAAGGCAGACGCGTATTGTCTGTCACGCTTATAGTAGCTGGTACAGATCCAACCTGTTCGGTACCTGGCCGAGGATGCTCTAGATCACTGGATCGCTTCTCGTTTTATACTCCTCATGACGTCACAGGCGCACGCTTCATCCAATCGTCGTTCGAGCAAGAGCCAATCAGCGCGCAGCTTATAATAGCGCAGTCGAACATTCTAGAACATTCTAGAAGCTTTGCATCCACGTGTTTATGACGTCACGGCAATATTTTGAAGATAATCAAGTGGAGTTTTCCCTGGATAGCTCAGCCATTTATCAACCGATACCTTACGATGTATTTATTTATTAATCGCACCATATTACTTGCACACCCCGGGTATATAAAGGGGTACGCAACACGTATCACTTAGCATATCATTATATAAAATATCTATTTGCGGACCGTCATTTCGGGTCTGCAACGGTCAGCTCTCGCTGGCCTCATATCTGTCCTGACGTCTGAGACAGGAAGAAAAAAAAATAATAAGAAAAATAAGATATATATAATAATAATAACATAAGAATTGGTTTATCAGGCAGCCTCAGCGTAGCGGAATGTTGTATTCTTTACGTTGCACACGACGTTCTTACAACCTCAGAGTCTGCAGCGCTCATTTCGTGTGAGACACAACCGGGCACTGAAGTGTGCGGCTGTGTCGGATACCTGTAGTCATCCTAAGGACGGGATTCAATTGATCTAACATATATAATAAGAAGAAAAGTATTTTAAAAATAAAGTAATAATTAATACATTTCCACGAATTGCCTATTGATATTTCTGCTGAATTACATATGATCACACCTCTGCAGCGAAATTTCCCCATTGAGTCTGGGTCCCGCGACTGATGGTTGTGGGTCACGGTGGATGCACTGTCATTGCTGAGATGCTTTCGCTATTATTGGCATTGTCTGAAACATCCGAAGTGATGGTGGAGGAATTATGCACGTCCATTATGTCTCTCACAGTTACCGCGGGTTCCAATATATTCGTCCGTATTGCAGCGGCGGTACTAGTGGTCGCCAATGTTGCTGATGCGGTGGTGATGGTAGCTGTCATAGTGGTGGTTGTAGCTGTCGTGGTGGTCGCTGTAGCTGTTGTGGTGATGGTGGTGAGCTGTACTGTAGGCTGGAATCTTAGTGCGGGAGCGGATACGGCGGGAGATGACATCTTCCGAAACTTTGCATACTTTAGTAGATGACTTGCGGTGGTGTTAGGCACAGGCTGGATATCCTGTGAGTGGGCGATCCGTCTCTTTCCCGCATATGGACGTTCCGGCGTGGTTCCCTTTCGGATTGCGGGATCAGAAAGGCAAGGAGGCGGATGCTGAATAACATGGGTTGGAGTTACACTTATTTTCACAGGTTGCGACGGTCCTGGTCCTTCGTCTATGGAAAGTTCGGATGGAGATGGAGACTGCGGGTAACTTGGAATGTCTATTTCCGCAGGTGTCATAATTACCACTGAAATCGGTTGACTGGCTAACACGGTTTGAGATATTATGGTGGCTGGTGTAGTGACCATAGCCGGATGGCTAATAACCAATGCGGGTGCTGCTGAACTGGATTCTGCGGGAGATTTTCGTTTCTTACTCTGCTTCAGGACCAGGGTGGATGAAGTGACAGGTATGGGCGTAACACTTCCAGACGTGGCTGCGGGCAGGATTTCACGTCTGGCTGTCGGTATGTTGCTTACTGTAGCCGCGGGAAGACCATGGCTAACGGGATATCTACGAGTAGTGTTCTTCGTGCGGGCCATTATCTCGGTCGGGAGAACTTTATCCGGGAGGCGAGATTTGAAGCGGGTGGCTAAAACGGCACGATCCTCAGTCTCTTCCCCAGGAACTAACATCACTTCCAACACACGGTGATGATAACGGAACGTGTGTGTCACCCCGTAGCGAGTAGCGGTGTAGAGATACTGGCACATCACACAAAAGGCTGACTGGAAAAGATGATCCTTATTAACATGAAGGGTGCGGTCGGATTTCCTAGTGAAAGTTCTGGTACATGGCCCTCCGCTAGCTAACAATGAGTTACATGGGAACCACTTTGGAACTCGTACCAATTCTTCTTCAGATGAATCTGACAATGCTAAATCTTCAAGGAGTGACATCTTGTTCCTGCATGCTAGTTAGTTGCGGGAACTTTATTCAAAACCTAATGCCCTATCTCTTCATGGTTTATAACTTTCCAGGCCAAATATAATAATGAAATAATAAGAAGAAAAACAGCAGAATTTGGTTTGCGACACGAAAGAAGCCTAATGCTATGTTCTTCCCTGGTGTCGAGTTTTGACGGGAAGACAAAGTTTCAGAGCGCGCTTCCTCCTTTTACTATATTTGGTGACATCACAGGCGGCGGATGACCACACCTAAAAGTTTTAACAGGTGATTCGGTCATCCTTATATGAATGTTTCCTCGTTTTCCGGCCTGGACGTCATAGGAATAATTCCGCCCATATAAAGGGAGTACTTTTAATTATAGGAAGAATGGCTCGTTACACCTGCCTTTATTTCGCACATTTAACAGCCTCAGATCAACATGAAAACGTGGTACTACATTTTCTTGATGGAGCCTCACCTTTTAATTAGCGTGAGGCGGTTCTCCAGGTTGGATGCTGATAAACTTGCCTATTTAATCTTAGGCTGGAGCGCCCGATGGGGGTGTGTGGGAGCAAGGTGACGTCAGCGGTAATCTCCCGGACTCACCCTCGCCACTCCTCCATCACGCTGTGGTAGTCGCGTCTTTGGCCGGCTCTTTTGTTTAAAGCATTTGATCCAACTTACTGGAAATAGCAGTAAATGTCACGTGCCTCTAAAAAGCACGTTGTTGATCGGAAACGTGTATGCTGTCTATGGCGACGGCCAAAATGCTGTTGCTGAGGTATAGTCTGTTGCAGAGGCGAGACATAGAAATATATATGTTACATCAAGATCTTTCTAATGTCCCGTATTTGCGCGAGTTCTTTAACATGCGTCTTAATAGGTGTCTGTAATAGGTAGTTCTCAGCCCATGTTGATTATAGACTGGAACGCAAGGAAGAGAATTTTTGAAATTCTCTCTGTAATTTTACTGTCAGATTTTTGATGTTGCTTTACCGGCCCGTGCGCTAATGATTTGTAGCATGGTAGAGCAGTTGTGCGCTTAATAAAAAATTTAACAGTAAAGTTGTAAGTAATTTTGATGTGTGGTTTGAACAGTTCTATTCATGCGGTAGATCAACGTTACTGATCCCGTCAAGATAGCTGTGTTTTCTGAGTGGGAGGGCTGGCCAAACATTCTCCTCAATGGGTAGTACTAGCTCCGTCCCGCCCTAGACCAAACACATTAGTACCATTTTTAATAATGGTTAAATTACTGTACAACTCGCAAACATGTGTGCCACAGTTATTACAATTACAATGCCGTCGTTCGGAGATTGTGAATACAGTCAACCTGAGTGTCTGTGTTTCTGTCATGTTGGTGATTTGAATCTGGTACACATGACTGGTTCTCTGTGGATGGTACTTGCGCTGTGGTGAAGGTGATGTGTTTATGGCCGCCAGGAGCGGGAGGGTGGGAGGGAGAGGCGGCGTGAATGTAAACTTTATCGAACCCTGAGGGTATTTCACTCTGTAATGGCCCGTGGGCGGGACAGAGTTACTTTAGAGTGTAGATGACCTGTCGGATGCTGTCGTAACTTTGATCAATCCATTGTTGAATTCAACTTTTCGGTAGCAAAATCCTACTCGTCACTAAAGACAATGCGGGCATCTTGCTCTCTTAATAATATCGACTGTTATTACGTGTAGATGAAGTATGTAGTTTAGCTGTTTCCATACAATGCTGCGAAAAAGGGGAAGGGGGAGGATCGTTGGACAAAGGTCCTCCCGTGACGCGTACTGTGGATGGCTGTAGTGCATTCCTGATATCCATATGATCAGTTCTCCCGTAACTGGATAAGAAGGTGTGTGCGGGAGATTTGTTGTCTGATGTCTGTTGATGATAATGCTGTTGTTGGGGTGTTCGGGCTGCTGTATGATGCTGATGTTATAAGCAAAGTGGGCGCATTCCAGTTTGCCACACTGGTGAACGCCAAGTCTGTTGTTATTTACGGGAGGTGTAGTCTGCAGGAGAGATTATTTCTCCCGCAATTTTGTGCGGGAGGAATGTTGTTGCGGGAATTTTTATGTCTCTACCAGTAATTAATTAAGATCGGTAGGTGCTGCTAAATGCTGTTGTTGCCGATGTTGAATGCCTCCATTATGCTGAGTATAACTGAGCAAGTATGTGATGTACTCGTGGTGATGAATTGACGCATCCAGTCTTGAAGGCTGGTGTGTTCTTGTAGGTGTTGACCTTCTGTCTGTTGTATGATGTCCTGACTGCTCACGGGTGAGTATGGTAGGCCTCATGGATGGGGCGGCCTTTGGATAGGGGGATGTGGTCATCTCCCATTACACGACGGTTACTGTCCTGTCATAATTTTTAGACACTGGGAAAATTAGAGCCGAGAGTCTGCTGACCAGGCTGCTTCACTGCCCACCGCAGGGGGTAATGGTGGTCAGTGCGGTGCGGGATGCCACCTCCTCTGTTGCAGCAGTCTCTCTCATATCTGAAGATTGACGGTCAACAGATGATGAGTGGAGTGTGAAATGGACTGGGCTGGTGATGTCCGAACTTGGTGTATAGACAAGGGACGCGAATTGGAGTGATGTCGGTCGTGGGACTATTGGAGAGGGTATCCCTTGTGGGGTGTGTGTGTGTGTGTAGTTTCGCGATTTCGGGAATTTGTCGGGTACACCTTGTTGTACGGTTCCGCGGCTCTAGACACGCCAAGGCTTCATCCAGCCTCTTCACTTCCACGCTATTCACCAAATGTTCCACCTCACAGGAAGCATGGCTTCGGTCCACCTCAGCTTCCGCTGCTTGTGGTAACTCTATGATGGGGGCGGGAGCATAGCATGAAGTGAGTGGGAATGGGAAGAGATCGGAGGAACAACTTTTCCATCCGGTCCCTTGGACAAAACAAACACGAAATTCTTCAAATACGACTTCCCAGATCGAGTAGACACGTGCTGAGGAGGGAGAGGGCGAGTACCTATCTCGTCATCGTCGTCAGCGTTAGCGCCTGTTCATCCACGTTCTGGCTTGGTAGAACTGGGGTTGAACTAGCACCGTGGTGCTCTGCGCTAACTGGGGGAATACTAATTTCAATAGAAATATCTGTCTGGGTACCGGTGTCATGAGAAACGCCCAGTCCGAGCTCTGGTGCTGGGTCGTCACTGACACAAGGTTCAAGTCGATCGAAGTGGATGACAGAGGTCAGGCCATCCGAAGCACGGATGAGGTAGGTCACGTCCTACATCTTACCTACTATCACATGGGGGCTTTTCC
Source organism: Chaetoderma sp. LZ-2023a (assembly GCA_034401795.1). NCBI lineage: Eukaryota > Metazoa > Mollusca > Caudofoveata > Chaetodermatida > Chaetodermatidae > Chaetoderma > Chaetoderma sp. LZ-2023a. Next base: position 63,059,072 of record CM067366.1, on the reverse strand, counting down.
ACTGGTAACTCAGTTTACTTGGTACATTTGCAGACCGTCGTGAATCGTGTACCCAAACCAGTCTTCCTCCTTTATTTGGATCTCCATGCACTCTCCGGTCATGCCATGTCTTTTGCCGCCGGTGTGCAGTGGATAGTGTTTATCTCACTAACTCATGGGCTTGTTCTATGCTTTGCCACAAGTGTTCGACATAGAGAGATGGTGAATTTTTCTCCCCTGGTATCCGTGGCATAGCCAGATCCAGGGGTAAGGCTAATTTATGGCCTAACATTAACCGAGCCGGGGTGTAGCGCTTGCTGGAATGTTCTGAAGTGCGGTAAGCCATGAGTACATACGGGAGCCGTAGGTCCCAATCTCTACAATCAAGGCGTCTTTCCTTGGTAAGCATCTCCACGAGAGGTCTATTGAATCTCTCTACCATCCCGTCGCTCTGGGGGTGGTATGGAGTTGTTCTTGTTTTGACGATATGGAATAATTTGCAGAGCTCTGATATGAGCCGGCTCTCAAAATTGCTTCCTTGATCGGAGTGCAACTCATAAGGCATACCAAAGTGGCAGAACACATTGCTGGCCAAGACCTCCGCTATGGTGGATGCCTCTTGGTCTGGCAGAGCAAATGCTTCTACCCACTTCGTAAAATAATCTTGTAGCACGAGGATGTATTTATTTCCATCATCCGTAGTATTCAAGGGTCCGAACACGTCGATAGCCACTCACTCCCACGGTGCACCAACAATCTTAATTTGCGATGGTGCGATATGGTGTTGGCCAACAGCACATTTTTGCCATGGGATACATTTGGCAACCCATGCCTTGACACTATCGCGAATCCAGATCCAGTAGATTCTCAATTTGATATGGGCAACAATCCTTTCCATGGCCCGATGCCCGGCGTTATCATGTAGTTGTTTCAATATAAGTTCACGATAACTTTCTGGGACTACCAAACCATCATTAATATATAGAACGTTATTTATTAATTGACATTCTTCGAACCGTTGGTAATAATATTTTGCCATGGTGGATAAAGGTGTTACTGATTCCTTAGGAGGACGTATCCCCTCCTGAATCCACGCGTATATATTCCGTGTCTTCACGTCTGTTGTTTGGTGGTGTGCGATTTTCTCTGTGTGCCACAATTCAGGGAACTCCGGAGATGACTGTGTTGACTGTGTCACGGTGGCGGCCTCTTCGTGTTCAGCTTCTGCGCCGATTCTACTAAGGGTGTCGGCATTTCCATGCAATTTGCCGGGATGGTCAACAACGTTAAATTATAGGCCTGCAGGGATTCCTGCCATCTCGCTACCTGGCCCTCAAGATTTTTTAAGTTCCTGAGCCACCGTAGTGAGGCATGGTCTGTATGGAGTGGAAAGGGCGCCCGTACAGAAAGTGCTTATAACACTTGACGAAATGGACCACTGCCAATAGTTCTCAGTTGGTGGTTGCATATCTTCTCTCCGTTTTATTCAGAGTACGTGAACCATAACCCAACACCTGCTCTGTTTCGTCTTCGGTGACCTGAGATAGAACCATGCCTATAGCGAAAGCGGACGCATCAGTGTATAAGATGAAATCGAGGTTTGGATTCGTTTGGATTCGTCAAGAGTTCCTTCAGCGCCCTGAAGGAACCTTCACACTCACTCGTCCACTCAAATGGTCGATCTTTCTCGGTGATCTTGTAGAGGGGTGAAGCAATCTCGCTGAAATGTCGGATGTAACGGCGATAGTATTGGCATAGGCCAAGAAAACTCCGTGTCTCCGTAACTGAAGAGGGCCGAGGCCACTCTGCTACTGTCTTAGTTTTCCATGGCTGTGTAGCCACTCCATCACCGGAAATGACGAGTCCCAGGAACTCAACGCTCTGTCTGAAGACATGACATTTCTTCAGTTTGGGTTTCAAATTGGCCATAGAGCACGGTGTCCAAATTGATCAAGATTTGCTCAAATATGGGTCCAAAGACTATTACGTCATCGATGTAACAGAGACAGATTTCCCATTGCAGGGTAGTCAATACCTGCTCAATGAGTCATTCAAAAGTTCCGGGAGCATTGCACAACCCATAGGGCATCTTGCGGAAAAGGCCGTCCCGACAAACGAATGCCATCTTTTCCATATCAGCTTCATCCATGGCTAGTAACTGCTAGCTAAGTCAAGGGTACAAAACCACTTGGCTCCGGATAAGGAGTCCGAGGCCTGATCTATCCATGGTAACGGATAAGCGTCTTTAATGCTAGGATCATTAAGGCGGTGGTAGTCTATACAAAACCACAAGGTTTTATCCTGTTTGCCTGCTAGCACTATAGGTCTAGCCAATGGAGGTGCTGAGGGTTCAATAATACCAGTCCGCAACATGTCTTTCACTTGTTGGTGTGCTTCTGCTTCCTTTTGAATGGGAAGACGTCATACCAGTTGTTGCATGGGGCGATTATTGCCTGTATTGATGGAGTGTCGTATGAGATGATTTTCTCCGAGATCCATGTCTCCGGAGGAAAAGAAATCGCGATATTTATGTGGTAGTTTCCGAAAATCTCATGTTTGTGATTGCAGTAATTTAACGGTGGCACATAGATATAAATCGTGTAAATGTTCGGGTAAATCATCAGTCATTTGCGGTCTTGTGTCAGAAAGTGCAGTGATTCCAATGAGATTATGTCCACTGAATGACCGGAGCGTACTTCGGGTTCCAGAGTGATGGGATCTGCGGTACCATTGAACACTCTAAAAGGTATTTTTTCTTTATTAGTAGTGTCCACTATTATGCTGGGACTTGCGCATTGTGAAGCGATCATATAATCAGGGTCGGGTTTAAGCATGGCGATGTGTGTGTTGCTTCCTAACTGTGGTGTGGTGGCCCATAAGATCTGTTCCTGTCCCGACTCAAGTTTTGGTGGTACTCGATAACATTACCTCACACATGTCATACAATGACGATACTGGTCCGAGAGGTATTCGTCGGCCGTGTATATCGAGTTCCTGTTGTCTGCAGTGTATGATGGCTTCGCTGGCACTGAGGAAATCCAAGTAGGGCATCGTTATGAATAGAGGCGATGACAACTCTCTGAATGAATTGCATTTCCTCTATTTGGATAACAAAATTAACTACACTGGCTACGTGTGCATCGGCTCCCATAGCCGTCTGTAGGTAAATATTTGTAGGCTTAAGGGAAGGCTTCTTATGAGGCGGGATGCTCTCATATAAGCGCTGGTTAAATACTGTGATAGATGCACCTGTGTCGACGGTGGCACTAGTGGGAACGCCACTAAACAGACACATTTGTAGATTACTTTGCGATGTACCTGCGGAAGAGTTTCCAACAATGCGGTCCGTGATAATGGTATTGGAACAGCATCATTCCGTATGTATTCCGACTGTTTCCGTATTGCTTCTTGTATGCTTGTGGATGGCTGAGTGAGGAAAGGGCCAGTTCGTCGTCGCCACTGGTGTGAAGACTGTGGTGAAGACCGAGCTGGGGTGGCAATGGTGGTGGTGATGTTGCTGTTTCGGTGTAGGCGGTATTAGTGTAGAAGGTGGCACATACGGGATGACGAATAAGCTCTACCTGTGCACGTCATTTCCTTCAATGCTTCATAGGATGCTTTGGTGAAGCGCAAAAGAAACAATGATGACGCCAAGGACGTGCGTTCCTCTGTTTATGTCGGTGCTTGTGGATCCATGAGGTGGAGTGAATCGTCTCTCCCAAATCGCTACAGTCTGTGGATGAGGAAGATGATGCTGGCGGGGGTGATGTTCTGCATAACACCACCAGAGGGCACCGAGAATCTAGTGTCTTGGTGGCGGGACATGGTCCTTTAAAAAACGTTGTCTCAGCGGGGGTGCTACAACCTACCCCTGCCGTTTTACATAGGAAAGAAGGTTTGTCGTGTGTGGAAAAAGAGGGGATGTCCTTGCTGCGGAGGGGGGAGGCAACGTAGGCATTGCCATATGTGAAGCCGTGGATTTTGGTGTCAGTGTAAAAGCTGATTTCTGTGGATGATGGTTAGCCACTGAACGTTGTTGCTTGAAAGCTGCAGCTGAGCCGGGAGGCGGATACGGGCACCGAAGTCGCTCGTGTGATTAGGTGCCCTTAGGAGTTTGACTGTTTCTCCAGTTGCGGTGTGCTATGGTCTGGAGCAGGCTGACCGCATCCGAAACAGGTTTGGTGGCGGTGCAGTGCTGGTGGTGTTTGCTGTCCTAAACTGGGTGGTGGCGAGGTTGGTGCTGAGTGTTGTAACCAAATTAGTGAATGCGGAGATTTGTTTGTTAATCTCTTCTATCCGCTCTCTCATGTTGCCGTTGTTGTTGTTATTTCGCTGTACCCTCCTCTACAGGCATGGGCCCTACCTGCAGGCACTTGATTCTGACTGGAATTCTGCATATCCGGTGGTTGTGGTTGTGGTGGTGTCTGTGTGGTTGGTGTTGATGATCTAGGGGTGGGGGGCGAGCACTAGCAGGCGGGGCGATAGCTGCACCCTCTATCTCGTTGATAGGATGGAGTTGGCATCGGTTATTCTTTTCCCGCTCCAGAAAGTTCTCAATGCGAACCGCGGTTGCCATCAATTGGGCCAAACTTCCGTGGTCACCGAGAAACAGTATTTCTTTCAAGGCGGGTTCACCGCTTAATGCATCGATGGCGGTGTCTAGACGCAAATGAATCACGCCCTCCATATTGGTGCTCGGATAGGCGCGGGTGACTAGCCTCCTAATTCGGCTAGCTAACTCAGGAAGAGTTTCTGCCGCGTGTCGTCGAAGATTTTTAAGTTGAAGACGACTGATTTCTCCGAGGGCCGTGTTGCCAAATCGCTCCGCTAGTGCTCGTTCTAACTGTGTGTAGGTGGGTGTGTAATCCGTTCCCAGATCCGTAAGAACTTAAAGGGCTTTTCCGGTAAGTTTTGCGGCGAGATATTCATCCATTGTCGATCATCCCAATGGTTAGTTCGACTTATGATCTCGAACTATATCTTATAATTGGTCAAGTCATTCTCCCCACTAAATTCGGGAGGGAGGATGACTTGGCCAAAACCGCGGGAAGAATGCAGTGGTTGAATTCCGGGTAGTGCGGGTATCTGGGAAGTTGATGACTGTATTGATGTTGGTTGTAGTGAAGATGGTGGTAGTGTCGGTGTTTCTCGTCATTGCCGATGCTGAGGAGTCAAGACATGCGTACTCCAATTTAATGAGTCTGCCCCATTTGTAGAGCCATAGACCGGTACGGGGCTATGGACGGGAGGCAGATTATTGTGAAGATCGCGCAGTCGTTCCTCCCAAGGTGAGGACTGGCATTCCCCATATGATGGTGGTGCTGTCGGCTGATGGTCGTGATGTGTCGCATGACTGATATAACGGCGAAATGGTGGTGCCGATTCCTCCCGATATTGCCACGGTAATCCCCTTGAATACAGTGTTTCACTAGAAGGGGGCGGTGCGGGAGGTTGTCTATGTTGTGGATTATCACCCGGCCATACAGTTTCCGTAGATGACACGTGTGAACGATAGTAGTCTGAAGGGCTGTAGATATGCCCATACACGGGTCTTTGTCGGAGTCGTCCACAATTCGGCCCTGTTGGTGTTGGCCTATCGCGGATGTCTGATATGGTTCTGAATTCTGTTCCCACCTGTGAGGCATCTCGAAAGGTGCCATCGCTAACAGGCGAAAACAGGTTATAGTGTGGAGTTGTTGATTCTGCTGAATCTCTGGCATAGTCGGTGAGAATGTGTCCTGAGAATCCGTGGTATGATCTCGGGGTCGTGGGTTCGAGCCCCACATCGGGCGCCACTTGTAGCTCGCCGGGTAGTGTCGGGCCATTCTGGTGTAGTGTGTCGACTCGCCGCGCCGCAAGTGCACGACGAGTGATGATGCTTTTTAGCATCCGGACTCAGGGTGACGGACCTTGTACGAGACTGCCGTGCAGGAAACAAAAACCGGATCCTAAGGCCGGTGGAACTCAATCGTTCTGGTGGGGCCATGCGACCATCGTCGCGGACAGTAAACACAACTGTCTCATCCCACGAGTTTGTGTCACCAGTATGCCTGTCCATAGCAATTTCGTGATCTATGGACATACAAGATTTGATTTGGTGACCTAAAAATATAAGTCTGTACAATGAGTTTACCTAAACAATTAAAAATATGCTAGATAAAACTACAATAAGAGCATACGAAATAGAGACAGGTAGATGAACTTTTAAACATGGGGCTCCCGCAGGTACCACACATACTCGTAGGTCTGCAGCGGTATCCCCGCAAGGGAGGCTTCCATAAACGAGACTTAACTAGTCAACTTAATATAGGTTATTATACCTCTAAGCTGAAAGGAAGAAGGTTATATCAGACGAAATGTGATGTGCCTCATGCGGGCACTTCTTCTAGTGCAAGTTTTGCGTGAGGCATGGACTGTCATCGCTGAATCCTTGCGAGAGGAAGATGTCGCCACTGCTTAAAGCGGAAAAAGAAATGTAGGTAAAAATGGGCCTCCCCATATAATTCAATCAAAAATGCTTTAGAAAGAAAAGACCATACCTAGTGAGATTATGACTATAGGGATGTGCACTATTTTACGTGAAGACGGGACGAAGGATTCCCGATGGATTCCCTTGTCACCATCTTATGTAGTTCTTGGTTTGTTGTATTAGTAGTTGCCGCTTTATTTCTGCGGGCCTTCTGCTTTGCTTAATTCCTTTTAGTTGTTTTTAGAACGCGAATTAGCTTAGGCCGCAACTGGCTGATATTTACCTAGCTATTAGACATGGCTGTCGCGAAGAACAGATGTTTCAAAGACACCAATACTAGTGACAGCACTCCTACATGTTATGTAGCCGGATCTCCGAACTGGCTAAGAATCCGGACATCCCACCCCGCAACCACATAAAACATTACAAGACATGGGTTACATTTCACAAACGCATTATTAGACCATTTCTCCTATCGTTATGGTGGGGGTAAGAGAGACGAATTCCCACCGTAAATGTCCTTCCCGCAATGGTGTGGCAGATTTAAATATCATTCCCAGACATATTAACAGAGTTCGGTGGGAATGCGCATCTCGCCTGTCACCGGGTCCTATGGAACTAACCGTTTTACCTGTCATTAGGTGTATATACAAGTTGCCAGTTTTGCACTGTGGTGCGGGAGGATTGTCAGTAAATAAGATAATAATTAATACATGTGTTTTCGCAGTGCTTTCCTACATTGGCTTAAAGTGCTAACTACTAAGTATCCGAAGATACACGGGAATGTGTATCTGACACCACACCATGGCCATCACCGCTCGGAAACCCCAATAGTTTCCCATAGTCAGATCAGCCCATGGTGCGGATGGGGACATCCAAACAATTAAGAAGCCACAAGGCTGAGTGGAACATGAAGAGAGACAAAATCTTACTTATGAGTCTTTCCAGAGTGCGGGGATAGATTATCGCACTACCGGAAGAGAAGAGTATATTACACAGTATGTAATGAAGAAAGTGTCTCTTATCATTTTGAACCTATCCTATTGAGCTGAATAGAAAAGGTTTAGTCGGCAGCATGCCAGGCTAAACAGAGTTATAGCAAGGACAGCGACCTCAGAGAAAAATTGTTTGTGACGAGAGAAAGTGTTGCATATATACGTGTTGCTGTATAGTGTTTCCTACATGCACTGAAGTCCTATATTTTCTATGAATAAATAAAACATATGAATGGATGGCCACTGGCCATATATATATATACATAATCTAACCAGAACAATCAATACGGTGTCAAATGATCAAGATATATATATAACAGTACAGGTTAACGAACCTACTATAGTGCGGTTAGCAACACATTGAGGAAAATGAGAATAATTATCAACAAAAACAGACATTATAACAAGCGGTCCTAAGACCGTTACGGTTCCTTTTAGTCATCGGGACTGTTATTGCGGGTACAATATAATTGACAAACCCTATATAGAGAAATAATTAAACTGTGAAGTATAGTTACTTGAATACTTGGTAGTCATTCCTATATTAGGCTACCGTGTTACTGAAATTGATACGTCGATGCTTAGTGCTGTAGACCTAATAGAATGTCTAACGAGCAGTCAGTAAAAGATACAATAGTACTACGTGGTGAAGAAAGTTTCCATACACCGATGGCATGGATGGAAGGTGTAAACAAGCCATCACTAGCGGAGGTTGTCAGAGGCAAACGAGGATACAAAACAAAGCTTCTCGGTGATGGGTACGTCAGCCAGCTTTGAAGACGCACCGGGCAGAGTTTACTTGCTGCGGTCGAAAGTTGAAAGAACCGATACGATATGAGTGCGGCGGCGGTTGAAATACCACTTTTAGGCATGGCGGAAGATCCGTCGAGTCATCCATCGAAGAACATCCTGTCTCTACATCTGTAGACTCACATATTCAGGCCGTAAAGGCTTCGCCGCAAATTTGTGTTCCGGATGTAGCGGTTGGTATTCGTGAACAATTATCAGAAGTTCCAAATTACTCCCGTAAATGGGGAGTTACAAAATTATTTTAGTGCCGTGGGTTGGAGAACTGCAGGCTACGGGATAAAAACCCAATACATAGCGAAGGAAGACGTATATTGTCTGTCGCGCTTGGAGTAGCTGATACAGATCCAACCTGTTCGGTCCCTGGCCGAGGATGCTCTCGATCACTGGATCGCTTCTCCTTTTATACTCCTCGTGACGTCACAGGCGCAGGCTTCATCCAATCGTCGTTCGAGCATGAGCCAATCCGCGCGCAGATAATAATAGCGCAGTCGAACGTTCTAGAACATTCTAGAAGCATTGCGTCCACGTGTTTATGACGTCACGGCAATATTTTGAAGATAATCATGAAGAGTTTTCCCTGGATAACTCAGCCATTTCTCAACCGATTTTGAAATGGTTTACAGATTACAAAAGCCCGTTGAATTTTGGTCTTGATTAATGCCAGATTTAACGGGAACAGGCAATCAATAAGGATTACAGGATACCATCTCGGTACACTAAAAGTGCCATCCTATCTAGGTCGTAATTACGCGCTCCATATAAACAGCGTCCTAGCGCACATGCGTGTCATGCGTTTTAACGAACCTAGTCGTTTTTTCGACGCGCTATCTCTCCAATAGGCCTATATACGCTCATGACTCTACTCAGAGGGGCGTGTTCAGGAAACGAATCCAGGACGGGCGGCGCGTACCCAGCTCAGCTACACCATCCTCGAGTACATGAATTCCTTGTTGTCAGTGTTTTGCTTGTTAATATACGTTCGCAATTGTTTTCAGTCAGCTTTAATGTCATCGAGCAAATTCTTGACATAGTTGTTGTGGGAATCCAGAACTTTTTTCTTAATTTGCTATTCAAAGATCTATTAGGCGTAGGCGTGTGTGTGTCTTGTTCCCACGTCCGATCAACGACCTTATCTTGTTGTTTAACCAGAGTACTGATTGTTGGCAAAGCGATAGTTTACCTGGTAGACATTTTTTCTTGCGGTTTCATTTAAAAATTCTTTATAGGTTGCCAATGGACATTTCTATTGCGATTGTTATTTTGGGTTTAGCTATGCCCCGCCCATCTCTAGCTAAGATCCAGTCACAACTCGACGTGTTGGGATTGATCGATCACCAAATGCCCTAACTATCAATTTCCTGAAAAATATACGGGGAAGTTGTTGAATATTTTGCAACTAATTTGACTGAGTGACCTATGGCAGCAACAGCGCCCAGTCAAATTAGTTTCAAAATATTCAACAGAATATTTATTGAATAGTGAAAGCATAAAATTTGTACAACAGCCTATAGACCGTCTTCAAATATGCGTTCTTGACATATTTATCGACGTCATTCATGACGTCATTCATTATGATGTCATTCTACACATCACGTAGTTTATTATGACGTCATATGATGGGTTGATACTCTGGAAAGGTGAATTGGGTTCGATATCACGGCTATTCTCATGACAATTGAAGTACATCTAACAAATTACAATGCATGGTGCCATAATTTCATTTAGAATCTTTAAATAACTGTCTACGTTGTTTCTCTTTGTTAGAGATGTTGCAAACTAGAGTTGCCATAACGGCATCCTGGTCACTCAATTTGTCTGATGAGTGAAGTTGCTGTGATTAAATCTAAGTTATGCCCCTCACTGGTTGGAAAGTATACTGGCTGTTCCTTAACTCCTTACTAAATTCACTAAAGATATCAATTAACGGATTGCCTTCTGAATCTGAGACGAAGACACCAAATTAAGTGCTGAGTTTTGTTTTCCAATCAATTTTCCTGTAGTTAAGGTCGCCAATAATGTGAATAGTTGCTAGGCAGTTGGCTTTATGGGTTGACTTGCAAGTCACTTGATCAAGAGTGCCCGATTTCTTATAGTCCATTGTCTATGGCGTTCCTGTGTAATTTTTGTTGTACAGATGATTACTCTTCAGAATATTATTTGGAATCGTGTTAGACAAAACAAAGTCTAGGCTAACCTGGTACTAAGGGGGATAATCACCCGTTTCCGTGGTAACCCAATGCAAAGCTAATAGAGCTTAACTCTGTGGAGAGTTCTATCATAACGAGTTTTGGAAATAGGAACATGAAATAAATGCCAAAACGATTGCGCTTGATCACTCTATGTTATAAATATCGCTGCTTGTTCATTTTGTTCTTTTTCTCTTCCATATTTGGCATTAATTCGTCAATTTATCCACCCTGAATATGATATATATCCATACAGTGATGATTATAAATTCCATTGACTATATCTTCAGAGAACCACATCATCCACTTATGTGAATATATTCATCCATGCACTGAATCTCATTTTGGAAAGTTATCGACGCTCTTTGGACTGTTATATATGCGTATACTGCACCCAGCATCTCTCGCTCTTCCTGGCTATGAAGTCTAAATACGGCAGCCCACTTCCTGACCGTTAGTAGATCTTTGGGGCAGACCCTCGCCCTTTGGAGAGCTAGAATAACAGGAATGTTGGTTGGGGCCACAGGTAGGTTGGGTAGTACCTTGCGCTGGATGCTGTCAAACTTCCGAGTCAGGAGTTCTTTTGTGCTATGAGCTGGTGCTTCTTCCTCTACGGAGGCCAGTATCTTCGCATCAGACATAGGTGTGACCTTGGCTCGCTCGTGGATAATGTTGATGTCATGAAGCAGTCCTCGGACCCTGTCACAGTGGGACAGTGCACGCCGTGGCTGTTGTGATGACTGTCGTGCTGACTGTCGGCACGATTTGTCCTGCTGCCTATAGACAATTTGTTGGAGAACCTTACCAAACATGGCAGCCGTTTAAAACCTCTATATACCCAGACCTTAAACAGGCTGCAGTATGTGCAACATCCAGATGTGGCCATTGAACCCGCGACATTGCACCGCACTGATCCTCGGATGGACTGCATGGCGGTCATTCGACCCAGTATACACGATGAGAACCCGTTGTCCGCTGCTGGGAAGTACATTGACTTTGCAATCTCGGCACAGATCCACGAGATCCAGAGCATGACACTCGAGTTCAAGCTTCTGAGCACAATAGAATAGACGGTGGAGCTCCCGCAGGTTCTGAACAGGTGGTGGATTGTGCAGAGCAACAGCACCGTGGACACCACCTATGTGAACGATGAGTACCGAGTCCTAGGTCCGCTGGCTCGTGGACCAACCTTCTATGTGAAGGGGTACTACTGTGGGGTGCAATGAGGTCTTCACGGAATTCGAAATACGGGCAGGTGTCAAGAAGCCCGTGGCAGTTCGTCTCTTAACCCTCCTCGAGAACACACACGTTACTCAGGCTGCCATGCAGGATAGGCTGTTCCTCCGGGTGTACACTGAGCAGCTCGCAGATGCGACGATGAATGCTCCAAGACTTCATGTCTGGCATGACGAGAATGACCAGGAGCTGAAGCAAACGGGTTCCAAACAGCGGATCGTGCATATGGAGCGAGAACACCAGCAGGTCCAAGCCACAGCTAACCAACAGGTAGAGCTGACATTGCATCATGGTGCATCGGACTGTGTCGCTGTTTTGTCCTGGTTCAGAAGGGAGGAGCCATTCAGCAGGTGGATAAGCTAGACGACTTCAAGCTTGTGGTTGCTGGGACCAATGTTCTTGGTGAGGTACGCAAGCTGGCTGATTGCCAACTCTACAGACAGAAAACTAAGTCATATGCACTTCTGCGCCTAACCAGTGGAAGCGACGATCTCGAGTCGGCAATCGAGGGCCGTCACCACCTCGGGGGCAGGGACATCCCACCTAATCAGGGCAACCGGCTCAGCTACAACATCGGAAACCTCATAGCTGGGACTCGCTCATTAGGTGTGACGGTACTTTACTTTGGCTATGCTAAGGTATGCGTGTCGAACACATCAGGTATTCAGCTTGAGCCTTCGTAGAGCACGACTCCTGCCATGGTTCCCATTGCAGCTGCCACCACTACTATAAGCTCTGCTGTCTTGTGACCTGTTGATGCTTCATAGTCGAGCGTTGGCTCAGATATTGCCTCGTAGTACTCATCGAGACTTTCATCTGCCTCTTTGAGGCTCTGGTTGGCCTGAGCTCGGAGTTGTCGTCGGCATTCCTCCCTCTGGCGCATATGCTCGAGGGCTTTGCTGCGCTCAAACTTCTCCTTAGACAGCTTCTCCATCGCCTGGTTATGATGCTCACGCTCGACCTCTGCCGCCTTCTTGTTGGGGAAGCTGAGTCCCCAGTTCGCTAAGGCAAACACGCCCGCATTCAAGATTGCGGATGTCATGCTATAGACTACAGTTTAAAACTACTATATAGCTGCAGTGGGGACCACGGCGACGCAATGTATGAACCAGAAGCTGATCCAGTCGAGGATATAGATGACGAGCACTATGAGGAGGACTATGATGAGGAGGATTATGATGCAGATGACTATGATGTAGCGGAGACCGTGGGTGAGTATGATGCGGAGACCGCGCCTGAATCCCACAAGCTAGTACACAGAACGAAAGGAATCTATCACACTTATGTAAAAGGTTCTATCGGGCCGCTGGCAGCAGTTGGGGCTCTGATCGCTCTGTTCACAATGAAGGCTGGCGAGATCACCAACAATGCTCTCCATGGGGTGGAGAAGATTTCTGAAGCCATACCAGTCATCGCCTCAGGAGTAGGTACGTTCTTCGGAGTCGCAGGCCCTTGGCTACCGTACGTTGCCATAGCATTTACAGCCATCTGGGCCACCGAACATTTAAGCCGTACTCTATAAGGATGGTGTCTCTGTATGACCTGATCAAGTCCCTTAACTGGCAAGACTTGGTCGATAAGCTACCCTTCAGTGACGGCACCAGTGCTGCGGAGATTAAACAGCAGTGTTCACAGGTATTCGAAGAGGTGTTCATCGATGGCCGGATGAACGATGGTCGTCTGTTCGCCTGTCTGGAGTTTGCCCAGGCCATACGTAATAGAACCGGAGTCGACGTCAGTGATGAAATCCGGGAGTTCATCAACCGCCTCTCTTGAGGAGCTCTACTACCAGCCTGGTGGATATTATTGCGAGCCTTACCAGTTACTCGAGTTCGCACATTGCAAGGGCCACAAGTTCACATTGGAGCCGGTTAGTCAGTGGCTCAGCCACCAGGCGATGTGGCAGATATACGGACCCCGTCCACGGCACATCAGGCGTGCACATTTCGATGAACCTGTTCCGAACAGAGTTCACCAGCCAGATGTTTTATTCCTTCCACATGACAGAGTCTGCCGTTCGGGAACATGTAAGACCTACAAGTACGCTCTCACCATCGTCGATGTCGCCAGTAGGTACAAGACTGCTGTGCCACTTACAGGTAAGTCCGTAGGACAGGTGGCCCAAGCATTCACCAGTGTCTATGATGATCTGGAAAAGCCCCTCCAGTGGCCAGAATTGTTACAGGTGAATGAGGGTAAGGAGCTCAGGGGCGAGACAGCGGCCCTCATGCGGAAACACGGTCTCGTGATAAGACGAGGTGAAGTTGGTCACCACCGTGCCCAGGCAATCGTCGAGTGAAGGAACTGGACTCTGGCAGAAAGACTGCTCCCACATCAGTATGCTCAGGAGATGGCGTGGCCTGGTGATCGCTCCAGGGTGTGGGTGAAAGGTTTCCTCACGGTGGTAGAGAGATCCAATACTGAGGTTACTCGGTTAACTGGTAAGAAGCCAGTAGAGGCTATCCAACGGTCCCCTGTTGCCCCACCATCCGCAGGAGTGAACAAGGGAGAGGAGTGCCTACCACTGATGCTCTGGTTCCGTACCTGTATGAGCCTGGAAGGTGGTCGACGGCGTGCAACAGACCCTAACTGGTCGATAGATGTTCACAGGCTTGACAGGTATGTGGAGGCGGATGGGCAGCCTACAGTGTACTACCTGGCTAGCGGTTCCAGGCGACCGTTTGTGCGAGAGGAGCTTCGGCTAGTCCCTACAGATACACAGCTGCCACCATCCGGAGTGCTCAAGCCAACTGCTGTCTATTCATGAGGAATATGTCGCTCGCTGGGCTCGGTATGGACACCATCTGGCAGCACATGACGCTTATCATAGTAAGCTGAGAGTCCGAGTTTTTCCTGCGCATACGTCACCATACCCTGGTTGCGCATGCGTAGGCCTCGGTTTTTAGCTTTGTCCACCCCGCCATGTAGGGTGCTGTAGAACCTCTGCCAAGAGACCTCATTCTGCTGCTTTGACATTCCCGTAGCCGAGCACTTACTTGCAGCTGTGCTTTCCACGTAGTAGCATTTGGAGCAGAGAGCGATGCCACGAAAGCCTTCGAACTCGAGCTTGAACAGTCCCGGAGTCTATGGTCCCCCTTATGAGTCTAATACTCTGCTCGCATTTCAGGCCGAATGACGTCGACGAGGTTGGAGCCTGCTATAGCGATATACGTGGAGTCAGTGTCCATCTGCAGGTACTCAAAGCTGTCATGAGCTACGTAGCAATTGAGGAAGTCGTAGTAGAACTTCAGCATTCGCAGCTTCGTGAGCTCATAAATGGCTATCCTCACCTGGAAGGGCCTCGAATAGTGATTCTCGGCTTGTGACTCTGGAGCTCGTATGACTCACCGATCTCCTCGAGATCTTTGAACCATGCACTACGCAGGGCCTTGTCTACCAGGCATTCATCCTTCGTGAAGCTGGTGTTGCTATGGCATTCTAGGGCCTCGATGAGCTTCCCGTAGGCACTGTTGTCGAGGCGTTTGAAGAGATCTGCCAAGAGCGCTTTGCTCTTATCTACATCTCCCGGGTGGCGGGCGCCTGTAACATTCACCACGAACCACTTGAATGGGCGCTTGGCCTCATAGTCTATGGTGCGGTATACTGCAGTGATCTCCAGGCCATGGGTTATATACCACTTGAGTGTCAGGGCATACAGCAGCTGCTTCTTGCCAAAGAGGGCACTGACCAGCTTCTTGGTAGTGGGCCGCTTCCTCCCTGTTCGCCCTAGATATGCCAGCATCTCAGATAAGATTGCCTCTACCGGGATCTCGCGGTTATAGAAGAGAGGAGGCATTTCCTCGAACTTTGCCCACAGAGCCATGGGGACCTCTATATCCACCTCAGTAAACCCAAACCAGCTGTCTGCTTGGAGAGCCTCCTTAAAGCTAGCTACCCCACTGGCACCGGACCAATGGCGCACTGTCTCCTTACCACATGGCATCTCTTTGGCCATTGTTGACAGATACAGAGCATTTCCGTCGTGGCCGAGTAGACGTTGGCAGACATGCTCACTCTGGTAGATTCGAGTCACACCGGCGTCGTGGTATCTGGTGAACACGATGCTGGGACCTCCAACAACAGCACCCTTCAGCATCTCGTAGGCTTCCTTGTCCGGGGAATAGAAACTAACATCCGGCATGTGTTGAGTGGTTCCACGTAGGGGACACTGCAGTGATATACCTGGGAGAGACACCGTGTCTTTGAGGATGTCTGTTTCTCGTTCTGTGTAGGACTCCCGCATCCGCTCTAGGGTTTCGATGAATGGACTGACGTCCAGGTTGTTGTAGTATTGCAGCCAGTCGGCGAATCTCCGCATTCCATGCTCGCTGAATGTCTGGTTACACTGTTCTCACTCTGGTCGCGTCAAGAGGTAGCCACCCTTTAGCTTAGATGTCCATGCTTAGTAGTCAGGAAACCTTGGATAGTTGAGATTCTCATGTGTGTCAAACCATTCATATGGGAGACAGCTCTTCTGCTGTGTACACCCGTAAGCTTTGACCCATGCCTCGTACGAGACTCCTGAGCCGAGGTAGTTCAGCACATCGAGAAACCGTAGCTCAGGTGTTATGAGGAACATGGTCTGACTAGCCTTCTTGGCGACTTTCACTGTACATGTACTGTCAGTCAGCTCATCGACAAAGTACCTCTTGATGAGGTTCAGGTCATACCGCCCACAGTTGAACCCCAGTACAGGCACTTGGTCACACCACTCATTGATCAGTCGCTTCTGTCGCTTTGGGAGCTTGTCCAGGTCTGTCGGTATGTATTGTGCCCTAGCCCTTGTCCGGATTAGATATGCGCGCCGTTGGATCTCCAGTATGAACTCTCTGATCAGTTCCTTGGTGTCAGGATTGCAGAGGTGAGTGGGCTCACTCGTGGCGCCATCTAGGGAGAAGCCAACTGATACAGAGATAGGTATGTGAGTACTCTCGATCGTGAGAGTCTCCGTAGGATGAGTCTTGATACCATCTAGGAGTGCTTCGAAGTCGTAAAGTATGAGGTGTGGGTATGGGACAATCCGAACTCGGTTAGGGACGCTTGGACAGCGTTTTATACAGCACTCCCACTGTACCATAAGCGTGCATCCAGATGCTCTCACCTTCTCTCTCAGGACTGTCTTGCAGTATCTTTGTTCGGCATCCTCACCTCGCTGGTGTTGTGGACACCCGTGCCAGACACAGCCATGGAACTGGTAAACGGTGTTGGTGGTCGGATCATAACCATCTATGGGAGCGCCTTAGATCCAACGCTCGCCACCGTGCCCACACTCTACATGGTGTATGTGTACGCCTCTGTTTCTCGACTCATACGCGATCCAACGAGTAGCCGCTGAACTGGATGGTTGGGATGGATAGAAGGCTTTCTCATACGCAGACTGTGGCGCCTCAACCTTCTCGTCAGGACACACGATTTTTGTTTTGCCGCCTGTACAGTGATCAGCGTGGCGTTGAAGATTGCATGCCTGTGTAAACCTCTGCTGACAGTGACTGCAGACTATTGTATGTGCCAGCTTGGAGATGTTCTTGATGTAGAAGGCATGGTGGTCCCACACTCCGATGGTCATGGTGTCACGGTAGTGAGCCGCTTGCCTGATCAAGTGCCAGGTGCCCTCTTCGGTTGGTTCACACATGCGAATCCCGATCTTCGCAAAGAACTCTACCGTGTCCAGCGGACATCAGGTACTGTCTTGCCGTAGAACTGTGTGGCAAGCTCTCGTGCAGGATCTGTACTTCTATCAGCTCTCACTCCTCGGTGGACTGCTAGACATCTTCAGAGACACATGTTGTCCCTGTAGGTGTCGAGGGCAGTCCTACTCTTCTTCTGTCGTAGCCAGTCTGGGAGGGGGCCTTTCCCAAGCTGAGGTTGGCGGCCGATGACAGCCCTGACCTCAACATTGATTGATCGAACGAAAGCCCACTTGGTGTTGGGTCGATCGATATTGTCTGTGTCAAGGTGGGCTTGCTCTCCTGCTGCCACCCAGTCCTGAGCTGCTCCTATCGTGTTCAGCCATGGGCTCCCTGGAGCATTCTTGTGGAAGAGCATCACCCTACTGTCTTCGATGTGACGGATGCGATAGGTATGGGTATAGTGGAGGTAGAAGGCGTTCTGGACAGTCAGCTGGATCCGTTTCATGATCTGGCCTGTGAGGTCTCCTTCTAGACCTCTGAAGAATGTCCAGCATACTGACCGGCGTCTTCTATCCTCTGTCTCCCTTTCGCCGAGACGCTGGTCGAGAATGTGTTCACCTTCTTGCCTTATGCTCCGGGCTAAGGGTTTAGACCTCGGCCCCCTTATGCTCCGGGCTGGGTTCAGACCTCGGCATCGTTTAGCAATCCTGCATCGGAGAGTTAAGCGCTCCAGTGGATGGGCCTCCATCCGCCTCGCTACAGCCTTGGCTCGCAAGCTAGCAGTCACCTTCTCGTCCAACTGACGAGGCTCACGTATCCGCTGCCCTTTCTTGTGCGGATTCTAAGGATCATCTTTGGTAAGCACTGGAAACCTTTCCATCTTCATTGCTCGGAAGAGTTGCTTCTGCCACTCCTCGGCACGGACCAGTCAGATCATCTGGAGCAGGTCGGCAGAGTAGCCTCTAAGGCCAAATTGCTTTGCAATAGCGCGAAGCTGTGCAGCAGTACTCGGGGTGTATATCCCTGTGGATGCCTGTCTCTAAATGGGCGTTCAGGCCCTATTATGTGTGGCGATCAGTACCAGTGGGTGGATGCCTGTCTGGGCGTTCAGACCCTATTATGTGTGGTGCTGGCGATCAGTACCTGTAGGTGGTGTCCCTGTGGATGCCTGTCTCTAAAGGGGCGTTCAGACCCTATTATGTGTAGCGATCAGTACCTGTGGGTGGTGTATATCCCTGTGGATGCCTGTCTGGGCGTTCAGACCCTATTATATGTAGTGACCAGTACCTGTGGGTGGTGTATATCCCTGTGGATGCCTGTCTCTAATCCTACAGGTATAGGTAAGGATATGTAGAAAAGTGGCCCCCAGATAGAAAAACCTCCTCAGGATACTGGTCAGAATACAGAGAGAGAGAGAGAGAGAGAGAGAGAGAGAGAGAGAGGGAGAGAGAGAGAGAGAGGCCGGCCACTGACCGGTATCCCGAGGAGGTTCTTCCAGACAGTGGGGTCCACACTGGAGTTTTGTATTCGCCACGGCCTTCCATGTCCGGGAGAACAGCAGTTCCCATCTCCATACACCGTCCACGAAAATCATATGTCTCAACAACCCTAAGTCCCCAGGGATTAAGAGGGTGGTGGGGGGGGGGCACGGATCGCCGAACGGCTGCCAATTGAGGGTGGTGGCATCATTTTGCCTAGTAGTAGTGTCGGAATTACAATGATACTACCTCCCTCAACTGGTAGCCGTTCGGCAATCCGTGGCCCCACCGCCCTCTCAATCCCTGGGGCATAGTTCACATCGCCATCTAGAGGCATACACCAACCACATGTCTCAACAACCCTATGACCCAGGGTTTGAGAGGGCGGTGGGGCCACGGATCGCCGAACGGCTGCCAGTTTAGGGAGATGCTATCATTTTAATTCCGACACTACTAGGCCTACTTATGGCTTCGGCAAAATATGCCATGATGTCTGGTATATACGCTGACTTCATATCGTGTATTTCCAGTTAGCCACACATTATTCATTTGTTACAATATTGGAACGAATGTAATTAATCATACTCTTAACATATTCTATTTGTTTTCTTTACAATGGAGCCAAATACGAGCAACAACTTGATCTCTTGAGATGACTCGAAGAAGCCGTCAATGAAAAGGAGCATGAAAGGAGCAAGCAGATTTTAAAGATGTTTTAGACAGCCAGCTGAGCTGTAACAAAACTTTGTAAAATTAAGTACAGAGGCATTCTAACCTTCAGAATGAGACTAATGCCTATTTGAACAGTAACGTAGAGTTATCGAACTCGATCATTTTGATATTTATTTCATATTTCTATCTTCAGAACTCGTGAAGTTATGTTAGAATTAACCATAGCGCTAAGTGATATTAGTTTTGCACTGTATTACCATGGAAATGGGTGATTATTTCCGTTAGTGCCGGGTTACCAAAAGCCTACTCTCAATTTTATTTCATCTACCATGATGTTAATGATATTCTGAAGAGTAATTCTCTGTACAAAAAATGACACAGGAACACCCGCCCCACCCCACCTCTAGACAATGCATTATTAGTAGTGCATCTAGTTCTCTATACCAACTGCTGACATGGCTGATGTAGTGTTCTTAGTGCTCTTTTCCAGTTATTGACAATATTGCCCAAACAAAGTCATATATTTCAGATGTTTCTCAAATCTGTTCCGCTAACAAGAGAGTCCCTCCCACGCTCATTACCCTTTCCATGCTTACACTAAATACATCAGCGACTTAGCGAAATAATGCATGAATTAATGAAAGATAGAAGCAAAAACTCATTTGAAGCTATCATATACGAACCCACTGTCAGTAGACCAGGTAATAGGGAGAATAAAAAGGTCACATACATATTGACCGTCCCGTTGTAAGTCCAGAATGGCTCTTACTAATTGACATTTAAGTTTAATAAAGGGATCCACTTGTAGTTATGCCACGCCAATTCCTAGCTAAGCCTAGCCCGCGTTTTCCGCGTGTTTAATTCAATTTAGATACTTTGAACCCTGCCATTCGAGAATCCCATTTCTGAAAGAAAGATATTGAGGAAGAATATGCTCATTAATTGCAATATGTTGTGTGTAATCTGCAGCCTATCGAATGAGAACATAAAACCTTACACGCTGTCGATTGCCTAAAATACCATCCAGGTAGGAAATTACTTAACATGTGCAGACATGTTATGTCACTCTCTCCCGAGGTTAACCCTTTTAATACGGCTTAAGACTAGATAGAGTAAATCCGTCACAGCGTATTAATATTTTGAAGGCACGTTGAACGGCCATCGTATCTGCCTCAAGAGGAGTTGCTTAATTTATTTTCAACGATTCTGTCATCTTACTTGTATGGTAGATTTGAAACTGAGATACGTTGATTACAGTGGTGACCTTTGTAAGAAAACCCAATATGAGATAATAGACATAACTTTATCTCTCCACAGAATCAATTCATTCGTTCAAACAATTGGATTGTTATGTTGTACCGTAAGCACGGATCATTAACTGTATGGCTGCTGCAAGCCACCAGACAATAATCTAAATGAGTCAAAACTCGTGATTTGCTAGATATTTATAAAGCAATTTGACTGAAAGTTGTTAGTGGCGTAGCCACCAACAATGTTCAGTGAAATTGTTTTCAAAATATTTAGCAAGTCCAGAGATATACACGCTAGAATATGTCGTCTGCAAAGACTCAGCAGTCAGACGATTACCATTGCTTCTATTGCGTTGTAGCAAAATGATAATTTTAGCCAAAATGAGTGGAAAGTTAGGAGTAAACTTATTGCAGCTGAAATAAGTTTCCACTCCTTTCAGCGGAAATAAGTGTACTCCTATAATCTCCACTGCATCATATCACCAGCGAGCATCATAAACTAGGTGTGTTTACATCTAATTGGCACACAATATTGAAAATTGTAATGCTTTCCGAGCATGCGCATTCGCTCAGAAATTTGTAGATCATGGCTAAACATTGATCATTGCTGCTGGCCGACCCTCACAGTCAGATCATGTGTCAAAAAGATTATTTTTTAAACCTTTTTTTAAAGATGGTTTGTGACTGTCCATGATGACTAGGAAATGACTTATCAGCCATTACATCCGACTATAGCGGCCTATCTCACTGGGCCAATTGATGAATTCAGTTTTAGCTATGCCCCACCAATCTCTAGGCTAAGATCCATCCACGCTTTGCCAGTGTTGGGAGCAATCGCACCCCTCCCCGCACTCTGAATCTCGATTTCCATAAAACTGTACAGGTAAACCGTAGAATATTTTGAAACTAATTTGACTTTTATGGCAGCAAGAGCGCTAAGTCAAATTACTTTCAAAACATTCAACCGACTATTTATTAAATGGTAAAGACATACAATTCGTACAACTTGACGTCCTATTAGGGCGTTTATGACGAAATACATCGCGTCATTCATGGCGTAATTGATTATGACATCAGCATAAATGTGACGTAGTTGATTATGATGCCATATTATTGTCTGAGAAACTGGATTCATCCATTGTGCTTGCGTCTAATAGAAGATTCCACCTGCCAATTGGTGCCAAGAACCAGTCTATGCGCAGGAAATAATACGAAGTCGGCATTCATAGTATGCATAGCCGCTTCGTCACAAATACATTTAGATAAATTTTACTCTCAATTTCTAGCTATGCACCGACCATTTCTATCTATGACCCGCCCATTTCTATGCCCTGTCCATTTCTAACAATGCCCCGCCGATTTCTAGCTACTAGCTATGTCTGGGCCATTTCTATCTATGCCCCGCCCATTTCTAGCTATGGGCCCGCAAAATTATCAAAATTTTAATTTCTAGGCGGTTATACAGGAACACAGCCGCTAACAATAATGACGTAAGCGTGTCTCATATAAGTGCATACCATAATCTATAGTAAGTCCAAATTGGCTATGAATTGTATGTCTTTGGTGAATTTACAATTTAATAAACATTCTGATGATTATTTCGAAAATAATTTGATCTGGGGCTTTTGTCGTCCATAGGCTCCGTATGAAATTAATTTCAGAAAATTCAATAGCTTACATGTATAGTTACGTTGCGATTGCTATTTTGGGTTTAGCTATGCCCCACCCAGCTCTATCTAAGCTCCACCCATCTTGTACATGTTGGGATCGATCGATCTTTGAATTCTTTGACAATCAATTTTCAGAAAAATATACAAGTAAGCTGTTAAATACCTTGCACAGCTGCATGCGAAATATTAATTATCTATATTTACCACAATTATAGAGCACTCGCGTATCTATGGTAATATGACGTGAGCACGATAGTCACCTTTGTGCACTATATGCTATATTCATAGCAACATCACCTCTGGATGTTAGAACGAAATATGCATCGACAAAGAGAATGGATTGTCATATTCATAAGATAAAATAATTAGCGCTAGTCAAACAGCAGAAAGGAAATCATGTTCATTTGGGGGTTAAGCAAATGTGTCTCCTTATAATTGGTAATCAGTATGAACATATATACATATATACATATAAGACCACCCAATGGACCTGCCCAGTTTTAGCCATGCCCCGCCATCCTAGCTGAGCTCCACCCACATCTCACTCGTGTTGGGATCCACCCCTGAACTCCCCGACTATCAATCTCCAGAGAACTATACAGTTAAGGTTGTTAAACATTTTGAAACTAATTTGACTGGGTGCTGTTGCTGCCTATGACAGCAACAGAGTCCAGTCAAATTAGTTTCAAAATATTTGACAGAATGTTTATTAAATGGTAAAGACATACAATTCGTACAACGAATCGGACTATTAAGCGTTAAAGACGGACTATATTGAATCATGCATGCCGTAATGATCATGATGTCACCATACACGTCACTTAGTTATTTATAAATTCACGGGTTGATGTGTTAAAATCAATCAGAAGGCGCGGATGAGGTGGGAGGGGTGGGGACTGGGGGTGGGGACCTATTTTCGGAATCAGCACAATTTATCGTACAAGTCAATTTACCAGCTCCCAGGGAGTCTCATATATGCCCATTGACCTCAGAATCTTTAGACTGTACATGCTGCCTTCGTAGTTCAGTAATTTTCCTCAATTGCTCATGTCACGTGAGAAAGCGATTTCCGGTTGTATTTTCTCGGCTGATCTCGTGTATAAGAGAAACTTAGAATGCTACCAAAACCGATTTTATTCTTAATAGTTGAATCAGTAGATTAAAATAGCGAACACAATCATATTCAAGGTGACGATATTTATTGATTTACTAAAACAGGTAACGCTACACTTTTCCCATGTCAATCACAATATATATATTTCAAATAAATAACATTGTCCGTGACAGATAACAAGGTCTGTGACATTGACAGAGAAAGCTAACATTGTCTGTGACAGTTAACCTTGTCCGTGACAGATAACATTGTCTGTGACAGATAACATTGTCCATGACAGATCGCATTTTCCATGACAGATAACATTGTCTGTGACAGATAACATTGTCCAAGAGAGATAACATTATCCGTGACGGATAGCATTGTCCGTGACAGATAACATTGCGGTTTCATTGAGCTCGCGTTACAGCAAATAAATCCATCAACATCACATGTCCAAATTATTACCCATAATTTACTATTCAAAATGTCGATTGTCTCAGCTTCATATATGACGGTCTCAGCCACAGACATACATATAGCCCACCTAGAAGGCCCCCACCCCATTCCATCCATACTTGTACTACGGGGCGACAGCCGATGACGTCCGTTCAGCAAAACACCAGCTGCATCAAACCGGTAACCTGCCTACAATTGATGACCTAACGTCAGACTATCATAAGAATCGTCAATGAATTCAATTTTTCAATTCAATTTTTGAAAGCAATCATATCACAATATTACGATGTTGAAGGAAAATGCTTTTGGAGAAGCACAAATATTTCAAATTTATATGCGGAATAAAAACTATATATATATATATATATATACAGATAACATATATATATATATATATATATATATATATATATATATATATATATATATATATATATATATATATATATATATATATATATATATATATATATATATATATATATATATATATATATATATGTTATCTGTATATATATATATATATATATATAGTTTTTATTCCGCATATAAATTTGAAATATTTGATAACAGATAACATATATATATAAGAATCGTCAATGAATTCAATTTTTCAATTCAATTTTGAAAGCAATCATATCACAATATTACGATGTTGAAGGAAAATGCTTTTGGAGAAGCACAAATATTTCAAATTTATATGCGGAATAAAAACTATATATATATATATATCTGTATATATATATATATATATATATAGTTTTTATATATATAGTTTTTATTCCGCATATAAATTTGAAATATTTGTGCTTCTCCAAAAGCATTTTCCTTCAACATCGTAATATTGTGATATGATTGCTTTCAAAAATTGAATTGAAAAATTGAATTCATTGACGATTCTTATATATATATGTTATCTGTATATATATATATATATATATATATATATATATATATATATATAGTTTTTATTCCGCATATAAATTTGAAATATTTGTGCTTCTCCAAAAGCATTTTCCTTCAACATCGTAATATTGTGATATGATTGCTTTCAAAAATTGAATTGAAAAATTGAATTCATTGACGATTCTTATGATAGTCTGACGTTAGGTCATCAATTGTAGGCAGGTTATCGGTTTGATGCAGCTGGCGTTTTGCTGAACGGACGTCATCGGCTGTCGCCCCGTAGTACAAGTATGGATGGAATGGGGGTGGGGGGCTTCTAGGTGGGCTATATGTATGTCTGTGGCTGAGACCGTCATATATGAAGCTGAGACAATCGACATTTTGAATAGTAAATTATGGGTAATAATTTGGACATGTGATGTTGATGGATTTATTTGCTGTAACGCGAGCTCAATGAAACAGCAATGTTATCTGTCACGGACAATGCTATCCGTCACGGATAATGTTATCTCTCTTGGACAATGTTATCTGTCACAGACAATGTTATCTGTCATGGAAAATGCGATCTGTCATGGACAATGTTATCTGTCACAGACAATGTTATCTGTAACGGACAAGGTTAACTGTCACAGACAATGTTAGCTTTCTCTGTC
Source organism: Chaetoderma sp. LZ-2023a (assembly GCA_034401795.1). Taxonomy (NCBI): domain Eukaryota; kingdom Metazoa; phylum Mollusca; class Caudofoveata; order Chaetodermatida; family Chaetodermatidae; genus Chaetoderma; species Chaetoderma sp. LZ-2023a. Next base: position 63,033,586 of record CM067366.1, on the reverse strand, counting down.
AATGTCACAGACCTTGTTATCTGTCACGGACAATGTTATCTGTCTCGGACACTGTTATCTGTCACAGACGATGTTATCTGGCATGGGCAATGCCATCTGGTACGGACAATGTTATCTGTCACAGACAGTGATATCTGTCACGGACAATAGTATCTGTCACAGCCAATGTTATCTGTCACAGACAATGTTATCTGTCACGGTCACTGTTATCTGTCTCAGACAAGGTTATCTGTCACAGATAATGTTATTTGTCACGGACATTGGTATCTGTCACGGATAATGTTATCTGTCATGGACACTGGTATCTGTCATGGACAATATTATCTGGTACGGACAATGCTATCTGCCATGGATAATGTTATCCAGACAATGTTATTTGTCATGGACAATGTTATTTATCATAGAAAATGTTACTTGCCACGGACAATGTTATCTGTCACGGACACTGTTATCTGTCTCGGACAATGTTTTCTCTCACAGATAATGTTATTTGTCATGGACAATGTTACCTGTGATGGATAATGTTATCTGTCATGGACACTGTTATCTGTCTCGGACAATATTATCTTGTTAAGGACAATGTTATCTGTCACCTACAATGTTATCTGTCACAGACAATGTTATCTGTCAAGGACAATGTTATCTGTCATGGACAATGTTATCTGTCACGACAATGCTGTCTCTCACGGACAATGATATCTGTCACAGACAATGTTATTTGTCACAGACAATGTTATCTGTCACGGACAATGTTATCTGGTACGGACAATGTTATCTGTCACAGACAATGTTTTCTGTCACAGACACTGTTATCTGTCATGGACAATGTTATCTGTCACAGACAATGTTATCTGTCATGGACAATGCTATCTGTCATGGATAATGCTATCCAGACAGTGTTATTTGTCATGGAAAATGTTATCTGTCGTGGACACTGTTATTTGTCACGGACAATGTTATCTGTCTCGGTCAATGTCACAGACAATGTTATCTGTCTCGGACAATGTTTTCGGTGACAGACAATGTCATCTGTCACAGACAATGTTATCTGTCAAGGACAATGTTATCTGTCTCGGTCAATGTCACAGACAATGTTATCTCTCATGGACGATGTAATCTGTCACAGACAATGTTGTCTGTCACGGACAATGTTATCTGTCATGGACAATGTTGTCTCTCACGGACAATGTTAACTGTCACAGACAATGTTATCTGTCACATATAATGTTATTTACCATGGACAATGTTATCTGTGATGAAAAATGCTATCTGTCATGGACACTGTTATCTGTCTCGGACAATGTTTTCTTGTCATGGACAATGTTATCTGTCACAGACAATGTTATCTGTCACGGACAATGTTTTGTCACAGACAATGTTTTCTGTCACAGACAATGTTATCTGTCACAGACAGGGTTATCTGGCACAGACAATGTTATCTGTCACGGACAACGTTATCTGTCTCAGACAATGTTATCTGTCACAGACAATGTTATCTGTCACAGATACTGTTATTTGCCACGGACAATGTTATCTGTGATGAATAATGCTCTCTGTCCTGGACACTGTTATCTGTCTCGGACAATGTTTTCTTGTCATGGACAATGTTATCTGTCACAGGCAATGTTATCTGTCATGGACTATGTTATCTGTCACTGACAATGTTATATCTCGGTCTATGTCAATGACCATGTTATCTGTCAAGGACAATGCTATCTGTCTCGGATACAGTTATCTGTCTTGGACAATGTTTTTCAATCATGGACACATTTATCTGTCTCGGACAATGTTATCTGCCACAGCCAATGCTATCTGTCATGGACAATGTTATCTGGTATGGACAATGTTTTCTGTCACAGACAATGTTTTTGTTACGGACAATGTTATCTGTCACAGACAATGTTATCTGACACAGACAATGTTATCTCTCATGGACAATGTTATCTGTCTCGGTCAGAGTCACAGACAGTGTTATCTGTCACGACAATGTTATCTGTCTCTGACACTGTTATCTGTCACAGACAATTTTAATTGTCACAAACAATGTTATCTGTCATGGACAATGTTATCTGTCTCGGACACTATTATCTGTCACGGACAGTGTCATCTGTCACAGATAATGTTATCTGTCTCGTACACTGTTATCTGTCATGGACCATGCCATCCGCTACTGACAATGGTATCTGTCACGGACAATGTTATCTGTCACAGACACTGTTATCAGTCATAGACAATTTTATCTGTCACGGACAATGTTATCTGTCATGGATAATGTTCACTGTCTTGGACAATGTTATCTACCACAGACAATGTTATCTGTCCCGAAGAGTGTCATCTGTCTCAGACAATGTTATCTGCCATGGACAATGTTATCTGTCTCGGTCAATGTTTTCGGTCACAGACAATGTTATCTGTCACAAACAATGTTATCTGTCTCGGACAATGTTATCTGTGATGGACAATATTGTCTGTCATGGACAATGGTATCTGTCATGGACAATGTTATTTGTCATGGACAATGTTATCTGTCACAGACAATGTTATCTGTCACGGATAATGTTACCTGTCATGGTCAACGTTATTTGTCACTGACAATGTTATCTGTCATGGACAATGTTATCTGTCATGAATAATGTTATCTGTCACAGACAATGTTTTCTGTCACAGACAATGTTCTCTGTCACGGACAATGGTATCTGTCACAGACAATGTTATCTGTCACAGACAATGTTATCTGTCACGGACAGTGTTATCTGTCATGGATAAGGTTATCCAGACAATGTTATTTGTCATGGAAATGTCATATGTCACAGACAATGTTATCTGTCATGGACACTGTTATCTGTCTTGGACAAATTTTCTTGTCATGGACAATGTTATCTGTCACAGACAATGTTATCTGTCACGGACAATCTTTTGTCACAGACAATGTTTTCTGTCACAGACAATGTTATCTGGCACAGACAATGTTATCTGTCATGGATAAGGTTATCCAGACAATGTTATTTGTCATGGAAATGTCATCTGTCACAGACAATGTTATCTGTCATGGTCACTGTTATCTGTCTTAGACAATGTTATCTGTCACAGATAATGTTATCTGTCATGGACACTGTTATCTGTCTTGGACAAATTTTCTTGTCATGGACAATGTTATCTGTCACAGACAATGTTATCTGTCACAGATAATGTTATTTGCCACGAACAATGTTATCTGTGATGAATAATGCTATCTGTCATGGACACTGTTATCTGTCTCGGACAATGTTTTGTTGGCATGGACAATGTTATCTGTCACAGACAATGTTATCTGTCACGGACAATGTTATCTGTCACTGACAATGTTATCTGTCTCGGTCTATGTCAATGACCATGTTATCTGTCAAGGACAATGTTATCTGTCTCTGATACAGTTATCTGTCATGGACAATGTTTTTCAATCATGGACACATTTATCTGTCTCGGACAATGTTATATGCCACAGACAATGCTATCTGTCACAGACAATGTTATCTGGTATGGACAATGTTTTCTGTCACAGACAATGTTTTCTGTTACGGACCATGTTATCTGTCACTGACAATGTTATCTGACACAGACAATGTTATCTCTCATGGACAATGTTATCTGTCTCGGTCAGTGTCACAGACGATGTTATCTGTCTCGTTCACTGTTTTCTGTCATGGACCATGCCATCTGCTACTGACAATGGATCAGTCATGGACAATCTTATCTGTCACAGACACTGTTATCTGTCACAGACAATTGTATCTGTCATGGACAATGTTATATGTTATGGACAATGTTATCTGTCACAGACTATGTTATCTGTCACGGACAATGTTATCTGTCATGGATAAGGTTATCCAGACAATGTTATTTGTCATGGAGAATGTTATCTGTCACAGATAATGTTATCTGTCACGGACAATCTTTTGTCACAGACAATGTTTTCTGTCACAGACAATATTATCTGTCACGGACAATGTTAGGTGGCACAGACAATGTTATCTGTCACAGACAATATTATCTGTCTCGGACAATGTTATCTGTCATGGATAACTTTATCCAGACAATGTTATTTGTCATGGAAATGTCATCTATCACAGACAATGTTATCTGTCACAGTCACTGTTATCTGTCTCAGAGAATGTTATCTGTCACAGATAACGTTATCTGTCATGGACACTGTTATCTGTCTTGGACAAATTTTCTTGTCATGGACAATGCTATCTGTCACAGACAATGCTATCTGTCATGGACAATGTTATCTGGTATGGACAATGTTTTCTGTCACGGACAATGTTTTTGTTACGGACAATGTTATCTGTCACAGACAATGTTATCTGACACAGACAATGTTATCTCTCATGGACAATGTTATCTGTCTCGGTCAGAGTCACAGACAGTGTTATCTGTCACGACAATGTTATCTGTCTCTGACACTGTTATCTGTCACAGACAATTTTAATTGTCACAAACAATGTTATCTGTCATGGACAATGTTATCTGTCTCGGACACTATTACCTGTCACGGACAGTGTTATCTGTCACAGACAATGTTATCTGTCTCGTACACTGTTATCTGTCATGGACCATGCCATCCGCTACTGACAATGGTATCTGTCACGGACAATGTTATCTGTCACAGACACTGTTATCAGTCATAGACAATTTTATCTGTCACGGACAATGTTATCTGTCATGGATAATGTTCTCTGTCTTGGACAATGTTATCTGCCACAGACAATGTTATCTGTCCCGAAGAGTGTCATCTGTCTCAGACAATGTTATCTGCCATGGACAATGTTATCTGTCTCGGTCAATGTTTTCGGTCACAGACAATGTTATCTGTCACAAACAATGTTATCTGTCTCGGACAATGTTATTTGTGATGGACAATATTGTCTGTCATGGACAATGGTATCTGTCATGGACAATGTTATTTGTCATGGACAATGTTATCTGTCACAGACAATGTTATCTGTCACGGATAATGTTACCTGTCATGGTCAACGTTATTTGTCACTGACAATGTTATCTGTCATGAACAATGTTATCTGTCATGAATAATGTTATCTGTCACCGACAATGTTATTTGTCACAGACAATGCTATTTGTCACAGATAATGTTATCTGTCAAGGACACTGATATCTGTCACAGACAATGTTATCTGTCACAGACAGTGTTAACTGTCACGGGCAATGTTATCTGTCACAGACAATGTTATCTGTCACGGACAATGTTATCTGTCATGGACAATTTTAGCTGTCTCCGCCAATGTCACACCCATGTTATCTGTCACGGACAATGCTATCTGTCTCGGACAATGCCATCTGGGACGGACAATGTTATCTATCACAGACAATGTTCTCTGTGACGGACAATAGTATCTGTCACAGACAATGTTTTCTGTCACAGACAATGTTCTCTGTCACGGACAATAGTATCTGTCACAGACAATGTTATCTGTCACAGACAATGTTATCTGTCACGGACAGTGTTATCTGTCATGGATAAGGTTATCCAGACAATGTTATTTGTCATGGAAATGTCATATGTCACAGACAATGTTATCTGTCATGGACACTGTTATCTGTCTTGGACAAATTTTCTTGTCATGGACAATGTTATCTGTCACAGACAATGTTATCTGTCACGGACAATCTTTTGTCACAGACAATGTTTTCTGTCACAGACAATGTTATCTGGCACAGACAATGTTATCTGTCAGGGACATGTTATCTGTCTCGGACAATGTTATCTGTCTCAGACAATGTTATCTGTCATGGATAATGTTATCCAGACAATGTTATTTGTCATGGAAATGTCATCTGTCACAGACAATGTTATCTGTCATGGTCACTGTTATCTGTCTTAGACAATGTTATCTGTTACAGATAATGTTATCTGTCATGGACACTGTTATCTGTCTTGGACAAATTTTCTTGTCATGGACAATGTTATCTGTCACTGACAATGTTATCTGTCACAGATAATGTTATTTGCCACGAACAATGTTATCTGTGATGAATAATGCTATCTGTCATGGACACTGTTATCTGTCTCGGACAAGGTTTTGTTGGCATGGACAATGTTATCTGTCACAGACAATGTTATCTGTCACGGACAATGTAATCTGTCACTGACAATGTTATCTGTCTCGGTCTATGTCAATGACCATGTTATCTGTCAAGGACAATGTTATCTGTCTCTGATACAGTTATCTGTCATGGACAATCTTTTTCAATCATGGACACATTTATCTGTCTCGGACAAAGTTATATGCCACAGACAATGCTATCTGTCACAGACAATGTTATCTGGTATGGACAATGTTTTCTGTCACAGACAATGTTTTCTGTTACGGACCATGTTATCTGTCACTGACAATGTTATCTGACACAGACAATGTTATCTCTCATGGACAATGTTATCTGTCTCGGTCAGTGTCACAGACGATGTTATCTGTCTCGTACACTGTTATCTGTCATGGACCATGCCATCTGCTACTGACAATGGATCAGTCATGGACAATCTTATCTGTCACAGACACTGTTATCTGTCACAGACAATTGTATCTGTCACGGAAAATGTTATCTGTTATGGACAATGTTATCTGTCACAGACTATGTTATCTGTCACGGACAATGTTATCTGTCATGGATAAGGTTATCCAGACAATGTTATTTCTCATGGAGAATGTTATCTGTCACAGATAATGTTATCTATCACGGACCATCTTTTGTCACAGACAATGTTTTCTGTCACAGACAATATTATCTGTCACAGACAATGTTAGGTGGCACAGACAATGTTATCTGTCATGGATAAGATTATCCAGACAATGTTATTTGTCATGGAAATGTCATCTGTCACAGACAATGTTATCTGTCACGGTCACTGTTATCTGTCTCAGAGAATGTTATCTGTCACAGATAACGTTATCTGTCATGGACACTGTTATCTGTCTTGGACACATTTTCTTGTCATGGACAATGCTATCTGTCACAGACAATGTTATCTGTCACGGACAATCTTTTGTCACTGACAATGTTTTCTGTCAAAGACAATGTTATCTGTCACAGACAATGTTATCTGGCACAGACAATGTTATCTGTCACGGACAATGTTATCTGTCCCGGTCAATGTCACAGACAATGTTGTCTGTCACGGACAATCTTATCTGTCTCAGACAATGTTATCTGTCCCAGACAATTTTATCTGTCATAGACACTGCTATCTGTCTCGGACAATGTTATCTGTCACAGACAATGTTATCTGTCATGATCAGTGTCATCTGTCACAGAAAATGTTATCTGTCATGGACAATGTTATCTGTCTCAGACAATGTTTTCGGTCACAGACAATGTTATCTGTCAAGGACAATGTTATCTGTCTCGGTCAATTTCGCAGACAATGTTATCTGTCACGGACAATGTTATCTGTCATAGACAATATTAGCTGTCTCGGACACTGTTATCTGTCACAGCCAATGTTGTCTGTCACGGACAATTTTATCTGTCATGGACAATGTTATCTGTCATGGACAATGTTATCTATCACAGACAATGTTATCTGTCTTGGACAATGTTATCTGTCATGGACAATGTTATCTGTCACAGACAATGTTATCTGTAATGGACAATGTTATTTGTCACAGACAATGTTATCTGTCACGGATAATATAAACTGTCATCGACAATATTATCTGTCATGGACACTTTTATCTGCCATGGATAATGTTATCCAGACAAAGTTATTTGTCATGGACACTTTTATTTGTAATGGAAAATGTTATCTGTCACAGACAATGTTATCTGTCACGGACAATGTTATCTGTCACTGACAATGTTATCTGTCTCGGTCTATGTCAATGACCATGTTATCTGTCAAGGACAATGTTATCTGTCTCTGATACAGTTATCTGTCATGGACAATGTTTTTCAATCATGGACACATTTATCTGTCTCGGACAATGTTATCTGCCACAGACAATGCTATCTGTCACGGACAATGTTATCTGGTATGGACAATGTTTTCTGTCACAGACAATGTTTTCTGTTACGGACAATGTTATCTGTCACAGACAATGTTATCTGACACAGACAATGTTATCTCTCATGGACAATGTTATCTGTCTCGGTCAGTGTCACAGACAATGTTATCTGTCACGACAATGTTATCTGTCTCTGACAATGTTATCTGTCACAGACAATTGTAATTGTCACAAACAATGTTATCTGTCATGGACAATGGTATCTGTCTCGGACACTATTATCTGTCACGGACAGTGCCATCTGTCACAGACGATGTTATCTGTCTCGTACATTGTTATCTGTCATGAACCATGCCATCTGCTACTGACAATGGATCAGTCATGGACAATCTTATCTGTCACAGACACTGTTATCTGTCACAGACAATTGTATCTGTCAGGGACAATGTTATCTGTCACGGTCACTGTTATCTGTCTTGGACAATTTTTTTTGTCATGGAGAATGTTATCTGTCACAGATAATGTTATCTGTCACGGACAATCTTTTGTCACAGACAATGTTTTCTGTCACAGACAATATTATCTGTCACAGACAATGTTAGGTGGCACAGACAATGATATCTGTCAGAGACAATGTTATCTGTCTCGGACAATGTTATCTGTCATGGATAAGTTTATCCAGACAATGTTATTTGTCATGGAAATGTCATCTGTCACAGACAATGTTATCTGTCACAGATAATGTTATCTGTCATGGACACTGTTATCTGTCTTGGACACATTTTCTTGTCATGGACAATGCTATTCTGTCACAGACAATCTTTTGTCACTGACAATGTTTTCTGTCAAAGACAATGTTATCTGTCACAGACAATGTTATCTGGCACAGACAAAGTTATCTGTCATGGACAATGTTATCTGTCCCGGTCAATGTCTCAGACAATGTTGTCTGTCACGGACAATCTTATCTGTCTCAGACAATGTTATCTGTCACAGACAATGGTATCTGTCACGATCAGTGTCATCTGTCACAAAAAATGTTATCTGCCATGGACAATGTTATCTGTCATGGACAATGTTATCTGTCTCAGACAATGTTTTCGGTCACAGACAATGTTATCTGTCACGGACAATGTTACCTGTCTCGGTCAATTTCACAGACAATGTTATCTGTCTTGGACAATGTTATATGTCATAGACAATATTAGCTGTCTCGGACACTGTTATCTGTCACAGACAATGTTGTCTGTCACGGACAATGTTATCTGTCATGGACAATGTTTTCTGTACCGGACAATGTTATCTGTCATTGACAATGTTATCTGTCAAGAACAATGTTATCTATCACAGACAATGTTATCTGTCTTGGACAATGTTATCTGTCATGGACAATGTTATCTGTCACAGACAATGTTATCTGTAATGGACACTGTTATTTGTCACAGACAATGTTATCTGTCACGGATAATATTAACTGTCATCGACAATATTATCTGTCATGGACACTTTTATCTGCCATGGATAATGTTATCCAGACAATGTTATTTGTGATGGACACTTTTATTTGTCATGGACAATGATATCTGTGTTGCTCAATGTTTTCAGTCCCAGACAATGTTATCTGGCACGGACAATGTTATATGTCACGGACAATCTTATCTGTATCAGAAAATGTTATCTGTCACAGACAATTTTATCTGTCATAGACACTGCTATCTGTCTCTTGCAATGTTATCTGTCACAGACAATGTTATCTGTCATGATCAGTGTCATCTGTCACAGAAAATGGTATCTGTCATGGACAATGTTATCTGTCTCAGACAATGTTTTCTGTCACAGATAATGTTATCTGTCAAGGACAATGTTATCTGTCTCGGTCAATTTCACAGACAATTTTATCTATCACGGACAATTTATCTGTCATAGACAATATTAGCTGTCTCGGACACTGTTATCTGTCACAGACAATGTTGTCTGTCATGGACAATGTTATCTGTCATAGACAATGTTATCTGTCATGGACAATGTTATCTGTCACGGACAATGTTATCTGTCATTGACAATGTTATCTGTCCTGGACAATGCTATCTATCACAGACAATGTTATCTGTCTTGGACGATGTAATCTGTCACGGACAATGTTATCTGTCACAGACAATGTTATCTGTAATGGACAATGTTATTTGTCACAGACAATGTTATCTGTCATGGATAATATTATCTGTCATCGACAATATTATTTGTCATGGACCCTTTTATCTGCCATGGATAATGATATCCAGACAATGTTATTTGTCATGGACACCTTTATTTGTCATGGAAAATGTTATCTCTCACAGACAATGTTATCTATCATGGACACTGTTATCTCTCTCGGACAATGTTTTCTGTCACAGATAATGTTATTTGTCATGGACTCTGTTATCTGTCTCGGACGATGTTATCTTGTCATGGACAATGTTATCTGTCACGGATAATTTTATCTGTCAGGGACAAAGTTTTCTGTCACAGAGAATGTTTTCTGTCGCAGACAACGTTATCTGTCATGGACAATGTTATCTGTCACAGACAATGTTATCTGTTTCGGTCAATGTCACAGACAATGTTATGGGTCTCGGACAATGTTATCTGTCACCGAAAATTTTACTTGGCATAGACAATGATATCTGTCTCGGTCAATGTTTTCAGTCACAGACAATGTTATCTGGCACGGACAATGTTATCTGTCTCGGTCAATGTCACAGACAATGTTATCTGTCACGGACAATGTTATCTGTCACAGACAATGTTTTTTGTGTCTCGGAGAAAGCTATCTGTCACATACAATGTTGTCTGTCACAGATAATATGATCTGTCATGGAGAATGTTATCTGTCACGGACAATCTACTCTGTCATGGACAATGGTCTCTGTCACAGACAATGTTATCTGTCTCGGACAATGTTATCTGTCCTTGACAATATTATCTGTCTCGGACAATGTTATCTGTCACCGACAATTTTATCTGTCATGGACAATGTTATCTGTCATGGACAATGTTATATGTCTCGGTCAATGTCACAGACAATGTTCTGTCACAGACAATGCTGTCTGTCACAGACAATGTTATCTGTCACAGACAATCTTTTGTCACAGACAATGGTTTCTGTCAAAGACAATGTTAGCTGTCACAGACAATGTTATCTGGCACAGACAATGTTATCTGTCACGGACAATGCTATCTGTCCCGGTCAATGTCATAGACAATGTTGTCTGTCACGGACAATCTTATCTGTGTCAGACAATGTTATCTGTCACCGCAAATTTTATCTGTCATAGACACTGCTATCTGTCTCGGACAATATTATCTGTCACAGACAATGTTATCTGTCATGATCAGTGTCATCTGTCACAGAAAATGTTATCTGTCATGGACAATGTTATCTGTCTCAGACAATGTTTTCGGTCACAGACAATGTTATCTGTCAAGGACAATGTTATCTGTCTCGGCCAATTTCACAAACAATGTTATCTGTCACGGACAATGTTATCTGTCATAGACAATATTAGCTCTCTCGGACACTGTTATCTGTCACAGACAATGTTGTCTGTCATGGGCAATATTATCTGTCACGGACAATGTTATCTGTCATGGACAATGTTATCTGTCACGGACAATGTTATCTGTCATTGACAATGTTATCTGTCATGGACAATGTTATCTATCACAGACAATGTTATCTGTCTTGGACGATGTTATCTGTCACGGACAATGTTATCTGTCACAGACAATGTTATCTGTAATGGTCAATGTTATTTGTCACAGACAATGTTATCTGTCATGGATAATATTATCTGTCATGGACCCTTTTATCTGCCATGGATAATGAAATCCAGACAATGTTATTTGTCATGGACACTTTTATTTGTCATGGAAAACGTTATCTGTCACAGACAATGTTATCTATCATGGACACTGTTATATGTCTCGGACAATGTTTTCTGTCACAGATAATGTTATCTGTCTCCGACGATGTTATCTTGTCATGGACAATGTTATCTGTCACGGATAATTTTATCTGTCATGGACAAGGTTTTCTGTCACAGAGAATGTTTTCTGTCACAGACAACGTTATCTGTCATGGACAATGTTATCTGTCACAGACAATGTTATCTGTCTCGGTCAATGTCACAGACAATGTTATCTGTCTCCGACAATGTTATCTGTCACCGAAAATTGTATCTGGCACAGACAATGTTATCTGTCATGGACAATTATATCTGTCTCAGTCAATGTTTTCAGTCACAGACAATGTTATCTGGCACGGACAATGTTATCTGTCACAGACAATGTTATCTGTCTCGGTCAATGTCACAGACAATGTTATCTGTCTCGGATAATGTTATCTGTCACCGAAAATTTTATCTGGCACAGACAATGTTATCTGTCATGGACAATGATATCTGTCTCGGTCAATGTTTTTAGTCACAGCCAATGTTATCTGTCACAGACAATGTTTTTTGTGTCTCTGAGAAAGCTATCTGTCAGGTACAATGTTGTCTGTCACAGATAATGTTATCTCTCACGGACAATGTTGTCTGTTACATACAATATTTTCTGTCACAGACAATGTTATCTGTCAGAGACAATGTTATCTGGCACAGACAATGTTATCTGTCATGGACAATGTTATCTGTCTCGGACACTATTATCTGTCACAGACAGTGTCATCTGTCACAGACAATGTTATTTGTCACAGACAATGTTTTTTGTGTCTCGGAGAAAGCTATCTGTCACGTATAATGTTGTCTGTCACAGATAATATGATCTGTCATGGAGAATGTTATCTGTCACGGACAATGTTATCTGTCTCGGACAATGTTATCTTTCCTTGACAATATTATCTGTCTCGGACAATGTTATCTGTCACCGACAATTTTATCTGTCATGGACAATGTTATCTGTCATGGACAATGTTATATGTCTCGGTCAATGTCACAGACAATGTTCTGTCACAGACAATGCTGTCTGTCACAGACAATGTTATCTGTCACGGACAATCTTTTGTCACAGACAATGTTATCTGGCACAGACAGTGTTATCTGTCACGGACAATGCTATCTGTCCCGGTCAATGTCATAGACAATGTTGTCTGTCAGGGACAATCTTATCTGTCTCAGACAATGTTATCTGTCACCGACAATTGTATCTGTCATAGACACTGCTATCTGTCTCGGACAATATTATCTGTCACAGACAATGTTATCTGTCATGATCAGTGTCATCTGTCACAGAAAATGTTATCTGTCATGGACAATGTTATCTGTCTCTGACAATGTTTTCGGTCACAGACAATGTTATCTGTCAAGGACAATGTTATCTGTCTCGGCCAATTTCACAGACAATGTTATCTGTCACGGACAATGTTATCTGTCATAGACAATATTAGCTGTCTCGGACACTGTTATCTGTCACAGACAATGTTGTCTGTCATGGACAATGTTATCTGTCATGGACAATGTTATCTGTCATGGACAATGTTATCTGTCACGGACAATGTTATCTGTCATTGACAATGTTATCTGTCATGGACAATGTTATTTATCACAGACAATGTTATCTGTCTTGGACGATGTTATCTGTCATCGACAATATTATCTGTGATGGACCCTTTTATCTGCCATGGATAATGATATCCAGACAATGTTATTTGTCATGGACACTTTTATTTGTCATGGAAAACGTTATTTGTCACAGACAATGTTATCTATCATGGACACTGTTATATGTCTCGGACAAGGTTTTCTGTCACAGATAATGTTATCTGTCTCCGACGATGTTATCTTGTCATGGACAATGTTATCTGTCACGGATAATTTTATCTGTCATGGACAAGGTTTTCTGTCACAGAGAATGTTTTCTGTCACAGACAACGTTATCTGTTATGGACAATGTTATCTGTCATAGACAATGTTATCTGTCTCGGTCAATGTCACAGACAATGTTATCTGTCACCGAAAATTGTATCTGGCACAGACAATGTTATCTGTCATGGACAATGTTACCTGTCTCTGTCAATTTCACAGACAATGTTATCTGTCCTGGACAATGTTATATGTCATAGACAATATTAGCTGTCTCGGACACTGTTATCTGTCACAGACAATGTTGTCTGTCACGGACAATGTTATCTGTCATGGACAATGTTTTCTGTACCGGACAATGTTATCTGTCATTGACAATGTTATCTGTCAAGGACAATGTTATCTATCACAGACAATGTTATCTGTCTTGGACAATGTTATCTGTCATGGACAATGTTATCTGTCACAGACAATGTTATCTGTAATGGACAATGTTATTTGTCACAGACAATGTTATCTGTCACGGATAATATTAACTGTCATCGACAATATTATCTGTCATGGACACTTTTACCTGCCATGGATAATGTTATCCAGACAAGGTTATTTGTGATGGACACTTTTATTTGTCATGGAAAATGTTATCTGTCACAGAAAATGTTATCTATCATGGACACTGTTATCTGTCTCGGACGATGTTATCTTGTCATGGACACTGTTATCTGTCACGGATAATTTTATCTGTCATGGACAACGTTTTCAGTAACAAAGAATGTTTTCTGTCACAGACAACGTTATCTGCCATGGACAATGTTATCTGTCACAGACAATGTTATCCGTTTCGGTCAATGTCACGGACAATGTTATCGGTCTCGGACAATGTTATCTGTCACCGAAAATTTTATCTGGCACAGACAATGATATCTGTCTCGGTCAATGTTTTCAGTCACAGACAATGTTATCTGGCACGGACAATGTTATCTGTCTCGGTCAATGTCACAGACAATGTTATCTGTCGCGGACAATGTTATCTGTCACAGACAATGTTTTTTGTGTCACGGAGAAAGCTATCTGTCACGTACAATGTTGTCTGTCACAGATAATATGATCTGTCATGGACAATGTTATCTGTCACGGACAATCTTATCTGTCATGGACAATGGTATCTGTCACAGACAATGTTATCTGTCTCGGACAATGTTATCTGTCATTGACAATATTATCTGTCACGGACAATGTTATCTGTCGTGGTCAATGTCACAGACAATGTTATCTGTCTCGGACAATGTTATCTGTCACCGACAATTTTATCTGTCATGGACAGTGTTATCTGTCATGGACAATGATATCTGTGTTGCTCAATGTTTTCAGTCCCAGACAATGTTATCTGGCATGGACAATGTTATATGTCACGGACAATCTTATCTGTATCAGAAAATGTTATCTGTCACAGACAATTTTATCTGTCATAGACACTGCTATCTGTCTCGGGCAATGTTATCTGTCACAGACAATGTTATCTGTCATGATCAGTGTCATCTGTCACAGAAAATGGTATCTGTCATGGACAATGTTATCTGTCTCAGACAATGTTTTCTGTCACAGATAATGTTATCTGTCAAGGACAATGTTATCTGTCTCGGTCAATTTCACAGACAATTTTATCTATCACGGACAATTTATCTGTCATAGACAATATTAGCTGTCTCGGACACTGTTATCTGTCACAGACAATGTTGTCTGTCATGGACAATGTTATCTGTCATAGACAATGTTATCTGTCATGGACAATGTTATCTGTCACGGACAATGTTATCTGTCATTGACAATGTTATCTCTCCTGGACAATGCTATCTATCACAGACAATGTTATCTGTCTTGGACGATGTAATCTGTCACGGACAATGTTATCTGTCACAGACAATGTTATCTGTAATGGACAATGTTATTTGTCAAAGACAATGTTATCTGTCATGGATAATATTATTTGTCATCGACAATATTATCTGTCATGGACCCTTTTATCTGCCATGGATAATGATATCCAGACAATGTTATTTGTCATGGACACCTTTATTTGTCATGGAAAATGTTATCTCTCACAGACAATGTTATCTATCATGGACACTGTTATCTCTCTCGGACAATGTTTTCTGTCACAGATAATGTTATTTGTCATGGACTCTGTTATCTGTCTCGGACGATGTTATCTTGTCATGGACAATGTTATCTGTCACGGATAATTTTATCTGTCAGGGACAAAGTTTTCTGTCACAGAGAATGTTTTCTGTCGCAGACAACGTTATCTGTCATGGACAATGTTATCTGTCACAGACAATGTTATCGGTCTCGGTCAATGTTATCTGTCACCGAAAATTTTACTTGGCATAGACAATGATATCTGTCTCGGTCAATGTTTTCAGTCACAGACAATGTTATCTGGCACGGACAATGTTATCTGTCTCGGTCAATGTCACAGACAATGTTATCTGTCACGGACAATGTTATCTGTCACAGACAATGTTTTTTGTGTCTCGGAGAAAGCTATCTGTCACATACAATGTTGTCTGTCACAGATAATATGATCTGTCATGGAGAATGTTATCTGTCACGGACAATCTACTCTGTCATGGACAATGGTCTCTGTCACAGACAATGTTATCTGTCTCGGACAATGTTATCTGTCCTTGACAATATTATCTGTCTCGGACAATGTTATCTGTCACCGACAATTTTATCTGTCATGGACAATGTTATCTGTCATGGACAATGTTATATGTCTCGGTCAATGTCACAGACAATGTTCTGTCACAGACAATGCTGTCTGTCACAGACAATGTTATCTGTCACAGACAATCTTTTGTCACAGACAATGGTTTCTGTCAAAGACAATGTTAGCTGTCACAGACAATGTTATCTGGCACAGACAATGTTATCTGTCACGGACAATGCTATCTGTCCCGGTCAATGTCACAGACAATGTTGTCTGTCACGGACAATCTTATCTGTGTCAGACAATGTTATCTGTCACCGCAAATTTTATCTGTCATAGACACTGCTATCTGTCTCGGACAATATTATCTGTCACAGACAATGTTATCTGTCATGATCAGTGTCATCTCTCACAGAAAATGTTATCTGTCATGGACAATGTTATCTGTCTCAGACAATGTTTTCGGTCACAGACAATGTTATCTGTCAAGGACAATGTTATCTGTCTCGGCCAATTTCACAAACAATGTTATCTGTCACGGACAATGTTATCTGTCATAGACAATATTAGCTCTCTCGGACACTGTTATCTGTCACAGACAATGTTGTCTGTCATGGGCAATATTATCTGTCACGGACAATGTTATCTGTCATGGACAATGTTATCTGTCACGGACAATGTTATCTGTCATTGACAATGTTATCTGTCATGGACAATGTTATCTATCACAGACAATGTTATCTGTCTTGGACGATGTTATCTGTCACGGACAATGTTATCTGTCACAGACAATGTTATCTGTAATGGTCAATGTTATTTGTCACAGACAATGTTATCTGTCATGGATAATATTATCTGTCATCGACAATATTATCTGTCATGGACCCTTTTATCTGCCATGGATAATGAAATCCAGACAATGTTATTTGTCATGGACACTTTTATTTGTCATGGAAAACGTTATCTGTCACAGACAATGTTATCTATCATGGACACTGTTATATGTCTCGGACAATGTTTTCTGTCACAGATAATGTTATCTGTCTCGGACGATGTTATCTTGTCATGGACAATGTGATCTGTCACGGATAATTTTATCTGTCATGGACAAGGTTTTCTGTCACAGAGAATGTTTTCTGTCACAGACAACGTTATCTGTCATGGACAATGTTATCTGTCACAGACAATGTTATCTGTCTCGGTCAATGTCACAGACAATGTTATCTGTCTCCGACAATGTTATCTGTCACCGAAAATTGTATCTGGCACAGACAATGTTATCTGTCATGGACAATGATATCTGTCTCAGTCAATGTTTTCAGTCACAGACAATGTTATCTGGCACGGACAATGTTATCTGTCACAGACAATGTTATCTGTCTCGGTCAATGTCACAGACAATGTTATCTGTCTCGGATAATGTTATCTGTCACCGAAAATTTTATCTGGCACAGACAATGTTATCTGTCATGGACAATGATATCTGTCTCGGTCAATGTTTTTAGTCACAGCCAATGTTATCTGGCACGGACAATGTTATCTGTCACAGACAATGTTTTTTGTGTCTCTGAGAAAGCTATCTGTCAGGTACAATGTTGTCTGTCACAGATAATGTTATCTCTCACGGACAATGTTGTCTGTTACATACAATATTTTCTGTCACAGACAATGTTATCTGTCAGAGACAATGTTATCTGGCACAGACAATGTTATCTGTCATGGACAATGTTATCTGTCTCGGACACTATTATCTGTCACAGACAGTGTCATCTGTCACAGACAATGTTATTTGTCACAGACAATGTTTTTTGTGTCTCGGAGAAAGCTATCTGTCACGTATAATGTTGTCTGTCACAGATAATATGATCTGTCATGGAGAATGTTATCTGTCACGGACAATGTTATCTGTCTCGGACAATGTTATCTGTCCTTGACAATATTATCTGTCTCGGACAATGTTATCTGTCACCGACAATTTTATCTGTCATGGACAATGTTATCTGTCATGGACAATGTTATATCTCTCGGTCAATGTCACAGACAATGTTCTGTCACAGACAATGCTGTCTGTCACAGACAATGTTATCTGTCACGGACAATCTTTTGTCACAGACAATGGTTTCTGTCAGAGACAATGTTAGCTGTCACAGACAATGTTATCTGGCACAGACAATGTTATCTGTCACGGACAATGCTATCTGTCCCGGTCAATGTCACAGACAATGTTGTCTGTCAGGGACAATCTTATCTGTCTCAGACAATGTTATCTGTCACCGACAATTGTATCTGTCATAGACACTGCTATCTGTCTCGGACAATATTATCTGTCACAGACAATGTTATCTGTCATGATCAGTGTCATCTGTCACAGAAAATGTTATCTGTCATGGACAATGTTATCTGTCTCAGACAATGTTTTCGGTCACAGACAATGTTATCTGTCAAGGACAATGTTATCTGTCATAGACAATATTAGCTGTCTCGGACACTGTTATCTGTCACAGACAATGTTGTCTGTCATGGACAATGTTATCTGTCACGGACAATGTTATCTGTCATGGACAATGTTATCTGTCACGGACAATGTTATCTGTCATTGACAATGTTATCTGTCATGGACAATGTTATTTATCACAGACAATGTTATCTGTCTTGGACGATGTTATCTGTCATCGACAATATTATCTGTGATGGACCCTTTTATCTGCCATGGATAATGATATCCAGACAATGTTATTTGTCATGGACACTTTTATTTGTCATGGAAAACGTTATTTGTCACAGACAATGTTATCTATCATGGACACTGTTATATGTCTCGGACAAGGTTTTCTGTCACAGATAATGTTATCTGTCTCCGACGATGTTATCTTGTCATGGACAATGTTATCTGTCACGGATAATTTTATCTGTCATGGACAAGGTTTTCTGTCACAGAGAATGTTTTCTGTCACAGACAACGTTATCTGTTATGGACAATGTTATCTGTCATAGACAATGTTATCTGTCTCGGTCAATGTCACAGACAATGTTATCTGTCACCGAAAATTGTATCTGGCACAGACAATGTTATCTGTCATGGACAATGATATCTGTCTCGGTCAATGTTTTCAGTCACAGACAATGTTATCTGGCACGGACAATGTTATCTGTCACAGACAATGTTATCTGTCTCGGTCAATGTCACAGACAATGTTATCTGTCTCGGACAATGTTATCTGTCACCGAAAATTTTATCTGGCACAGACAATGTTATCTGTCATTGACAATGATATCTGTCTCGGTCAATGTTTTCAGTCACAGCCAATGTTATCTGGCACGGACAATGTTATCTGTCACAGACAATGTTTTTTGTGTCTCTGAGAAAGCTATCTGTCAGGTACAATGTTGTCTGTCACAGATAATGTTATCTCTCACGGACAATGTTATCTGTTACATACAATATTCTCTGTCACAGACAATGTTATCTGTCAGAGACAATGTTATCTGTCATGATCAGTGTCATCTTTCACAGAAAATGTTATCTGTCACGGACAATGTTATCTGTCTCAGACAATGTTTTCGGTCACAGACAATGTTATCTGTCAAGGACAATGTTATCTGTCTCGGCCAATTTCACAAACAATGTTATCTGTCACGGACAATGTTATCTGTCATAGACAATATTAGCTCTCTCGGACACTGTTATCTGTCACAGACAATGTTGTCTGTCATGGGCAATATTATCTGTCACGGACAATGTTATCTGTCATGGACAATGTTATCTGTCACGGACAATGTTATCTGTCATTGACAATGTTATCTGTCATGGACAATGTTATCTATCACAGACAATGTTATCTGTCTTGGACGATGTTATCTGTCACGGACAATGTTATCTGTCACAGACAATGTTATCTGTAATGGTCAATGTTATTTGTCACAGACAATGTTATCTGTCATGGATAATATTATCTGTCATCGACAATATTATCTGTCATGGACCCTTTTATCTGCCATGGATAATGAAATCCAGACAATGTTATTTGTCATGGACACTTTTATTTGTCATGGAAAACGTTATCTGTCACAGACAATGTTATCTATCATGGACACTGTTATATGTCTCGGACAATGTTTTCTGTCACAGATAATGTTATCTGTCTCCGACGATGTTATCTTGTCATGGACAATGTTATCTGTCACGGATAATTTTATCTGTCATGGACAAGGTTTTCTGTCACAGAGAATGTTTTCTGTCACAGACAACGTTATCTGTCATGGACAATGTTATCTGTCACAGACAATGTTATCTGTCTCGGTCAATGTCACAGACAATGTTATCTGTCTCCGACAATGTTATCTGTCACCGAAAATTGTATCTGGCACAGACAATGTTATCTGTCATGGACAATGATATCTGTCTCAGTCAATGTTTTCAGTCACAGACAATGTTATCTGGCACGGACAATATTATCTGTCACAGACAATGTTATCTGTCTCGGTCAATGTCACAGACAATGTTATCTGTCTCGGATAATGTTATCTGTCACCGAAAATTTTATCTGGCACAGACAATGTTATCTGTCATGGACAATGATATCTGTCTCGGTCAATGTTTTTAGTCACAGCCAATGTTATCTGGCACGGACAATGTTATCTGTCACAGACAATGTTTTTTGTGTCTCTGAGAAAGCTATCTGTCAGGTACAATGTTGTCTGTCACAGATAATGTTATCTCTCACGGACAATGTTGTCTGTTACATACAATATTTTCTGTCACAGACAATGTTATCTGTCAGAGACAATGTTATCTGGCACAGACAATGTTATCTGTCATGGACAATGTTATCTGTCTCGGACACTATTATCTGTCACAGACAGTGTCATCTGTCACAGACAATGTTATTTGTCACAGACAATGTTTTTTGTGTCTCGGAGAAAGCTATCTGTCACGTATAATGTTGTCTGTCACAGATAATATGATCTGTCATGGAGAATGTTATCTGTCACGGACAATGTTATCTGTCTCGGACAATGTTATCTGTCCTTGACAATATTATCTGTCTCGGACAATGTTATCTGTCACCGACAATTTTATCTGTCATGGACAATATTATCTGT
Source organism: Chaetoderma sp. LZ-2023a (assembly GCA_034401795.1). NCBI lineage: Eukaryota > Metazoa > Mollusca > Caudofoveata > Chaetodermatida > Chaetodermatidae > Chaetoderma > Chaetoderma sp. LZ-2023a. The sequence goes on along the minus strand of CM067366.1, from coordinate 63,011,927 downwards.
CATGGACAATGTTATATGTCTCGGTCAATGTCACAGACAATGTTCTGTCACAGACAATGCTGTCTGTCACAGACAATGTTATCTGTCACGGACAATCTTTTGTCACAGACAATGGTTTCTGTCAGAGACAATGTTAGCTGTCACAGACAATGTTATCTGGCACAGACAATGTTATCTGTCACGGACAATGCTATCTGTCCCGGTCAATGTCACAGACAATGTTGTCTGTCAGGGACAATCTTATCTGTCTCAGACAATGTTATCTGTCACCGACAATTGTATCTGTCATAGACACTGCTATCTGTCTCGGACAATATTATCTGTCACAGACAATGTTATCTGTCATGATCAGTGTCATCTGTCACAGAAAATGTTATCTGTCATGGACAATGTTATCTGTCTCAGACAATGTTTTCGGTCACAGACAATGTTATCTGTCAAGGACAATGTTATCTGTCTCGGCCAATTTCACAGACAATGTTATCTGTCACGGACAATGTTATCTGTCATAGACAATATTAGCTGTCTCGGACACTGTTATCTGTCACAGACAATGTTGTCTGTCATGGACAATGTTATCTGTCATGGACAATGTTATCTGTCATGGACAATGTTATCTGTCACGGACAATGTTATCTGTCATTGACAATGTTATCTGTCATGGACAATGTTATTTATCACAGACAATGTTATCTGTCTTGGACGATGTTATCTGTCATCGACAATATTATCTGTGATGGACCCTTTTATCTGCCATGGATAATGATATCCAGACAATGTTATTTGTCATGGACACTTTTATTTGTCATGGAAAACGTTATTTGTCACAGACAATGTTATCTATCATGGACACTGTTATATGTCTCGGACAAGGTTTTCTGTCACAGATAATGTTATCTGTCTCCGACGATGTTATCTTGTCATGGACAATGTTATCTGTCACGGATAATTTTATCTGTCATGGACAAGGTTTTCTGTCACAGAGAATGTTTTCTGTCACAGACAACGTTATCTGTTATGGACAATGTTATCTGTCATAGACAATGTTATCTGTCTCGGTCAATGTCACAGACAATGTTATCTGTCACCGAAAATTGTATCTGGCACAGACAATGTTATCTGTCTCGGTCAATGTTTTCAGTCACAGACAATGTTATCTGGCACGGACAATGTTATCTGTCACAGACAATGTTATCTGTCTCGGTCAATGTCACAGACAATGTTATCTGTCTCGGACAATGTTATCTGTCACCGAAAATTTTATCTGGCACAGACAATGTTATCTGTCATTGACAATGATATCTGTCTCGGTCAATGTTTTCAGTCACAGCCAATGTTATCTGGCACGGACAATGTTATCTGTCACAGACAATGTTTTTTGTGTCTCTGAGAAAGCTATCTGTCAGGTACAATGTTGTCTGTCACAGATAATGTTATCTCTCACGGACAATGTTATCTGTTACATACAATATTCTCTGTCACAGACAATGTTATCTGTCAGAGACAATGTTATCTGGCACAGACAATGTTATCTGTCATGGACAATGTTATCTGTCTCGGACACTATTATCTGTCACAGACAGTGTCATCTGTCACAGACAATGTTATTTGTCTCGTACACTGTTATCTGTCAGGGACCATGCCATCTGCTACTGACAATGGTATTTGTCACGGACAATGTTATCTGTCACAGACACTGTTATCTGTCACAGACAATTTTATCTGTCACAGACAGTGTTATCTGTCATGGACAATGTTATCTGTCTTGGACAAAGTTATCTGTCACAGACAATTGTATCTGTCATAGACACTGTTATCTGTCCCGGACAATGTTATCTGCCACGGACAATGTTATCTGTCACGAACAGTGTCATCTGTCATAGACAATGTTATCTGCCATGGACAATGTTATCTGTCTCGGACAATGTTTTCGGTCACAGACAATGTTATCTGTCACAGACAATGTTATCTGTCTCGGACAATGTTATCTGTGATGGACAATATTGTCTGTGATGGACAATGTTATCTGTCACGGACAATGTTATTTGTCATGGATAATGTTATCGGTCACAGTCAAAGTTATTTGTCACTGACAATGTTATCTGTCATGGACACTCATATCTGTCATGGATAATGTTATCTGTCTCATACAATATTATCTGTCACAGTCAATGTTATTTGTCACAGACAATGTTATTTGTCACAGATAATGTTATCTGTCAAGGAAACTGTTATCTGTCACAGACAATGTTATCTGTCACAGAGAATGTTAACTGTCACGGACAATGTTATCTGTCATAGACAATGTTATCTGTCACAGACAGTTGTTATCTGTCACGGATAATGTTATCTGTCATGGACAATTTTCGCTGTCTCTGTCAATGTCACACCCATTTTATCTTTCACGGACAATGTTATCAACCTCGGGCAATGCCATCTGGTACGGACAATGTTATCTGTCACAGACAATGTTATCTGTCACAGACAATGTTATCTGTCACAGACTATGTTATCTGTCACGGACAATGTTATCTGTCATGGATAAGGTTATCCAAACAATGTTATTTGTCATGGAAATGTCATTTGTCACAGACAATGTTATCTGTCACGGTCACTGTAATCTGTCTCAGACAATGTTATCTGTCACAGATAATGTTATTTGTCACGGACATTGGTATCTGTCACGGATAATGTTATCTGTCATGGACACTGGTATCTGTCTTGGACAAATTTTCTTGTCATGGACAATGTTATCTGTCACACACAATGTTATATGTCACGGAAAATGATTTATCACAGACAATGTTTTCTGTCACAGACAATGTTATCTGTCACAGATAATGTTATCTGGCACAGATAATGTTATCTGTCACGGACAATGTTATCTGTCTCGGTCAATGTCACAGACAATGTTCTCTGTCACGGACAATCTTATCTGTCTCAGACAATGTTTTCTGTCACAGACAATTTTATCTATCATAGACATTGCTATCTGTCTCGGACAATGTTATCTGTCACAGACAATGTTATCTGTCATTGACAATGTTATCTGTCTCGGACAAAGTTTTCGGTCACAGACAATGTTATCTGTCACAGACAATGTTATCTGTCATGGACACTGTTATCTGTCATGGACAATGTTATCTATCACAGACAATGTTACCTGCCATGGACAATGCTATCTGTCATGGACAATGTTATCTGTCACGGACAATGTTATCTGTCACAGACAATGTTATCTGTCATGGACAATGTTATCTGTAACAGACAATGTTATCTGTCACAGACAATGTTTTTTTGTGTCTCGGAGAATGCTATCTGTCACATACAATGTTGTCTGTCACAGATAATGTTATCTCTCACGGAGAATGTTATCTGTCACAGACAATGTTTTCTGTCACAGACAATGTTATCTGTCAGAGACAATAGTGTCTGGCACAGACAATGTTATCTGTCTCTGGCAATGTTATCTGTCACAGACAATTTTATCTGTCACAGACAATGTTATCTGTCACAGACAATGTTATCTGTCACAGACAATGTTATCTGTCACAGACTATGTTATCTGTTACGGATAATGTTATCTGTCATGGATAAGGTTATCCAGACAATGTTATTTGTCATGGAAATGTCATTTGTCACAGACAATGTTATCTGTCACGGTTACTGTAATCTGTCTCAGACAATGTTATCTGTCACAGATAATGTTATTTGGCACGGACATTGGTATCTGTCACGGATAATTTTATCTGTCATGGACACTGTTATCTGTCTTGGACACATTTTCTTGTCATGGACAATGTTCTCTGTCACACACAATGTTATATGTCACGGACAATGATTTATCACAGACAATGTTTTCTGTCACAGACAATGTTATCTGTCACAGATAATGTTATCTGGCACAGATAATGTTATCTGGCACAGATAATGTTATCTGTCACGGACAATGTTATCTGTCTCGGTCAATGTCACAGACAATGTTATCTGTCAAGGACAATCTTATCTGTCTCAGACAATGTTATCTGTCACAGACAATTTTATGTATCATAGACATTGCTATCTGTCTCGGACAATGTTATCTGTCACAGACCATGTTATCTGTCACGATCAGTGTCATCTGTCACAGAAAATGTTATTTGTCTTGGACACTGTTATCTGTCACAGAAAATGTTGTCTGTCATGGACACTTTTATCTGTCTCAGACAATGTTAACTCTCACAGACAATGTCGTCTGGTACGGACAATGTTATCCAGCACAGACAATGTTATCTGTCGCAGAAAATATTATCTGTCATGGACAATGTTATCCAGACAGTGTTATTTGGCATGGACAATTTTATTTGTCATGGAAAATGTTATCTGTCACAGATAATGTTATTTGTCCTGGACACTGTTATCTGTCTCGGACAAGGTTATCTTGTCACGGACAATGGTATCTGTCACGGATAATGTTATCTGTCACGGACAATGTTTTCTGTCAGAGACAATGTTTTCTGTCACAGACAATGTTTTCTGTTACGGACAATGTTATCTGTCACAGACAATGTTATCTGTCCCGGTCAATGTCACAGAAAATGTTATCTGTCACGACAATGTTATCTGTCACAGACAATTTTATCTGTCACAGACAATGTTATCTGTCACAGACAATGTTATCTGTCATAGACAATGTTATCTGTCACAGACTATGTTATCTGTTACGGATAATGTTATCTGTCATGGATAAGGTTATCCAGACAATGTTATTTGTCATGGAAATGTCATTTGTCACAGACAATGTTATCTGTCACGGTTACTGTAATCTGTCTCAGACAATGTTATCTGTCACAGATAAAGTTATTTGGCACGGACATTGGTATCTGTCACGGATAATTTTATCTGTCATGGACACTGTTATCTGTCTTGGACAAATTTTCTTGTCATGGACAATGTTATCTGTCACACACAATGTTATATGTCACGGACAATGATCTATCACAGACAATGTTTTCTGTCACAGACAATGTTATCTGTCACAGATAATGTTATCTGGCACAGATAATGTTATCTGTCACGGACAATGTTATCTGTCTCGGTCAATGTCACAGACAATGTTATCTGTCACGGACAATGTTATCTGTCTCAGACAATGTTATCTGTCACAGACAATTTTATGTATCATAGACATTGCTATCTGTCTTGGACAATGTTATCTGTCACAGACAATGGTATCTGTTACAGATAATGTTATCTGTCACGGACAATGTTTTCTGTCAGAGACAATGTTTTCTGTCACAGACAATGTTTTCTGTTACGGACAATGTTATCTGTCACAGACAATGTTATCTGTCACGGTCAATGTCACAGAAAATGTTATCTGTCACGACAATGTTATCTGACACCGACAATTTTATCTATCACAGACAATGCTATCTGTCATGGACAATGTTATCTGTCTCGGACAATGCTATCTCTCACGGACAGTGTCATCTGTCACAGACACTGTTGTCTGTCATTGACAATGTTATCTGATACGGATAATGTTTTCTGTCACATACAAAGTTTTCTGTCACAGACAATGTTATCTGTCACGGACAATGTTATCTGTCTCGGTCAATGTCACAGACAATGTTATCTGTCTTGGACAATGTTATCTGTTACCAAGAATTTTATCTGTCACAGACAATGTCATCTGTCACAGACAATGTTATCTGGTACGGACAATGCTATCTGTCATGGATAATGTTATCCAGACAATGTGATTTTTCATGGAAAATCTTATCTGTCACGGACACTGTTATCTGTCACAGACAATATTATCTGTCTCGGTCAATGTCACAGAAAGTGTTATCTGTCTCGGACAATGTTTTCGGTCACAGACAATGTTATCTGTCAAGGACAATTTTATCTGTCTCAGTCTATGTCACAGACAATGTTGCCTCTCATGGAGGATGTACTCTGTCACAGACAATGTTATCTGTCATGGACAATGTTATCTGTCACGGACAATGTTGTCTCTCATGGACAATGTTATGTGTCACAGACAATGTTATTTGTCACAGACAATGTTATCTGTCACGAATAATTTTCTCTGTCACAGACAGTGTTTTCTGTCTCAGACAATGTTATCTGTCACAGACAATGTTATCTGTCACGGACAATGTTATCTGGTACTGACAATGGTATCTGTCATGGATAATGTTATACAGACAATGTGATTTGTCATGGACAATGTTATCTGTCATGGAGAATGTTATCCGTCATGGACAATGTTATCTGTCACAGACAATGTTATCTGTCACGGACAATTTTATCTGTCACAGACAATGTTATCTGTCACAGACAATGTTATCTGTCAAGGACAATTTTATCTGTCTCAGTCTATGTCACAGACAATGTTGCCTCTCATGGAGGATGTAATCTGTCACAGACAATGTTATCTGTCATGGACAATGTTATCTGTCACGGACAATGTTGTCTCTCACGGACAATGTTATCTGTCACAGACAAGGTTGTCTGTCACGGACAATGTTATGTGTCACAGACAATGTTATTTGTCACAGACAATGTTATCTGTCACGAATAATTTTCTCTGTCAGAGACAGTGTTTTCTGTCTTAGACAATGTTATCTGTCACAGACAATGTTATCTGTCACGGACAATGTTATCTGTCACGGACAATGTTATCTGGTACTGACAATGGTATCTGTCATGGATAATGTTATACAGACAATGTGATTTGTCATGGACAATGTTATTTGTCATGGAAAATGTTATCTGTCATGGAGAATGTTATCCGTCATGGACAATGTTATCTGTCACAGACAATGTTATCTGTCACGGACAATTTTATCTGTCACAGACAACGTTTTCTGTCATGGACAAGGTTATCTGTCTCGGACAATGCTATCTGTCACGGACAGTGTCATCTGTCCCAGACAATGTTATCTGTCATGGAGAATGTTATCTGTCGTGGATAATGTTATCTGTCACGGACAATGTTTTCTGTCACAGACAATTTATTCTATCACGGACAATGTTATCTTCCACGGACAATGTTATCTGTCACAGACAATGTTATCTGTCTCAGTCAATGTCACAGACAATGTTATCTGGTATGGACAATGTTATCTGTCACATACAATGTTTTCTGTCACAGACAATCTTATCTGTCACGGACAATGTTCTCTGTCATGGACAATGCTCTCTGTCATGGATAATGTTATCCAGACAATGTTATTTGTCATGGAAAATGTTATCTGTCACGGACACTGTTATCTGTCACGGACAATGTTATCTGTCAAGGACAATGTTATCTGTCTCAGTCTATGTCACAGACAATGTTATCCCTCATGGACGATGTAATCTGTCACAGACAATGTTATCTGTCACGGACAATGTTATCTGTCTGGACAATGTTGTCTCTCATGGACAATGTTATCTGTCACAGACAATGTTGTCTGTCACGGACAATGTTATGTGTCACAGACAATGTTATTTGTCACAGACAATGTTATCTGTCACGAATAATTGTATCTGTCACAGACAGTGTTTTGTGTCTCAGACAATGTTATCTCTCACAGACAATGTTATCTGTCACGGTCAATGTTATCTGTCACGGACAATGTTATCTGGTACGGACAATGCTATCTGTCATGGATAATGTTATCCAGACAATGCAATTTGTCATGGACAATGTTATTTATCATGAAAATGTTATCTGTCATGGACAATGTTATCTGTCACGGATAATGTTATCTGTCACGGACAATGTTTTCTGGTACGGACAATGCTATCTGTCATGGATAATGTTATCCAGACAATGTGATTTGTCATGGACAATGTTATTTATCATGGAAAATGTTATCTGTCATGGAGACTGTTATCTGTCTCGGACAATGTTTTCTGTAACAGATAATGTTATTTGTCAAGGGCAATGTTATCTGTGATGGATAATGTTATCTGTCATGGAAACTGTTAACTGTCTCGGACAATGTTATCTTGTCAAGGACAATGTTACCTGTCACCTACAATGTTATCTGTCACGGACAATGTCACAGACAATGTTATCTGTCACAGTCAATGTTATCTGTCTTGGTCAATGTCACAGACAATGATATCTGTCTCGGACAATGTTATCTGTCACCGACAATTTTATCTGTCACAGACAATGTTATCAGTCATGGACAATGTTATCTCTCTCGGACAATGATATCTGTCTCTGTCAATGTCACAGACAATGTTATCTGTCACAGACACTGTTATCAGTCACAGACAATGTTGTCTGTCCTAGACAATGTTGTCTGTCACGGTCAATGTTGTCTGTCCTGGACAATCTTATCTGTCACAGACAATGTCATCTGGTATGGACAATGTTATCCAGCACCGACAATGTTATCTGTCCCGGACAGTGTTATTTGTCATGGACAATTTTATTTGCCATGGACAATGTTATCTGTCTCGGTCAATGTCACAGACAATGTTATCTGTCTTGGACAATGTTATCTGTTAGCAAGAATTTTATCTGTCACAGACAATGTCATCTGTCACAGACAATGTTATCTGGTACGGACAATGCTATCTGTCATGGATAATGTTATTCAGACAATGTGATTTGTCATGGAAAATCTTATCTGTCACGGACACTGTTATCTGTCACAGACAATATTATCTGTCTCGGTCAATGTCACAGAAAGTGTTATCGGTCTCGGACAATGTTTTCGGTCACAGACAATGTTATCTGTCACAGACAATGTTATCTGTCAAGGACAATTTTATCTGTCTCAGTCTATGTCACAGACAATGTTGCCTCTCATGGAGGATGTAATCTGTCACAGACAATGTTATCTGTCATGGACAATGTTATCTGTCAAGGACAATGTTGTCTCTCATGGACAATGTTATCTGTCACAGACAAGGTTGTCTGTCACGGACAATGTTATGTGTCACAGACAATGTTATTTGTCACAGACAATGTTATCTGTCACGAATAATTTTCTCCGTCACAGACAGTGTTTTCTGTCTCAGACAATGTTATCTGTCACAGACAATGTTATCTGTCACGGACAATGTTATCTGTCACGGACAATGTTATCTGGTACTGACAATGGTATCTGTCATGGATAATGTTATACAGACAATGTGATTTGTCATGGACAATGTTATTTGTCATGGAAAATGTTATCTGTCATGGAGAATGTTATCCGTCATGGACAATGTTATCTGTCACAGACAATGTTTTCTGTCACGGACAATTTTATCTGTCACAGACAATGTTATCTGTCACAGACAATGTTATCTGTCAAGGACAATTTTATCTGTCTCAGTCTATGTCACAGACAATGTTGCCTCTCATGGAGGATGTAATCTGTCACAGACAATGTTATCTGTCATGGACAATGTTATCTGTCACGGACAATGTTGTCTCTCACGGACAATGTTATCTGTCACAGACAAGGTTGTCTGTCACGGACAATGTTATGTGTCACAGACAATGGTATTTGTCACAGACAATGTTATCTGTCACGAATAATTTTCTCTGTCAGAGACAGTGTTTTCTGTCTCAGACAATGTTATCTGTCACAGACAATGTTATCTGTCACGGACAATGTTATCTGTCACGGACAATGTTATCTGGTACTGACAATGGTATCTGTCATGGATAATGTTATACAGACAATGTGATTTGTCATGGACAATGTTATTTGTCATGGAAAATGTTATCTGTCATGGAGAATGTTATCCGTCATGGACAATGTTATCTGTCACAGACAATGTTATCTGTCACGGACAATTTTATCTGTCACAGACAACGTTTTCTGTCATGGACAAGGTTATCTGTCTCGGACAATGCTATCTGTCACGGACAGTGTCATCTGTCCCAAACAATGTTATCTGTCATGGAGAATGTTATCTGTCGTGGATAATGTTATCTGTCACGGACAATGTTTTCTGTCACAGACAATTTATTCTATCACGGACAATGTTATCTTCCACGGACAATGTTATCTGTTACAGACAATGTTATCTGTCTCAGTCAATGTCACAGACAATGTTATCTGGTATGGGCAATGTTATCTGTCACATACAATGTTTTCTGTCACAGACAATCTTATCTGTCACGGACAATGTTCTCTGTCATGGACAATGCTCTCTGTCATGGATAATGTTATCCAGACAATGTTATTTGTCATGGAAAATGTTATCTGTCACGGACACTGTTATCTGTCACGGACAATGTTATCTGTCAAGGACAATGTTATCTGTCTCAGTCTATGTCACAGACAATGTTATCCCTCATGGACGATGTAATCTGTCACAGACAATGTTATCTGTCACGGACAATGTTATCTGTCTGGACAATGTTGTCTCTCATGGACAATGTTATCTGTCACAGACAATGTTATTTGTCACAGACAATGTTATCTGTCACGAATAATTTTCTCCGTCACAGACAGTGTTTTCTGTCTCAGACAATGTTATCTGTCACAGACAATGTTATCTGTCACGGACAATGTTATCTGTCACGGACAATGTTATCTGGTACTGACAATGGTATCTGTCATGGATAATGTTATACAGACAATGTGATTTGTCATGGACAATGTTATTTGTCATGGAAAATGTTATCTGTCATGGAGAATGTTATCCGTCATGGACAATGTTATCTGTCACAGACAATGTTTTCTGTCACGGACAATTTTATCTGTCACAGACAATGTTATCTGTCACAGACAATGTTATCTCTCAAGGACAATTTTATCTGTCTCAGTCTATGTCACAGACAATGTTGCCTCTCATGGAGGATGTAATCTGTCACAGACAATGTTATCTGTCATGGACAATGTTATCTGTCACGGACAATGTTGTCTCTCACGGACAATGTTATCTGTCACAGACAAGGTTATCTGTCACGAATAATTTTCTCTGTCAGAGACAGTGTTTTCTGTCTCAGACAATGTTATCTGTCACAGACAATGTTATCTGTCACGGACAATGTTATCTGTCACGGACAATGTTATCTGGTACTGACAATGGTATCTGTCATGGATAATGTTATACAGACAATGTGATTTGTCATGGACAATGTTATTTGTCATGGAAAATGTTATCTGTCATGGAGAATGTTTTCCGTCATGGACAATGTTATCTGTCACAGACAATGTTATCTGTCACGGACAATTTTATCTGTCACAGACAACATTTTCTGTCATGGACAAGGTTATCTGTCTCGGACAATGCTATCTGTCACGGACAGTGTCATCTGTCCCAAACAATGTTATCTGTCATGGAGAATGTTATCTGTCGTGGATAATGTTATCTGTCACGGACAATGTTTTCTGTCACAGACAATTTATTCTATCACGGACAATGTTATCTTCCACGGACAATGTTATCTGTTACAGACAATGTTATCTGTCTCAGTCAATGTCACAGACAATGTTATCTGGTATGGGCAATGTTATCTGTCACATACAATGTTTTCTGTCACAGACAATCTTATCTGTCACGGACAATGTTCTCTGTCATGGACAATGCTCTCTGTCATGGATAATGTTATCCAGACAATGTTATTTGTCATGGAAAATGTTATCTGTCACGGACACTGTTATCTGTCACGGACAATGTTATCTGTCACGGATAATGTTATCTGTCACGGACAATGTTTTCTGGTACGGACAATGCTATCTGTCATGGATAATGTTATCCAGACAATGTGATTTGTCATGGACAATGTTATTTATCATGGAAAATGTTATCTGTCATGGAGACTGTTATCTGTCTCGGACAATGTTTTCTGTAACAGATAATGTTATTTGTCAAGGGCAATGTTATCTGTGATGGATAATGTTATCTGTCATGGAAACTGTTAACTGTCTCGGACAATGTTATCTTGTCAAGGACAATGTTACCTGTCACCTACAATGTTATCTGTCACGGACAATGTCACAGACAATGTTATCTGTCACAGTCAATGTTATCTGTCTTGGTCAATGTCACAGACAATGATATCTGTCTCGGACAATGTTATCTGTCACCGACAATTTTATCTGTCACAGACAATGTTATCAGTCATGGACAATGTTATCTCTCTCGGACAATGATATCTGTCTCTGTCAATGTCACAGACAATGTTATCTGTCACAGACACTGTTATCAGTCACAGACAATGTTGTCTGTCCTAGACAATGTTGTCTGTCACGGTCAATGTTGTCTGTCCTGGACAATCTTATCTGTCACAGACAATGTCATCTGGTACGGACAATGTTATCCAGCACCGACAATGTTATCTGTCCCGGACAGTGTTATTTGTCATGGACAATTTTATTTGCCATGGACAATGTTATCTGTCATGGACAATGTTATCTGTCTCGGTCAATGTCACAGACAATGTTATCTGTCTTGGACAATGTTATCTGTTACCAAGAATTTTATCTGTCACAGACAATGTCATCTGTCACAGACAATGTTATCTGGTACGGACAATGCTATCTGTCATGGATAATGTTATTCAGACAATGTGATTTGTCATGGAAAATCTTATCTGTCACGGACACTGTTATCTGTCACAGACAATATTATCTGTCTCGGTCAATGTCACAGAAAGTGTTATCGGTCTCGGACAATGTTTTCGGTCACAGACAATGTTATCTGTCACAGACAATGTTATCTGTCAAGGACAATTTTATCTGTCTCAGTCTATGTCACAGACAATGTTGCCTCTCATGGAGGATGTAATCTGTCAGAGACAATGTTATCTGTCATGGACAATGTTATCTGTCAAGGACAATGTTGTCTCTCATGGACAATGTTATCTGTCACAGACAAGGTTGTCTGTCACGGACAATGTTATGTGTCACAGACAATGTTATTTGTCACAGACAATGTTATCTGTCACGAATAATTTTCTCCGTCACAGACAGTGTTTTCTGTCTCAGACAATGTTATCTGTCACAGACAATGTTATCTGTCACGGACAATGTTATCTGTCACGGACAATGTTATCTGGTACTGACAATGGTATCTGTCATGGATAATGTTATCCAGACAATGTGATTTGTCATGGACAATGTTATTTATCATGGAAAATGTTATCTGTCATGGAGACTGTTATCTGTCTCGGACAATGTTTTCTGTAACAGATAATGTTATTTGTCAAGGGCAATGTTATCTGTGATGGATAATGTTATCTGTCATGGAAACTGTTAACTGTCTCGGACAATGTTATCTTGTCAAGGACAATGTTACCTGTCACCTACAATGTTATCTCTCACGGACAATGTCACAGACAATGTTATCTGTCACAGTCAATGTTATCTGTCTTGGTCAATGTCACAGACAATGATATCTGTCTCGGACAATGTTATCTGTCACCGACAATTTTATCTGTCACAGACAATGTTATCAGTCATGGACAATGTTATCTCTCTCGGACAATGATATCTGTCTCTGTCAATGTCACAGACAATGTTATCTGTCACAGACACTGTTATCAGTCACAGACAATGTTGTCTGTCCTAGACAATGTTGTCTGTCACGGTCAATGTTGTCTGTCCTGGACAATCTTATCTGTCACAGACAATGTCATCTGGTACGGACAATGTTATCCAGCACCGACAATGTTATCTGTCCCGGACAGTGTTATTTGTCATGGACAATTTTATTTGCCATGGACAATGTTATCTGTCATGGACAATGTTATCTGTCTCGGTCAATGTCACAGACAATGTTATCTGTCTTGGACAATGTTATCTGTTACCAAGAATTTTATCTGTCACAGACAATGTCATCTGTCACAGACAATGTTATCTGGTACGGACAATGCTATCTGTCATGGATAATGTTATTCAGACAATGTGATTTGTCATGGAAAATCTTATCTGTCACGGACACTGTTATCTGTCACAGACAATATTATCTGTCTCGGTCAATGTCACAGAAAGTGTTATCGGTCTCGGACAATGTTTTCGGTCACAGACAATGTTATCTGTCACAGACAATGTTATCTGTCAAGGACAATTTTATCTGTCTCAGTCTATGTCACAGACAATGTTGCCTCTCATGGAGGATGTAATCTGTCACAGACAATGTTATCTGTCATGGACAATGTTATCTGTCAAGGACAATGTTGTCTCTCATGGACAATGTTATCTGTCACAGACAAGGTTGTCTGTCACGGACAATGTTATGTGTCACAGACAATGTTATTTGTCACAGACAATGTTATCTGTCACGAATAATTTTCTCCGTCACAGACAGTGTTTTCTGTCTCAGACAATGTTATCTGTCACAGACAATGTTATCTGTCACGGACAATGTTATCTGTCACGGACAATGTTATCTGGTACTGACAATGGTATCTGTCATGGATAATGTTATAAAGACAATGTGATTTGTCATGGACAATGTTATTTGTCATGGAAAATGTTATCTGTCATGGAGAATGTTATCCGTCATGGACAATGTTATCTGTCACAGACAATGTTTTCTGTCACGGACAATTTTATCTGTCACAGACAATGTTATCTGTCACAGACAATGTTATCTGTCAAGGACAATTTTATCTGTCTCAGTCTATGTCACAGACAATGTTGCCTCTCATGGAGGATGTAATCTGTCACAGACAATGTTATCTGTCATGGACAATGTTATCTGTCACGGACAATGTTGTCTCTCACGGACAATGTTATCTGTCACAGACAAGGTTGTCTGTCACGGACAATGTTATGTGTCACAGACAATGTTATTTGTCACAGACAATGTTATCTGTCACGAATAATTTTCTCTGTCAGAGACAGTGTTTTCTGTCTCAGACAATGTTATCTGTCACAGACAATGTTATCTGTCACGGACAATGTTATCTGTCACGGACAATGTTATCTGGTACTGACAATGGTATCTGTCATGGATAATGTTATACAGACAATGTGATTTGTCATGGACAATGTTATTTGTCATGGAAAATGTTATCTGTCATGGAGAATGTTATCCGTCATGGACAATGTTATCTGTCACAGACAATGTTATCTGTCACGGACAATTTTATCTGTCACAGACAACGTTTTCTGTCATGGACAAGGTTATCTGTCTCGGACAATGCTATCTGTCACGGACAGTGTCATCTGTCCCAAACAATGTTATCTGTCATGGAGAATGTTATCTGTCGTGGATAATGTTATCTGTCACGGACAATGTTTTCTGTCACAGACAATTTATTCTATCACGGACAATGTTATCTTCCACGGACAATGTTATCTGTTACAGACAATGTTATCTGTCTCAGTCAATGTCACAGACAATGTTATCTGGTATGGGCAATGTTATCTGTCACATACAATGTTTTCTGTCACAGACAATCTTATCTGTCACGGACAATGTTCTCTGTCATGGACAATGCTCTCTGTCATGGATAATGTTATCCAGACAATGTTATTTGTCATGGAAAATGTTATCTGTCACGGACACTGTTATCTGTCACGGACAATGTTATCTGTCAAGGACAATGTTATCTGTCTCAGTCTATGTCACAGACAATGTTATCCCTCATGGACGATGTAATCTGTCACAGACAATGTTATCTGTCACGGACAATGTTATCTGTCTGGACAATGTTGTCTCTCATGGACAATGTTATCTGTCACAGACAATGTTGTCTGTCACGGACAATGTTATGTGTCACAGACAATGTTATTTGTCACAGACAATGTTATCTGTCACGAATAATTGTATCTGTCACAGACAGTGTTTTGTGTCTCAGACAATGTTATCTCTCACAGACAATGTTATCTGTCACGGTCAATGTTATCTGTCACGGACAATGTTATCTGGTACGGACAATGCTATCTGTCATGGATAATGTTATCCAGACAATGCAATTTGTCATGGACAATGTTATTTATCATGAAAATGTTATCTGTCATGGACAATGTTATCTGTCACGGATAATGTTATCTGTCACGGACAATGTTTTCTGGTACGGACAATGCTATCTGTCATGGATAATGTTATCCAGACAATGTGATTTGTCATGGACAATGTTATTTATCATGGAAAATGTTATCTGTCATGGAGACTGTTATCTGTCTCGGACAATGTTTTCTGTAACAGATAATGTTATTTGTCAAGGGCAATGTTATCTGTGATGGATAATGTTATCTGTCATGGAAACTGTTAACTGTCTCGGACAATGTTATCTTGTCAAGGACAATGTTACCTGTCACCTACAATGTTATCTGTCACGGACAATGTCACAGACAATGTTATCTGTCACAGTCAATGTTATCTGTCTTGGTCAATGTCACAGACAATGATATCTGTCTCGGACAATGTTATCTGTCACCGACAATTTTATCTGTCACAGACAATGTTATCAGTCATGGACAATGTTATCTCTCTCGGACAATGATATCTGTCTCTGTCAATGTCACAGACAATGTTATCTGTCACAGACACTGTTATCAGTCACAGACAATGTTGTCTGTCCTAGACAATGTTGTCTGTCACGGTCAATGTTGTCTGTCCTGGACAATCTTATCTGTCACAGACAATGTCATCTGGTATGGACAATGTTATCCAGCACCGACAATGTTATCTGTCCCGGACAGTGTTATTTGTCATGGACAATTTTATTTGCCATGGACAATGTTATCTGTCATGGACAATGTTATCTGTCTCGGTCAATGTCACAGACAATGTTATCTGTCTTGGACAATGTTATCTGTTACCAAGAATTTTATCTGTCACAGACAATGTCATCTGTCACAGACAATGTTATCTGGTACGGACAATGCTATCTGTCATGGATAATGTTATTCAGACAATGTGATTTGTCATGGAAAATCTTATCTGTCACGGACACTGTTATCTGTCACAGACAATATTATCTGTCTCGGTCAATGTCACAGAAAGTGTTATCGGTCTCGGACAATGTTTTCGGTCACAGACAATGTTATCTGTCACAGACAATGTTATCTGTCAAGGACAATTTTATCTGTCTCAGTCTATGTCACAGACAATGTTGCCTCTCATGGAGGATGTAATCTGTCACAGACAATGTTATCTGTCATGGACAATGTTATCTGTCAAGGACAATGTTGTCTCTCATGGACAATGTTATCTGTCACAGACAAGGTTGTCTGTCACGGACAATGTTATGTGTCACAGACAATGTTATTTGTCACAGACAATGTTATCTGTCACGAATAATTTTCTCCGTCACAGACAGTGTTTTCTGTCTCAGACAATGTTATCTGTCACAGACAATGTTATCTGTCACGGACAATGTTATCTGTCACGGACAATGTTATCTGGTACTGACAATGGTATCTGTCATGGATAATGTTATACAGACAATGTGATTTGTCATGGACAATGTTATTTGTCATGGAAAATGTTATCTGTCATGGAGAATGTTATCCGTCATGGACAATGTTATCTGTCACAGACAATGTTTTCTGTCACGGACAATTTTATCTGTCACAGACAATGTTATCTGTCACAGACAATGTTATCTGTCAAGGACAATTCTATCTGTCTCAGTCTATGTCACAGACAATGTTGCCTCTCATGGAGGATGTAATCTGTCACAGACAATGTTATCTGTCATGGACAATGTTATCTGTCACGGACAATGTTGTCTCTCACGGACAATGTTATCTGTCACAGACAAGGTTGTCTGTCACGGACAATGTTATGTGTCACAGACAATGTTATTTGTCACAGACAATGTTATCTGTCACGAATAATTTTCTCTGTCAGAGACAGTGTTTTCTGTCTCAGACAATGTTATCTGTCACAGACAATGTTATCTGTCACGGACAATGTTATCTGTCACGGACAATGTTATCTGGTACTGACAATGGTATCTGTCATGGATAATGTTATACAGACAATGTGATTTGTCATGGACAATGTTATTTGTCATGGAAAATGTTATCTGTCATGGAGAATGTTATCCGTCATGGACAATGTTATCTGTCACAGACAATGTTATCTGTCACGGACAATTTTATCTGTCACAGACAACGTTTTCTGTCATGGACAAGGTTATCTGTCTCGGACAATGCTATCTGTCACGGACAGTGTCATCTGTCCCAAACAATGTTATCTGTCATGGAGAATGTTATCTGTCGTGGATAATGTTATCTGTCACGGACAATGTTTTCTGTCACAGACAATTTATTCTATCACGGACAATGTTATCTTCCACGGACAATGTTATCTGTTACAGACAATGTTATCTGTCTCAGTCAATGTCACAGACAATGTTATCTGGTATGGGCAATGTTATCTGTCACATACAATGTTTTCTGTCACAGACAATCTTATCTGTCACGGACAATGTTCTCTGTCATGGACAATGCTCTCTGTCATGGATAATGTTATCCAGACAATGTTATTTGTCATGGAAAATGTTATCTGTCACGGACACTGTTATCTGTCACGGACAATGTTATCTGTCAAGGACAATGTTATCTGTCTCAGTCTATGTCACAGACAATGTTATCCCTCATGGACGATGTAATCTGTCACAGACAATGTTATCTGTCACGGACAATGTTATCTGTCTGGACAATGTTGTCTCTCATGGACAATGTTATCTGTCACAGACAATGTTATTTGTCACAGACAATGTTATCTGTCACGAATAATTTTCTCCGTCACAGACAGTGTTTTCTGTCTCAGACAATGTTATCTGTCACAGACAATGTTATCTGTCACGGACAATGTTATCTGTCACGGACAATGTTATCTGGTACTGACAATGGTATCTGTCATGGATAATGTTATACAGACAATGTGATTTGTCATGGACAATGTTATTTGTCATGGAAAATGTTATCTGTCATGGAGAATGTTATCCGTCATGGACAATGTTATCTGTCACAGACAATGTTTTCTGTCACGGACAATTTTATCTGTCACAGACAATGTTATCTGTCACAGACAATGTTATCTCTCAAGGACAATTTTATCTGTCTCAGTCTATGTCACAGACAATGTTGCCTCTCATGGAGGATGTAATCTGTCACAGACAATGTTATCTGTCATGGACAATGTTATCTGTCACGGACAATGTTGTCTCTCACGGACAATGTTATCTGTCACAGACAAGGTTATCTGTCACGAATAATTTTCTCTGTCAGAGACAGTGTTTTCTGTCTCAGACAATGTTATCTGTCACAGACAATGTTATCTGTCACGGACAATGTTATCTGTCACGGACAATGTTATCTGGTACTGACAATGGTATCTGTCATGGATAATGTTATACAGACAATGTGATTTGTCATGGACAATGTTATTTGTCATGGAAAATGTTATCTGTCATGGAGAATGTTTTCCGTCATGGACAATGTTATCTGTCACAGACAATGTTATCTGTCACGGACAATTTTATCTGTCACAGACAACGTTTTCTGTCATGGACAAGGTTATCTGTCTCGGACAATGCTATCTGTCACGGACAGTGTCATCTGTCCCAAACAATGTTATCTGTCATGGAGAATGTTATCTGTCGTGGATAATGTTATCTGTCACGGACAATGTTTTCTGTCACAGACAATTTATTCTATCACGGACAATGTTATCTTCCACGGACAATGTTATCTGTTACAGACAATGTTATCTGTCTCAGTCAATGTCACAGACAATGTTATCTGGTATGGGCAATGTTATCTGTCACATACAATGTTTTCTGTCACAGACAATCTTATCTGTCACGGACAATGTTCTCTGTCATGGACAATGCTCTCTGTCATGGATAATGTTATCCAGACAATGTTATTTGTCCTGGAAAATGTTATCTGTCACGGACACTGTTATCTGTCACGGACAATGTTATCTGTCACGGATAATGTTATCTGTCACGGACAATGTTTTCTGGTACGGACAATGCTATCTGTCATGGATAATGTTATCCAGACAATGTGATTTGTCATGGACAATGTTATTTATCATGGAAAATGTTATCTGTCATGGAGACTGTTATCTGTCTCGGACAATGTTTTCTGTAACAGATAATGTTATTTGTCAAGGGCAATGTTATCTGTGATGGATAATGTTATCTGTCATGGAAACTGTTAACTGTCTCGGACAATGTTATCTTGTCAAGGACAATGTTACCTGTCACCTACAATGTTATCTGTCACGGACAATGTCACAGACAATGTTATCTGTCACAGTCAATGTTATCTGTCTTGGTCAATGTCACAGACAATGATATCTGTCTCGGACAATGTTATCTGTCACCGACAATTTTATCTGTCACAGACAATGTTATCAGTCATGGACAATGTTATCTCTCTCGGACAATGATATCTGTCTCTGTCAATGTCACAGACAATGTTATCTGTCACAGACACTGTTATCAGTCACAGACAATGTTGTCTGTCCTAGACAATGTTGTCTGTCACGGTCAATGTTGTCTGTCCTGGACAATCTTATCTGTCACAGACAATGTCATCTGGTACGGACAATGTTATCCAGCACCGACAATGTTATCTGTCCCGGACAGTGTTATTTGTCATGGACAATTTTATTTGCCATGGACAATGTTATCTGTCATGGACAATGTTATCTGTCTCGGTCAATGTCACAGACAATGTTATCTGTCTTGGACAATGTTATCTGTTACCAAGAATTTTATCTGTCACAGACAATGTCATCTGTCACAGACAATGTTATCTGGTACGGACAATGCTATCTGTCATGGATAATGTTATTCAGACAATGTGATTTGTCATGGAAAATCTTATCTGTCACGGACACTGTTATCTGTCACAGACAATATTATCTGTCTCGGTCAATGTCACAGAAAGTGTTATCGGTCTCGGACAATGTTTTCGGTCACAGACAATGTTATCTGTCACAGACAATGTTATCTGTCAAGGACAATTTTATCTGTCTCAGTCTATGTCACAGACAATGTTGCCTCTCATGGAGGATGTAATCTGTCAGAGACATTGTTATCTGTCATGGACAATGTTATCTGTCAAGGACAATGTTGTCTCTCATGGACAATGTTATCTGTCACAGACAAGGTTGTCTGTCACGGACAATGTTATGTGTCACAGACAATGTTATTTGTCACAGACAATGTTATCTGTCACGAATAATTTTCTCCGTCACAGACAGTGTTTTCTGTCTCAGACAATGTTATCTGTCACAGACAATGTTATCTGTCACGGACAATGTTATCTGTCACGGACAATGTTATCTGGTACTGACAATGGTATCTGTCATGGATAATGTTATCCAGACAATGTGATTTGTCATGGACAATGTTATTTATCATGGAAAATGTTATCTGTCATGGAGACTGTTATCTGTCTCGGACAATGTTTTCTGTAACAGATAATGTTATTTGTCAAGGGCAATGTTATCTGTGATGGATAATGTTATCTGTCATGGAAACTGTTAACTGTCTCGGACAATGTTATCTTGTCAAGGACAATGTTACCTGTCACCTACAATGTTATCTCTCACGGACAATGTCACAGACAATGTTATCTGTCACAGTCAATGTTATCTGTCTTGGTCAATGTCACAGACAATGATATCTGTCTCGGATAATGTTATCTGTCACCGACAATTTTATCTGTCACAGACAATGTTATCAGTCATGGACAATGTTATCTCTCTCGGACAATGATATCTGTCTCTGTCAATGTCACAGACAATGTTATCTGTCACAGACACTGTTATCAGTCACAGACAATGTTGTCTGTCCTAGACAATGTTGTCTGTCACGGTCAATGTTGTCTGTCCTGGACAATCTTATCTGTCACAGACAATGTCATCTGGTACGGACAATGTTATCCAGCACCGACAATGTTATCTGTCCCGGACAGTGTTATTTGCCATGGACAATGTTATCTGTCATGGACAATGTTATCTGTCTCGGTCAATGTCACAGACAATGTTATCTGTCTTGGACAATGTTATCTGTTACCAAGAATTTTATCTGTCACAGACAATGTCATCTGTCACAGACAATGTTATCTGGTACGGACAATGCTATCTGTCATGGATAATGTTATTCAGACAATGTGATTTGTCATGGAAAATCTTATCTGTCACGGACACTGTTATCTGTCACAGACAATATTATCTGTCTCGGTCAATGTCACAGAAAGTGTTATCGGTCACAGACAATGTTATCTGTCACAGACAATGTTATCTGTCAAGGACAATTTTATCTGTCTCAGTCTATGTCACAGACAATGTTGCCTCTCATGGAGGATGTAATCTGTCACAGACAATGTTATCTGTCATGGACAATGTTATCTGTCAAGGACAATGTTGTCTCTCATGGACACTGTTATCTGTCACAGACAAGGTTGTCTGTCACGGACAATGTTATGTGTCACAGACAATGTTATTTGTCACAGACAATGTTATCTGTCACGAATAATTTTCTCCGTCACAGACAGTGTTTTCTGTCTCAGACAATGTTATCTGTCACAGACAATGTTATCTGTCACGGACAATGTTATCTGTCACGGACAATGTTATCTGGTACTGACAATGGTATCTGTCATGGATAATGTTATAAAGACAATGTGATTTGTCATGGACAATGTTATTTGTCATGGAAAATGTTATCTGTCATGGAGAATGTTATCCGTCATGGACAATGTTATCTGTCACAGACAATGTTTTCTGTCACGGACAATTTTATCTGTCACAGACAATGTTATCTGTCACAGACAATGTTATCTGTCAAGGACAATTTTATCTGTCTCAGTCTATGTCACAGACAATGTTGCCTCTCATGGAGGATGTAATCTGTCACAGACAATGTTATCTGTCATGGACAATGTTATCTGTCACGGACAATGTTGTCTCTCACGGACAATGTTATCTGTCACAGACAAGGTTGTCTGTCACGGACAATGTTATGTGTCACAGACAATGTTATTTGTCACAGACAATGTTATCTGTCACGAATAATTTTCTCTGTCAGAGACAGTGTTTTCTGTCTCAGACAATGTTATCTGTCACAGACAATGTTATCTGTCAAGGACAATGTTATCTGTCACGGACAATGTTATCTGGTACTGACAATGGTATCTGTCATGGATAATGTTATACAGACAATGTGATTTGTCATGGACAATGTTATTTGTCATGGAAAATGTTATCTGTCATGGAGAATGTTATCCGTCATGGACAATGTTATCTGTCACAGACAATGTTATCTGTCACGGACAATTTTATCTGTCACAGACAACGTTTTCTGTCATGGACAAGGTTATCTGTCTCGGACAATGCTATCTGTCACGGACAGTGTCATCTGTCCCAAACAATGTTATCTGTCATGGAGAATGTTATCTGTCGTGGATAATGTTATCTGTCACGGACAATGTTTTCTGTCACAGACAATTTATTCTATCACGGACAATGTTATCTTCCACGGACAATGTTATCTGTTACAGACAATGTTATCTGTCTCAGTCAATGTCACAGACAATGTTATCTGGTATGGGCAATGTTATCTGTCACATACAATGTTTTCTGTCACAGACAATCTTATCTGTCACGGACAATGTTCTCTGTCATGGACAATGCTCTCTGTCATGGATAATGTTATCCAGACAATGTTATTTGTCATGGAAAATGTTATCTGTCACGGACACTGTTATCTGTCACGGACAATGTTATCTGTCAAGGACAATGTTATCTGTCTCAGTCTATGTCACAGACAATGTTATCCCTCATGGACGATGTAATCTGTCACAGACAATGTTATCTGTCACGGACAATGTTATCTGTCTGGACAATGTTGTCTCTCATGGACAATGTTATCTGTCACAGACAATGTTGTCTGTCACGGACAATGTTATGTGTCACAGACAACGTTATTTGTCACAGACAATGTTATCTGTCACGAATAATTGTATCTGTCACAGACAGTGTTTTGTGTCTCAGACAATGTTATCTGTCACAGACAATGTTATCTGTCACAGTCAATGTTATCTGTCACGGACAATGTTATCTGGTACGGACAATGCTATCTGTCATGGATAATGTTATCCAGACAATGCAATTTGTCATGGACAATGTTATTTATCATGAAAATGTTATCTGTCACAGACAATGTTATCTGCCACGTTCAATGTTATCTGTCACAGACAGTGTTATCTGTCTCGGACACTGTTATCTGTCACAGACAATGTTGTCTGTCATGGACAATGTTATCTGTAATTGACAATCTTATCTGTCATGGACAATGTTATCTGTCTTTTGACAATGTTATCTGTCACGGACGATGTTATCTGTCACAGACAATGTTATCTGTCATGGACAATGTTATCTGTAACAGACAATGTTATCTGTCACAGACAATGTTATTTGTCACAGACAAAGTTATCTGTCATGGAAAATATTATCTGTCATGGACAATATTATCTGTCATGGACACTTTTATCTGTCTCGGACAATGTTATCTGCCATGGATAATGTTATCCAGACAATGTTATTTGTCATGGACAATTTATTTGTCATGGAAAATGTTATCTGTCTCGGACAATGTTATCTTGTCATGGACAATGTTATCTGTCACGGATAATGTTATCTGTCACGGACAATGTTTTCTGTCACAGACAATGTTTTCTGTCACAGACAATGTTTTCTGTCAAAGACAATGTTATCTGTTACGGACAATGTTATCTGTCACAGAAAACGCTATCTGTCTCGGTCAATGTCACAGACAATGTTATCTGTCACGACAATGTTATCTGTCACCGACAATTTTATTTGTCACAGATAATGCTATCTGTCATGGACAATGTTATCTGTCTCGGACAATGCTATCTCTTACGGACAGTGTTATCTGTCACCGACAATGTAATATGTCATGGACAATATTATCTGTCCTGGACACTTTTATCTGGCTCGGACAATGTTATCTGTCACAGACAATGTTATCTGTCACAGACAATGTCATCTGGTACGGACAATGTTATCCAGCACAGACAATGTTATCTGTCGCAGACAGTGTTATTTGTCATGGACAATTTTATTTGACATGGAAAATGTTATCTGTCACAGATAATGATATCTGTCACGGACACTGTTATCTGTCTCAGACAGTGTTTTCTGTCGCAGATAATGTTATTTGTCATGGACACTGTTATCTGTCTAGGACAATGTTATCTGTAACAGACAATGTTATCTGTCACAGACAATGTTATTTGTCACAGACAATGTTATCTGTCATGGAAAATATTATCTGTCATGGACAATATTATCTGTCATGGACACTTTTATCTGTCTCGGACAATGTTATCTGCCATGGATAATGTTATCCAGACAATGTTATTTGTCATGGACAATTTATTTGTCATGGAAAATGTTATCTGTCTCGGACAATGTTATCTTGTCATGGACAATGTTATCTGTCACGGATAATGTTATCTGTCACGGACAATGTTTTCTGTCACAGACAATGTTTTCTGTCACAGACAATGTTTTCTGTCAAAGACAATGTTATCTGTTACGGACAATGTTATCTGTCACAGAAAACGCTATCTGTCTCGGTCAATGTCACAGACAATGTTATCTGTCACGACAATGTTATCTGTTACCGACAATTTTATTTGTCACAGACAATGCTATCTGTCATGGACAATGTTATCTGTCTCGGACAATGCTATCTCTTACGGACAGTGTTATCTGTCACCGACAATGTAATATGTCATGGACAATATTATCTGTCATGGACACTTTTATCTGGCTCGGACAATGTTATCTGTCACAGACAATGTTATCTGTCACAGACAATGTCATCTGGTACGGACAATGTTATCCAGCACAGACAATGTTATCTGTCGCAGACAGTGTTATTTGTCATGGACAATTTTATTTGACATGGAAAATGTTATCTGTCACAGATAATGATATCTGTCACGGACACTGTTATCTGTCTCAGACAGTGTTTTCTGTCGCAGATAATGTTATTTGTCATGGACACTGTTATCTGTCTAGGACAATGTTATCTGTCACGGATAATGTTATCTGTCACGGACAATGTTTTCTGTCACGAACAGTGTCATCTGTCACAGAAAATGTTATCTGTAATGGACAATGTTATCTGTCTCGGTCAATGTTTTGGGTCACAGACAATGTTATCTGTCACAGACAATGTTATCTGTCAAGGACAATGTTGTCCATCTCGGTCAATGTCACAGACAATGTTACCTGTCTCGGAAAATGTTTTCGCTCACAGACAATGTTATCTGTAATTGACAATCTTATCTGTCATGGACAATTTTATCTGTCTTTTGACAATGTTATCTGTCACGGACAATGTTATCTGTCACAGACAATGTTATCTTTTACAGACAATGCTATCGGTCACGGACAATGCTATCGGTCACGGACTATGTCATTTGGTATGGACAATGCTATCTGTCATGGATATTGTTATCCAGACAATGTTAGTTGTCGTGGACAATGTTATTTGTCATGGAAAATGTTATCTGTCACGGACAGTGTTATCTGTCTCGGACAACGTTTTCTGTCACAGATAATGTTATGTGCCATGGACCATGTTATCTGGTATGGACAATGCTATCTGTCATGGATAATGTTATCCAGACAATGTTATTTGTCATGGACAATTGTATTTGTCATGGAAAGTGTTATCTGTCATGGACAACCTTATCTGTCATGGACACTGTTATATGTCTTAGACAATGTTATCTTGTCAAGGACAATGTTATCTGTCCCCTACAATGTTATCTGTCACTGACAATTTTATCTTTCTCGGTCAATATCACAGACAATGTTATCTGTCTTGGACACTGTTTTCGCTCACAGACAATGTTATCTGTCACAGACAATGTTATCTGTCTAGGACAATGTTATCTGTCTCGGTCAATGTCACAGACAATGTTATCTCTCACGGACGATGTTATCTGTCACAGACAATGTTATCTGTCACAGACAATGTTATCTGTCACGGAAAATGTTGTGTCTCACGGACAATGTTATCTGGTACGGACAATGGTATCTGTCACAGACACTGGTTTCTGTCACAGACAATGTTTTCTGTGACAGACATTGTTATCTGTCATGGACAATGCTATCTGTCATGGACAATGCTATCTGTCATGGATAATGTTATCCAGACAATGTTATTTGTCATGGAAAATGTTATCTGTCATGGACACTGTTATCTCTCACGGACAATGTTGTCTGTCTCGGTCAATGTCACAGAAAATGTTATCTGTCTCGGACAATGTTTTCGATCACAGACAATGTTATCTGTCACGGACAATTTTATCTGTCTCGGTCAATGTCACAGACAAGGTTATTTGTCTCAGACAATGTTTTCGGTCATAGACGATGTTATCTGTCACAGACAATGTTATCTGTCAAGGACAATGTTATCTGTCTCGATCAATGTCACAGACAATGTTATCGCTCATGGACGATGTTATCTGTCAAAGACAATGTTATCTGTCACGGACAATGTTATCTGTCACGGACAATGTTGTCTCTCACAGACAATGTTATCTGTCACGAATAATATTATCTGTCATGGACAATATTATCTGTCATGGACACTTTTATCTGTCTCGGACAATGTTATCTGTCACAGACAATGTTAGCTGTCACAGACAATGTCATCTGGTACGAACAATGTTATCCATCACAGACAATGTTATCTGTCGCAGACAATGTTATTTGTCAAGGACAATTTTATTTGTCATGGAAATTGCTATCTGTCACAGACAATGTTATCTGTCACGGACACTGTTATCTGTCTCGGACAATGTTTTCTGTCACAGATAATGTTATTTGTCATAGACACTGTTATCTGTCTCGGACAATGTTGTCTGTCACAGATAATGTGATCTGTCATGAACAATGTTATCTGTCACGAACAATGTTATCTGTCATGGACAATGGTATCTGTCACAGACAATGTTATCTGTCAAGGACAATGTTATCTGTCACTGACAATGTTATCTGTCACGGACAATGTTATCTGTCTCAGACAATGTCACAGACAATGTTATCTCTCATGGACAATGTTTTCTGTCACAGACAATGTTATTTGTCACAGACAATGTTATCTGTCACGAATAATGTTATCTGTCACGGACAGTGTTATCTGTCTCAGACAATGTTATCTTTTACAGACAATGCTATCGGTCACGGACTATGTCATTTGGTATGGACAACGCTATCTGTCATGGATATTGTTATCCAGACAATGTTAGTTGTCGTGGACAATGTTATTTGTCATGGAAAATGTTATCTGTCACGGACAGTGTTATCTGTCTCGGACAACGTTTTCTGTCACAGATAATGTTATGTGCCATGGACAATGTTATCTGTCACGGACAATGGTATCTGTCACGGACCATGTTATCTGGTATGGACAATGCTATCTGTCATGGATAATGTTATCCAGACAATGTTATTTGTCATGGACAATTGTATTTGTCATGGAAAGTGTTATCTGTCATGGACAACCTTATCTGTCATGGACACTGTTATATGTCTTAGACAATGTTATCTTGTCAAGGACAATGTTATCTGTCCCCTACAAAGTTATCTGTCACTGAGAATTTTATCTTTCTCGGTCAATATCACAGACAATGTTATTTGTCTTGGACACTGTTTTCGCTCACAGACAATGTTATCTGTCACAGACAATGTTATCTGTCTAGGACAATGTTATCTGTCTCGGTCAATGTCACAGACAATGTTATCTCTCACAGACGATGTTATCTGTCACAGACAATGTTATCTGTCACGGACAATGTTGTGTCTCACGGACAATGTTATCTGGTACGGACAATGGTATCTGTCACAGACAATGGTTTCTGTCACAGACAATGTTTTCTGTGACAGACATTGTTATCTGTCATGGACAATGTTATCTGTCATGGACACTGTTATCTGTCACGGACAATGTTGTCTGTCTCGGTCAATGTCACAGAAAATATTATCTGTCTCGGACAATGTTTTCGGTCACAGACAATGTTATCTGCCACAGACAATGTTATTTGTCAAGGACAATGTTATCTGTCTCTGTCAATGTCACAGACAATGTTATCTCTCATGGACGATGCAATCTGTCACAGACAATGTTATCTGTCATGGACAATGTTATCTGTCACGGACAATGTTTACTTTCACGGACAATGTTATCTGGCACAGACAATGTTGTCTGTCACGGACAATGTTATGTGTCACAGACAATGTTATTTGTCACAGACAATGTTATCTGTCACGAATAATGTTATCTGTCACAGACTGTGTTTTCTGTCTCAGACAAAGTTATCTGTCACAGACAATGTTATCTGTCACGGACAATATTATCTGATACGGACAATGCTATCTGTCATGGATACTGTTATCTGTCTCGGACAATGTTTTCTGTCACAGATAATGTTATTTGTCACGGACAATGTTATGTGTCACAGACAATGTTATTTGTCACAGACAATGTTATCTCTCACGAATAATGTTATCTGTCACAGACAGTGTTATCTGTCTCAGACAATGTTATCTGTCACAGACAATGTTATCTGTCACGGACAATGTTATCTGACACAGACAATGTTGTCCCTCATGGACAATGGTATCTGTCTCGGTCAGTGTCACAGACAATGTTATCTGTCACGACAATGTTATCTGTCTCTGACAATGGTATCTGTCACAGACAATTTTATCTGTCACATACAATGTTATCTGTTATGGACAATGTTATCTGTCTCGGACACTATTATCTGTCAGGGACAGTGTCATCTGTCCGAGACAATGTTATCTGTCTCTGACAATGTTTTCGGTCACAGACAATGTTATCTGTCACAGACAATATTATATGTTACTGACAATGGTATCTGTCTCGGTCAATCTCACAGACAATGTTATCTCTCACGGAAATTGTTATCTGTCACAGACAACGTTATTTGTCTCCGACAATGTTATATGCCACGGAAAATGTTGTCTGTCACGGACAATGTTATCTGTCACGGACAATATTATCTGTCACGGATAATGGTATCTGTCACGGACAATGTTATATGTCACTGACAATGTTATCTGTCACGGACAGTGTTATCTGTCCCTCGTCAATGTTAACAACCGTAATCCTTGAAATGCTAGTGTCTCAATTTCAAAACAGCCGTACCGGAAGCGGTTGGATATTTTGAAAGCAGTTCGGCTGACACGTGTTGCTACCACAGTCGGTAACAACACCCAGTCAAATTAGTTTCGAAATATTAAGCGGTTTACATTGATTGTTACCTTGCAATTAGAACTCTGAGAATTTATGAGAGTTTATAAATCGATCCCAATACGCGTAAAGCATGGGCGGGGCCTCGCTAGAAATATCCGTTGTCTATCTAGAATTGTATCCTCTATTGCTTACGGCTCTTTAAAGATGTATATCATATTAATTAATTGCATGTCATACGTGTTCGTCAAAGGTCTGACAACTGACATCTTTTGACTGTGATATCAGATTCTGATTGTGACGTCAGCGGATGTGATGTCAGCCAGATGCATGCTTGATTAACAGATGGCTGATATAATCACTTCATAACGGAGGTCTTGACAAATCAAATCATTTTTATTAATGGTACGTGATTTCGAATTCATGGACCGTTCCGGTTTTTTCTAAGCCCCGCCCACCTCTAGCTAAGCTCAACCGACACCTCGCTCGTGTTGGGGTTGATCGATCACTGAACTCACTGACTACCACTTTCCAGGAAACTATACAGATAAGCTGTTGAATATTTTGAAACTAATTTGACTGGAAAATTAGCTTCAAAGTATTCAACAGAATATTTATTAAAGAGTAAAAACATACAATTCGTACAACAACGCATAGTCCTTCTTCAATTATGCGTTCGCGGCGTACGTATCTACGTCATTCATGACGTCATTGATTATGCTGTCATTCTATACACCAGGTAGTTAATTATTACGTCATATGATGGATGGATAAAGTGGAAAGGTCTATCACTATAAAAACATAATAACGCCGTTTCAGATTTTAGATTATATTCTTTATAATACTCAGACAGATATCATAACCCGGACCTTGTTTATAGTAAAATTAATAATAAAATCGATTAATGAAATGTTATTTTTGTACAATTCTGAAAGCACTATAGTGAATAGTTTATTTAGTACAATGTAAATGCGTTTATAAATGAATAGATAGCATAAAACATGATTGCACCCATTAGCTTTATTACTGAGATGTCGCGTTTCTTACTATGACAAATGCATCAATTTGAAATAAACTTTAGTACTTTCAATTTTGGTATATTTTGCAAAGTCGTCGGAGAAAAAATAATAGAAGTGTGGTCTTTGCTTGACAAAAGAGATACTCTGATGTATTTCACGACTCACCCATGGGTTGAAACGATTCCTGATCGTAATCAACCATCCAATGACGCTATATGCGATTGATAAATAGTGCTTAATCTCCAGTAGGCTTAAGAAGATGTTGGACAAGAGCAAGCCGTAACGACAGATGACGTGTGTGTGCGTGCGTGCGTGCGTGCGTGCGTGCGTGCGTGCGTGCGTGCGTGCGTGCGTGCGTGCGTGCGTGCGTGCGTGCGTGCGTGCGTGCGTGCGTGCGTGCGTGCGTGCATGTGTCCGTACCCTATAATGTGTAAAAGCATATTCTATAGTAGTGGCCACATAGTCATGATTGAAACCTTTGATTTGACATGTGCCTATCTGAAATTGAGAGTGGATGTTTGATTGTAGTTCTCTCGCTAGATGTGCATGGACCATGTCTTAAAAGAATGACTGACGTATGCGTATGCTTCAGTATCGATGCACATAATTACGCTAGGTATCTTACCTATTTCGCATCCTGAAGCAACAGAGTTTATCATACTGGGTGCTTTAAGTGTTGCCAGATGCTTGGTGCCACGAGATATATGTGCAATACAATGCAACAGAAGAAACATCTAGGAAACATGCACAATTACACGCAGGTGCATGAGGTAGAGAGGTCTAGTGCATTTGAATATTTAGATATGATCTACATATGTAGTAATTTTTGGTTTTCATTGGATTTATGTGAGATCTAGAGCACCACTCTAACATGATCAATTTTAGATAACAAAGTACTGAGTATTGCTATCGGGCGTGTCATTGCTAACTCGTAGTCGAAAGTCGGAGTATTTAAATATGGCTGAAATGCTGCACCATTCGACACTTGCTTTCTAAATTCTCCTTGTTCGTACATCCACTAATGTGGTTATTTAACAATGATAATGGCAGTAGATTTTAGGATGACGTTGTACGTGTAGAATAGTAATCATTCAGAACATTCAGCATTTGCTTTATGGCAGTAGCTTAGCCCATAGTAATTCGTACCAGGCGCTACATCCTCCATAGAACCACCGCATTCACACAATATGCTGATATATCATCAGCGAATCCAGAAACACTCATCGTTTCCTATAATTTTCATACAGGTGTATGTATATATCAAAGGTACTAGACATACCTATGTGGACATTGCAGTTCCGTGGAGGTTTCAATATGATCTGGTACACTTTTATACACACGCTTAGATCAAATATGATTACAACATGCTCTTGCACAGTATCTTCGTAAAGCCTTTTGCACATCTTTAGCAATGGCAAATTCTGTTATTGAACGGTTGGTTGCAGTCAAGGGAATTCTTAAATGATTTCCCCTTCTGAAGACTCCAATATCAAACGTTGATGTATTTCGCATTTCACCATGTTACAGCGAATCTGGGGCGCATCTGGGGGGTGGGGGTGGGGGGGGGGGGTAAAGATTTAACCGCATGAACACGTGAAATTGACATTTCCATTTTTAGCCATGCCCCGCCCATCACTAGCTAAGCTCCACCCACACCTCGCCGTGGTGGGATTGATCGATCCCCTATTACCCTAACTATCAATTTCCTGAAAAGTATACAGGGAAGCTGTTGAATACTTTGTAACTAATTTGACTGGGTGCTGTTGCTGCCTATGGCCGCAACAGCGCCCTGTCAAATTAGTTTCAAAATATTCAACAGCATGTTTATTAAATAGCAAAGAATTACAAAGACATACAGTTCATACAACATGTCGGAGTATTTGAGATTTGGTGACGGTCTATATGGAACCCTTTGTGACGTAACGATTGTGACGTCATCGTACACGCGCTGGGCTAATTATGACGTCACACGAGGTCAGATGATGGATGGATACTCTGGAAAGGTGAATTATAACTCCTACGTCTACCAGAAGCATGCCTTCGCGAGCGCATAAGAAGGGTTAGACATTAGGCGGGTGATGGTTGGACAAAAAATGGAACCCAATTCACCTTTCCAGAGAATCCACCCATCATATGACATCATAATCAATTACGTGATCTGTAGAATGACATCATAATGAATGACGCCATGAATGATGTTGATAAGTACGTCACGAACGCATATTCGAAGACGGTCTATGCGTTGTTGTACAACTTGTATGCCGTTACTATTTAATAAATATTCTGTTGAATATTTTGAAACTAATTTGACAGGGCGCTGTTGCTGCCATAGGCAGCACCAGCACCAGCACCCAGTCAAATTAGTTACAAAATATTCAACAGCTTCCCTGTATAGTTTTCAGGAAATTGATAGCTAGGGCATTCTGGGATCGATCAATCCCAACACGGTGAGGTGTGGGTGGAGCTTAGCTAGTGATGGGCTGGACATAGCTAAAATGGAAAGGTCCATTGATGTGAAGACAAGGAATAGAATGAGTAAGAAAATGCATTTAACATATTTAGGGTTTGGTATGTAAAGGGCATAAATGCAAAGAATTTTAGTGATCATTTGTCACGCCTTTATTTATTCGATTATCGAGGCAGTCATTCAAGTGGTAAAATTTCAAAAAATCGTCTTCTCTTGGCCTGCAAATGGATATTTCTCAAGACCACTGAGGCGGCCGTTCGAAAAGACTTCAAAAGAGCTAAAGTTATCATATGAATTTTTAATACGCGCCGTAATATAATACACATGTTGTGTCGATCTATTTCACTATTTAACCATTTCATGACGAAGCCGGCCAAAACCGGTCTCTAGAGTTGTCTTGAGGAAAGTCCATTTTCAGAACAAGACAAAACTATTTTTGAGAAATTACAAATGGAATGACTGTATTTGTAGCTGAGACAATCAGTCCAGTAATACATTGTCCAAGAATAATCTTCTCTTGATCTGCAAATGGCCAGTCAATGAGCAAATATTTTGATGTTCTTGATAAAACTTATCCATTAAAGAGCAAAGTAGCGAAATTAGTCATTAACCACAGAACTCACTGTGGTATTCTAGATTACAATTTGCAATTAAAATGTGTTAATTTCGTCTGAATAAGATTTTTTGTCAACATATCTAATGGATAAATACGATCCGACATTCAAGTACATAAGGTCATATTCGATTACGTCATATGTAGGCTGACGTCAGAGTCCAATTGCCTAATGAATGACGTAGCCATGTCCGTCATGGACACTGAATAGTCCATCAAGTGTACGAATTGTATGGCTGTGCTATTTAATAAACATTCTGTTGAATATTTCTTACCTTCAAATTGAGATCATGGGAATTCACTGTTCAAAGTCTATAAATCGATTCCAACATACGCAAAGCGTAGGTGGAGCTTAGCTAGAAATTGTGCGAACATAGCTAGAAATGGATCCCTTTATTCTATGTAGGCGTTATCATTGGAGCAGTTCATATCTGAAGTAATAAACTATTGCGTTTGTCATTACAATCTGTAGGCCCCTATCAGTAAGAAATCTCAATACTGAACCGCTCGATAATAAAAAAAGTGAAATCTTAGAAAATGAAAATAAAATGCTAGCCTGTATGATAATATAATCATAAACTCGCTGCCATTTTGTATTAAATGCATCACAACCGTCTAGCAAGATCTCACGTGAATCTCACTAAAGCGCGTTTTAGACGCGATCTTACTAAAACCGGTGTGCTTCATTTGGTGCAAAATGACAAGTTTGAGGTCCAGTATTTAAGCTATGCATAGTTGAAATTTACAGGTTCTCTTGGATGCTGCCGTGGGTTTGTGATGTCATTTTGCGCTAAACATCCAGAGTCGGATTAAGGCAAGGGCTTCCCAGGGCCCGAAGAATAAGGGGCCCCGAACTCAAACACAATTATAGGCTTAATCCGGCTCTGAAGTGATCTGTTTGCGTTGCGCATGCTTATGGGCCCCGCTATGTGACGATTACAGGGAGACTGTTGTTTTAAAGGGATGCTAATCTCATCTCAAATGCTGTATTGCACCGATGGATTATGGTTTATATATTTCATATCATTCATATCCTGTCACATTCCCATATCTGTATCACAATTATCTGCTTTGTAAAATCGCGAAAATGTTGAACAGTGCCGTCACCATTTTTTCTCCTTAAGCGATAGTATATGATATCGTGTAAGCGCCGATGCATTACATTCTTAATTATGCAATACACATCCCGTTCAAAATTTTGAAACTAATTTAACTTCCAGTTAAATTAGTTTCAAATATTCAATCGATTACCCGTGTGATTGCTTTTACACCACATTGCCAAACTATAGCTGGCACCTCTATGACTGAGCGTACATACCGAGGCAGGCAGGATTTTTCTGATTGGTTGAAAAGCAAATCATGACAGCGATCATCGGCTGTAGAAATGTATCATCAACATTTAGCTATTAAAGGTTGAATATCTGTCGTTGTCGGCTCAATAGAAAGCTCAAATGTCAGTGATGGATTATGGGTGGCAAATTCTATCACCTGAATGGTTAGTATAAAATAAGGTGAGATTTCCTTTTATAAGTTACAATGGCTTTAATGTAGGTGGTCGAACACAGAAAATGTGTAATACATGGTACGACCAACTGAGGCAGAAGCAAATTCGATAACCTAGCTTAAAGATAACCCTGGAATCCAATTTAAAAAAGAAAACGTACATGTGGAATCATTTCAAACTAATTTGACTGGAAGATGTTCCTTAGGCAAAAATCCCTTCCAATCATATTAGGCTTACAATTTGAAAAATAATATTTATAAACATTTATTTATGTATATATATAATATGGTATGTTGGCTTAAAACGTGTATATAACGTTTGCTTGCAAAAGTCAGGTGTTAGATTAAGCACGTTATGTTGTACAGATATACACATGAAGCCATTTCTCTCATGGTCAGCACATCATGTCTAAGTTATGGCATACTGGATCTAACACACACATGTACGCGCGCGCACACGCCCGAAGGCAGACAGGCAGGCACGCACGCACGCACATACCCACCCGCACATACACACGCACGCACGTACGTACGTACGTACCCACGTACACACATACATACGTGTGCGTGCACGCACACACGCACGCACACGAACGCACGCACGCACATTTTCCCGATCACTATATATAATCTCACTCTCTATCATAGGATATACGTGATAGCTTCAGAACGCGCCGTTCACAAAGTGGCATATCAACATTTTCATTGCACATTGTTCAGAATTGGCCTACATGCATATTTTCTTACGTATTTCAACTAGTGTTTTCTTTATTTTGAAGTGGATCGTCTAATACCGGATTTGCCTGTTCATCAGGGGTCATGGAGTTTAAGGACATATTGCCGTCATCATCCCGATGGAGCACTTTTTCTAAGCGTGTAACTCGTTGTTTGAGACGTTGTTGTGTACTGTTAAAGTCAGCAAGGAGACGAGCGAAACGTGTTTGTAAGATATCTAGTCCAGTGTCCATTCTCACCAAGCGCTGCTCCGTCGACTCCTGTCTCTGCAATTCTCTGGCCATGGCATCCTCGTCTAGGAGATTGTCTTTGAGTAAAAGTAACCGACCCCGTTCTATTAACTTTTTCTTCGCTTCCGGGTATTCAGCCAAAGCGTCCCAAAGACCGTCTTTCGAAAGGCAGAACAGATCCGAGTACCCGATACTTCTGACATTAGCCGTCCGACGGTTCCCAGTTTTATTTCCGGCAATATTTAATATACTCACTTCACCGAAAACTGACCCCTCGCTAAGCGTGGCGTATACCGTGACCCCGTCATCAG
This sequence comes from Chaetoderma sp. LZ-2023a, assembly GCA_034401795.1. Classification (NCBI taxonomy): domain Eukaryota; kingdom Metazoa; phylum Mollusca; class Caudofoveata; order Chaetodermatida; family Chaetodermatidae; genus Chaetoderma; species Chaetoderma sp. LZ-2023a. The sequence continues at coordinate 62,974,868 of CM067366.1, read as the reverse complement.
CTACAACACTAAGTCGGCCACGTTTTACTATATACATCTCTCTCCCTATATCACCTTTTCTGCATATATAATCGCTCGGACTAAACACCTGCAGCCTGAGTTTGAGCACTAGTTCCACCAGCAAGCCCGGCTCGCAATCTTGGAATATATTCACGCGTTTGAGCGTTTCTAAATGCACATGAATGGCCATTTCAGCTTTAAGTTTATCTGGCAACGCTGAGAGTACATCCTCCTCATTAAGAGATTGCTTATTCGCCCAGAGGTAATCAAACCACTTTATCACACGTTGTTCCAATTCCTTACTAACTTTGCGGAATTCCATATATTGCTTTACAGCATCCATTTTCTGCTGAAACTCTGATCTGGCAGCGTTCATGTTTGTGATCATGCTGCCAACATTACCGACAATCGTAGCAAAAATAAGGACACCGATGAGGAAATCAACAACAACAAACAGAAACTCCTCGTCCTTAACCGGCTGAGGCGTCTCACCAATTGTGGTCAACGTTAACGTTGACCAGTAGAAACTGTAGATGTATTTCCGAGTTAGGCCAGCGAAACGAGGATCGCTGATATTTTTGTACACCCACTCATCCGTGCCGAATCCTATTGATCTGCTGATGGCGAAATATATGCACGCATTCCAGTGAATAATAATAAGAATATATAAAACTAAATTTAGAATTCTAAGAATATTTGGAAAATTTGTTCTCGTATCTGTGCGATCAAAGAATTCCTTCATCCTCATGATACGAAATAGTCTGTTAAAGCGGACCTCAGGTGTGTGAACGCCCACTAGAAAGTAAAGCAGGTCTGTGGGTAAGATACTAATCACGTCTATCTTAAACGTCCTAGATTTCATATAATTTTGACGTAACTTCCACGGTTCCCGAACCATAAGCCCTTGCTCAAGATAACCTGAAAACATAAGATACACCATTACAATATGACCAAATGCGCAACAAGATATAATCGGAAAATCGAAATGTTGCTTTTTGTTATTTTATATTTGAAATTATTTCTAAATTAAGAACCCAATCTGTGACTACTATATAACGCCATAATCAACTACGTCAAATCTAGGCTGACGTCACAATCAAAAGACGCAATGAATGGCGTATCCAAGTCAGCCATGAACGCTTTTACTCCATCAATGGTACGAATTGTATGTGCTTACAATCTAATAAACATTCTGTTGAATATTGAAACTAAGCTGACTGATGGCAGCAACAACAGTAAGTCAAATAAGTTTCAAAATATTCAACAGGCTACCTGTCTAGTTACCTTGAAAATGAGATTCTGGGAATTCAGGACTCAAAGTATATAAATCAATCCCACCACACGCAAAGTATGGGCGGAGCTTAGCTAAAGATGGGCGGGGCATAGTTAAAAGTGGATTAATCCATTGATTCGCTAACTGTCTGATTTCTGCAAACCAGCAGACAATAATTGGATGTGCTGAATATTTTGAAACGATTTGACTGAACGTTGTTCGTCGTTCTGCATATCCAGAGTGGACTTAAACCCATGCAAAATGTAGTCTGTAGAAATTCAACAGGCATCCGCTTAAAGTTGCCGAGCCATACATAATACCTGATCTATATAATTTAATTTATGACATTTTAATAGCGATAAAATAATGTTACAACCAGCATCCGTACATCATGTGATGAATTCACCGTTCCAGTTTTCCATCGATCATCTGACGTCATATGACGTCATAGTTAAGTCACGTGTATGAGGACGTCATAAATATTACGTCATGAATGATTCGATATAGTCTGTCTTTAACGCTCAATAGTCCGACACGTTGAACGAATTGTATGTCTTTACAATTTAATAAACATTCTGTCGAATATTTTGAAACTAAGATGACTGGGCGCTGTTGCCGCCATAGGCAGCAACAACACCAAGTCAAATTAGTTTCAATATATTCAACAGCTTACATGTATAATTTTCTGCAAATTGATTAATCAGGGAGTACAGAGATCGATCGATCCCAACACCGACGTGGTGTGAGCGGAGCTTAGATTGAGATGAGCGGGGCATAGCTAAAAGTGGAACGGTCCGCTGATCCTTAATCCAGAAGCATCATGGCTCATGGTGAAGGTCAAAGGATTGATGTTTTAACCCTTTCATGGAGAAACCGACCACATCCTGGCTTTGTAATGGTCTTGAGGAATACCCATTTTCAGGCAAAGAGATGAGTATTTTTGAAAAATTATCATTGGATTGATTGGCTCGATTACCTGCAAATGGACACCAGATAGGCGAAAATTTTGATTTTCTTGACGAAACTGAATTATTAAAGGGTTAAACAGAATGTGCATACGCAGTACCCAAAACACATTTCTTTTATTAAATCAGACCCCACAGCTGTCAATTAATCTTGTGTGGCCATGTGGCGACCACCATCCCAGGAGAGGGACAGAGACAGCTGAAATTCTCCACGCGGTTGTTACGTCGCTAGTGGTCGCTGGTCCCTAATCGTGTGGACGGTGTGGATCGTCTATCAGGTGTTAATCGATCGTTATAAAGCCGTTGGTACTAGTTTCTTTTCCTAAGTCGTCAATCTTTCTTCTTAGAATGGCAATGGAGGGGGGGGGGGGAGTGCGTGCATCTACTTTGGTGTGCGGTCGAAGGGGAATCTTTGCTTGATGTATGGGTAGTCGCCGCATGGTTGATCCATCATTCTCTGGATTCGTCCAGAAACAATTATTCTGTGTATGAATATCTCTAACTTTTATATAGGGCATCAAGCACTAGGCACTAGTTTTCGAGAAGGCGAATTGTTTTGTGGTTAAGGCCTCTGGCCGCCACAAAAGGATGCTATCGGTTAGATTATGTGAGAACCTCTACCCTTACAAAGTCAGACGAATCTTCCACTCGGAGATGAATACCGGGTTGAGTGGCATCAAGAAGGACGTGACGAGGGTAATCTTACCAGGTTTCAGACGTGACGATCGACTTGTGTAACTAAGAGGAAAAAGTTTCTGGCATCCCTGTCAAGTCTAGGATTCCTGGTGATGTGGCGGTTATCTGGTTCAGTCGCCAAATCGAAAGGATGATAATGGCAGGGTTGAGTACTTAAACAAGTTTAACCTGACCGCAAGCCACGCAGTCGAAAAAGAAACGCAGAGTGGACAGAGAAAATCGTGCCGCAGTCAATTCCAGTTAGTGTCATGCTGGAGGTGCGCTAGTGGCTGTTGCCATGTTTGAGCGGCAACGTCTTCTCTAATGGAACGGAAAAAATGAAACAGGCAAGGGGTACCAGGACCCGCTAAAAGCTTGAGCACACAAAAGAGGCGCAGTGCCTGCCAGTAATGCATCCATGGGGAGCGGGGTCAGCAGCGTGAATCGAGCATGGCATTGAGGTCGTTCACAGCAGGCACGGGGAGGCAGCGCTCAGAGGAGGTGTGGACAAGAAAGGCGCGCTGAGGAATGCGGCCAACTGGAGGCTCATCTTTCCTTAGGCTATAGCTAGCTCCTACTCAGAGGTGGCTCTCAGGCCCGCGATTCGCAGTGTCGAAGATATGCGGTGGTCGTCGCTGTCCTAGGCGGGAGCTATTTGGGCAAGCAGTTGAAAAGTCTGCAGTCAACTTCGATTTATGGTAGTTCCAAGTGAAGTGCGGTGGACCTAATATTCCAATGGGGAGGAATGCCAGTTTGGCAGAAAGAAGCGTCTCCGATCACAGCATTAGTGTATTTCTTCACGCTGGTGTGGTGCACGTAGGAGGCTGCCCACAAATTTGGCAGCTAAGGCAGACATCCAGATAACTATCATAAAGCCGATATCAATGGTGATGCTAATGTATATCTTCATGTGGAGCAGAGTGCCAGATCACCATCCGCATTTGTCGACTAAGATGGGTGATCTCCTAAAGTAAAGAGTACATTGCAGTAAGAAGAAAGAAAGGCTAGATCTTCATTCAATGTTAAGTATCCGTCGGGAATATCAACCTCGTTAAATCTGTAAAGAATAGCAAAGTTGTGGATGTTAGTGCATTTAAGATTTAACACAGTTCACACAGAAAAGGGCTGTCAAACTTGGTCGTTACTGGCTTCGCACCAGCCTCGGTAAGTATGTTTCTAAGGCGTGGTGACTTAGTCCTCGGCACCTAGAGATCACAATGCAGAGTAGATAACCACATGGTTTCAGGCGGAAAAGGATCGTAAGTTTCCTCTGAACGGGAGCAGAAGAACTGTTCGTGGACACGCTCACGATGCATCAGAGCAGAAGGAAGTGTTAGACAAGTTTCGCCGTGTTCATGAAGCGTCGGAGTCGTGAGAAAGCACTGAATAGGTTTAGAATGCGGGAGTGTCCTCTGTTGGTTCGAGTGGAAAAGTGTGGTTCTGTGGGATGTCGCATCTCAGATTCTTCAGACGGAGGTGCAGTTACGAACACAAAGGCAGGAACGGACTTCTTCAGTTGGAGGCGAGTACCGAGTTCCTTCCACGGGAGGCAACCAGCACACAGTGTCCAAGCATGGTCAAAAAGTTCCGCAGAAGCTAGCGTTCACAGGTTCGTACAAGAGGGTTACACAATTTACATTTCGGTCAGCGGAGGAAGGAACGCGACATTCCGCTCACAGGAGCCCATGATCTTTTTAAATTTCTATCATAACATCAAAGAACGATTTTGGTCTTTGATACACCATCAAACCCGTCTCATCCATAACATATAGCAAATTCACGCCTCCATATCACTAGGAAACCCTTAAATGCAGACTATGAACACTATAACATCTATATTACATGCATTCAAGAGACTAACATATCTATCCATTTATAGTAACAACTTCAGATAAGCCATAAGCTCGTTCTCATGGAGCAAAAACAGGTGACATACCAGGGTGGGATTTGTAATCGGACCAAGCCATTTAGACCATGCCATTCATTACGGATACGTAAGGGATCCCATTGCAATCATCGACCTGACTTTACCAACGTGAAAACGCACCACCATTAGGTGTCGCATAGTCAATAGCATATACACCAACTGCTGTAAAACCCAAGGGGGATTTATCAATATTATATTCCTTCTGTGCAGAACTGAGATTCGTGATCACTATCCCAGCCAGATGGCAACTGTTCGTGTGTGTAAATTTGAACTCCAGCTTTAGCAGTCTCAGCAACCAGATACGGATTCAGAACTAAGCTTGAGCATGGGGTCGCATCGAAAGTGCATATGCAGTCAACAACAATGGAGATGCACTGGTAGCATCCCTCAGTTCCAATGAATAGGTCACAAATATGGCTTTCAAACACACATGACGTCACCGGACTACATAGGCAGGACACATTTCCTACTGCAAAATCCCAATAGTTTAGAAGGTTACAACAGCAGCCTTCAACCAAATAGATTTCATACTATGCATAGCATAACCAAAGCACCTCTTCAGGGTGCTCGTTCCTATGGAGGGGGCAGACCTCAATTCTGACCAAAAAGCCAGTCGTTACACGCCCTCATAATGTACACATGCGCTACCAGGCAAGAGGGTAGCGTCACCTATGACCTACCCAAGCTCATCGGCGACACTGAACTCACATGTCATACAAAAGGTCCTCGGGGAGCAGATAGCTAACATCTGCGTAAGCCCTGATCCAAACAAGGCCCTAACCAAATACTCAAAAGTATAAAATAATCGACTACCCATTGTGTTCCTCAATAGCATCCAGAAAATGCTATCCAATAATACCCTATGCTACACGATAATCCGAGACAAGTTCGATGCCTTTTCTGGATCCTGTCAAAGTGCCTTAAAACATGGACACAGCTGCGCAGACATTAAATTGGTTCAACGCATGCTTGTGTCAGTAGTCATGTCCAAACACTGGGATTTACACAATGTGGGCATTGCCGTGCCACCATCCATCGACACAATTAAACTCTCAATGAAGATGAGCAGCGATTACTGAGATTACTACTCGCAGGCACCATGCTCAGAATACGTTTCAGGACAGAAAAATGTGCAGAGCGCGAGAAATCAATCAGGTCTAGATATGGAGATGGACTATCCCTAGTGCTTTTCAGCAACTACCATGCTGCAGCCTCGAAATCTGTGCGGGAAAATTCCACAACACCCCCCCCCCACCCACCCCAGTACCCATACTAGGTGTGCCGCTAGAGATAGAATATACTGACGATGTGGACTTCAAAGGTATGGCTCGTATTCCATGTACGCGAATTTTATCCACGCGGAACATGTTAACGCGAAATCACCTAGCGAACACGTGTTCCCATATATGTGAAAAAAACCCATGCTACAAGCGAATTTTAAAGGACCCTTAAACATATAACATTTATAAATATCTGTATTTATCAAACCTTTCAAGGTCATCTGCGATATAAGACCACCATTTATGCCAACATTGTGGATGTGTATACAATTATACATGTGCTTAAAAGGATGCGTGCGTTTACATAATGTGGGGTTTGCACCATATAAATATGTTTATTTCTCCATGCTTTTAACCCTTTAACCCTCAAATTTATTCAAGAAAATTCATTTGCAGATCAAGAGAAAATTGTTTTTGAAAATTTACCACTGGAATGACTGGCTCGGTTATCGTCTTGTCTTCCTTTGGTCTGCAAATGAATATTTCGAAAGACCACTGCAGAAGCCGTTTTTGGCTGATATGAGTGTTAAACGAGTAAAGGCCACCTGCATTTGAAGATCCAACATCCAACACCCCATCCCCAATGGTGGCAGAAAGTGTGGTCTTAATTTGCCGATGACCTTGAACGGTTGAATAAACACACATATGTATAGATGCTATGAATCTAAGTCTACATAATTAGGGCTAGTAGGTGAAATGAGAATCGTCTGATTTATGTATTGCATGCATTTCCCACATATTATTTGCACATAAACAAGTTTCTCTATGCAGTATGCGCACAACAAGAGTTAAAATCTCCAAACAAAAGAACAATGCCGCTCTCCATGGATAATAGAAGTAGAATATTACACTGACTCGCTCTCCGTCTTCTCTATCCTAGAAGAAGAAGAAGAAGAAGAAGAAGAAGAAGAAGCAGTTAATTTTTTTATTATCATAATTGTAGTTGTTCGTGGCTATTACGATTTAGGCAATGGCCATCAATTTCAACACATTAAACCCGGTACCAAAAATTGACCACAACAGTCAGCACACATAAAGTAGATTTAAAAATCAGTAATAACGAGATAACTGAGCGTGTGCTCTACTCGGTTGTTCGCTCGCATGGAAACAGTTCTGTACATTTCAATTGGCTCGATTTCTTCTGCTCTACCCAATCTGCGTGAAACAAATCGGTCTATGAGGAATAGCTCTGATTTCTGCTTGGTTGTTCGCTTACACGGGAACAGGTCGGTGCATTTACATGGTACCAATTTCTTCTCTTCGCGCGCACATATTCCGCGCTGACAATTTTCGCTTACATGGAAACTGGACCGTAAGGAAAAAAGCATTGCCGACCTACGCCTGATAGCTGCAAGCAAACTAAAATCTGTGAATTTCTTTATGAATGGATCCAAAACAGATTTCACCCATATATACTATCGACAAAGCACGCTGCTAAAGAAAATGATGATCCACTCCGTGGTAGCGAACCTTGGAGGAAACTATAAAGAAACCGTGCGCTCAGTCCCAGCTCACCGCTCTGAAGTAACTACGACAGTGCTGGACGTTGTGGGAAGCATAACTTTCCAGTCTTTCGGGAAGCTGTGGATTCGACTATAAATGATGCCTTTGTAAAAAAGACTGCGTTTGGGCAACCCAACCTGCATATCCTTGGTACTGTACAACTGCAACAGCTGGACATCTTCAAAGTCAGCCCTAGACGAGCGTGATGCCTGCAACCGCAAACATATCCACGCCATCACTGAACACCTATGACCTAACAACATAATTTGCAACGATACTCTATACAAGATGTATAATACATCATCGCTGTCCGTAAAGGTCGCCAAACAAACCTGATCCATGTTTGACCATTTGCTATTGGGGCCAGAAGACATACCAGCACAGATAGCCTTGGAATTTGCCCTACTGTGAGCCAGCAGACATAAAGCAATGAGAGGACGTCATTGCATAGATATGTTAAGCGTACTCCGAAGCGACGGCAAGAAAACAGAACTCGGTACAATCAGACCAAGTATAAACCTGAGGAAGCTAAAGAGATTGGCGGAGGACAAGACACGGTGTGTAAAAGCGGAGAAGAACTGATTGCAGCTCTAAGATGGTTCTACAGCTGCAGAATACATTACATAATCATACATTTTCCCCAGTCTTTTAAGGTCGCCATAATTTAATTTTCAACCAATCAGAGCAACGTAAGCTGTCTGTTTCAGTACCTACGCTCAATAATACATGCCCAATCTAAAGTTTGGCCGTGTGATGTAACAGCAATTATAATGAATAGTTTTAAATTAATTTGATTGGAAGCTGTTGCTCGCGTGGAAAGCAATATTTTTCAGTCAAATTAGTTGCACAATATTTAACACGATAATAGGCATATCATGACTAATCTGTTGTCTTCCTATCTAGAGTACATCCTGCGTTCCCCATACAAATGGACGTTTCCATTTTTAGCTATGCCCCGCCCATCAATAGCTAAGCTTCACCCACGCCTCACCGTGTTGGGATTGATCGATCCCCGAATGCCCTAACTATCAATTTCCGTAAAACTATACAGGGGAAGCTGTTGAATATTTTGTAACTATTTTGACTGTGTGCTGTTACTACTTATGGCACCAACAGCGCCCAGTCAAATTAGTTTCAAAATGTTCAACAGAATATTTATTAAATAGTAAAAGCAAACAATTTGTACAACACCGCTTAGACCGTCTTCAAATATGCGTTCGTGACGTACGTATCGACGTCATTCATGACGTCATTCATTATGGTGTCATTGTTCACACCACGCAGTTCATTATGACATCATATGATGAGTGGGTACTCTGGAAAGGTGAATTGGCGGTGTCCACAGCTTTGTGATCTAAGTACAGAGGCACAGAAAGTGAATGATATAAAGCATATATGCCATTCACTCTCAGTACAATGCACAATTTGAGACGAGATGAATATCACTTGTATACCTGTTCGTAACTGTACTCCCATATCGAGAATATAAACAACGTCACAAATGTAATCGATGCATAGCCACACGAACAAGTAATCAGTTTGCAGTTCCAAGAATACAGCGCGAGCAACGATCATCACCAGGTTGTAGAGAACTGCGACCGACATGACACCAATCCAGCGGTAGTAGAAATTCTCGGACGGATCCACGACAAAGGCTCTCCAGTACCTGTAAATATGAATATGTGTCATATGTAGGCCTAACTAATGGAGATACCAGGTCTGTTACTCAAGTATATGACATCATAATCAATTACGTCACATGTAGTCTGACATCACAACCAAAATGCGTAATGAATGACGTATCTAGTTCCGTCATGAATATAGAATAGTCCGCCAAGTGTACGAATTGCCTGCATTTGATGGATTTACCATTTAATTTATAACATTCTGTTGAATATTTTAAAACTAATTCAACTGGGCGCTGTTGCTACCATGGGCAGCAACAGCATCATGTCAAATTAGTTTTAAAAATATTCAACAGCTTACTGTATAATTGCCTTGGAAACGAGATTCTGGGAAGTCTGATTTCGAAGTATATAAATTGAGTCCCAAGACGCGCGAAACTTGGATGAAGCTTGGCTAGAAATGGGCGGGGCATAGATATACATGGATGCGTCTATTGCAAAACTCTATAGGCATAATAGTATTGCATTAAAATCATATAGATGTAAATACTTGGAGATTAAATTGGCGGGAATTTTTGTCTTTCTTCAACACGCCAACCTATTGCTCTGCACCACGTGATGCCAGCAGCAGTATAGGGGCTCTGATTGATTGCAATGTATATACCACTTTATAACTATGTTACTTCTTATTACCAGCCCAACATGGCTTTAATAAGATTCAATCAAACTTCATCTAAAATCAAAACTCACAGCTGTCGAATTAAAGGCACATATTCACGCCAGAATGCTTGGAAAAAAAATTTAAGTTCTATTAATATTTAGGGTTAGGCTGTGTACCTCAATGTAATGAAAGGAAACACATTTAGCAGTTAGCCTGTACTGATTTCATTCTGTTTTCAACTTATTACAATTTCTCAGTTGTGAAGTTGAATTAGGGACTCGTATCCCTAATTCAAACTCAAAGCAAAAAATACATTAATCTTTAAGGAATGAAATCTTCATGTATTAAGATTTATTTCGATTCATTATATGAGTACAACTTAAGCCTTAGAAAGGATAAAATTTAAATTCTTTTAAATTTTCCTGTATCCAAGTGGGAATATACACCTTTAAGCAAACAAACGCGATAAGTGTAATTATGAGGCTGTATTATTCTAGGAATTGCTGTGTAGAGATACTCAATTGACGATGATGGTGGCGATGATGATGGCGATGATTGTTTTGATCATGATGACGACTACGACAATGACACTCGACATCGACGACGACTACAACGACGACGACGATGACGCTCAACATCGACGACGACGACGATCACGACGACGACGATGATGATATCTTACACGTTGTGTTATTATAAAGATTTGCAATTCTTCATGATGAAATTTGGAGCCTTAGTTTAACAAAACGAAGATAAATCATGGCTCTGGATGTACATCTGTCACAGCAATCTCATAGTGTGATTTTGAAATATTCCTCAGAATCTGATCACTGATATTCCTCAGCGTGTTGTTCAATGCCGCCCTAACACATGATGAAGATTCTGGCGAGTGAGTTATAACATAAACACAATCAATGAAGCACTCACTCACTGATGTATCACAAATAAGACAAACAAAGCCGCTGTGTACAAACAGATTAGATTAATATTCCAAGCGATTCATCGGGAGATGCGTCAGGTAATGCAAATCTAAATTATTAACCCCTTCATACCGAATATAACAGGATTTAAACGTTCAAGGTCAACTGGACAGATGAACTAGTAAATATTTACAGATACAGTCTGACTGGCAGTCGCAGTTGCTAAATTGGGCAGCTGGAATAAGAAAGACATTCATTGACTACAAGCCGATCGCTCTACCAGTCTGTGGAAAAGTTGTCTCAAGCCACCGCTAGTCATCATCTAGTACGAAAAATGTAGGTGACCAGTCACATGGGTAACCTTGCACCATATTGGGAGTAGCGGTGAATGTAATTTCGAAGACAACTACTAAGATGGATATGATTGAGATATGTGTTTAGAACCTGTCAATCAAGGATGATGACCATTCTGTGGAAAAGCTGTCTCAGGCCACCGCTAGTCATCATCTAGTACGAAAAATGTAGGTGACCAGTCACATGGGTAACCTTGCACCATATTGGGTGAATGTAGTTTCGAAGACAACTACTAAGATGGATATGATTGAGATATGTGTTTAGAACCTGTCAATCAAGATATGCATAACAACACTGACTATCTGATGCACAGAGCATTCTGCCAAGTCAATCCAATGGACCTTTCCAGTTTTTGCTAAGCCCCTTCCACCAGCAAAAACGCCCAGTCAAATTAGTATAAAAATATTCAACGGGATATTTATTAAATAATAAAGACATACAATTCGTACAACAACGCACAGCATTCGTGACGTACTTATCTGCGTCATTCATGACGTCATAATAACGTCATTGATTGTGATGTTATTCTATACGTCACGTAGTTGATTATGATGCCATATGATGGATGGATACAGTGGAAAGATCTATTCAATGTACCATTTAGCAACATAACATTTATAGAGCGCTGTGATTTATCATGTGGTATGCAGACAGTTGTATCAGCAGACCTAATAAGCTCATAATCAGTAGCGTAGCCGGGGGTGGGGGGCAGGTGCAGGGGGGGGGGTTGCTCACTCCCCCGGAGCCAATCTTCCCAAATGTGGCGCCTATATCCTGTCCGTAACACATACAAGTTTCTGGACGTCCCAACTCCCAAGCCTCCTTTAACAAGTTAATCTAAATTGAAAATTAGAACTATTTGAATTTACAACATTGTTAATGTCTTCTTGTCTTGCATGTTCATCGCTATGTTGAGACTTTTTGTTTTAATTACGCTACATCAAGACAAAGAATAGTAGAATACACGCTACTTTCCCGGTAGAATAAAATAATTGGCGCCGCTGGGATGCTATTTTCTCTTTATTAAAGAAATTTAAGCAGATTCCGACGCCTAAGTGGTATGCAGAGTGGCACCTTTTTAGTCCTCGCTCAAGTGGGGTGGCTCATAATCTCTACGGTCAGTTCCGATAACTTACTGCACAACCCTGGGCATATTGCAAACATTCACAGCGTTAATGTCCCCATTTCTGCCGACTGTGATCAAATCTCCCGCCAATTGATCAGTAATCATAATATAAGAGAGACTTTGATTTCACCCACCAAGGGCATTAGGTTTATCAGGACATGGTCTAGTTAATGAGCACAACGCCGCTACTGCTGTTGCTGCTACTGCTGATACTGCTGGTGTTACTCATGCTACTGATAAAACTGCTGGCGCTACTGCTGCTAGTGCTACTGCTGCTTCTACTGCCGCTGCCGTTGCTGCTGATACTGCTACTACTGTTGCTATGGCTGCTAGAGCTGCTGCGTCTGTTGCTACTGCCTCTACTACTGCAGCTGTTGCTACTATTTGTAATTGTCGTTGCTGCTGCTGCTACTGCTTCTGCTGCTGCTGCTGCTGCTGCTGCTGCTGCTGCTGCTGCTGCTGCTGCTGCTGCCACTTCCGTTACCGTTGCTGCTGCCACTGCCGTTCCCGCTGTTAATGCTGCTGTTGTTGCCGCTACCGGAAATGGTACTGCTGTTTCTGATGCCACGGATACTTCCACTCTGTTGCTACTGCTGCTAAAGGTACTTCTACTGCAGCTGGTGTTGTTGTTGCGGCTGCTGTTCTTGCTTCTGCTCTGGATACGGAAAATGCTGTGGCTGTTGTTGCTGCTACCTCCGATGATGATGATGATGATGATGATGATGATGATGATGATGATGATGATGATGATGATATCGCACACGTCTTATTACTCTATAGATTTTCTGTGTAGATATATTCAATTTTCCAATCTTAGTGAGAGTAGTTTGACATCCTAGTTTACCGAATCGAAGATAAATCATGGCTCAGGCTGTACATCAGTCACAACAATCCCCTAGTGTGATTTTAACATATTCCATTGTCCTATGCGTGCTAATATTTTATGAGGAATAACAAAACCATGCTGCACGCACTCGCTGATACATCAGAGATAAGACGGTCAAACAGAGCCGCTGTGTTCAAACAGATCAAAGTAATATTTCAACCGATTCATCAGGAGATGCGTCAGATAAAGCAAATCTATATTATTAACTCCGTCATACCGAATATCACAGGATGTAAGTTTCAAATGTAACGGGACAGATGGACTATGCCATATTTAGATAAACATTGGAATTGGAAGCCGCTGACTGTTGGTGTCACGGTCAGTTGTAATACGAAATATACTTTTTGACCACAAGACGATGACCCTATCAATGTGACTGGTCCATAGACAATCTGTCTTATACCATCACTGGCCACCATCCAGTATGACAATTGTCGGTGGCCAGTCACACGGGCAACCTTGCACCATATTGGAAATAACGATGATGTTATCACGAAGACATATACTAAGATGGTTGAGATTGAGATGCGTGTTTAGAACCTGTGCGTCAATATATGATTAACAACACTGACTATCAGAGGAACAGAGCACTCTGAAATTCCGCCAATTCACCGCCCATAATGTCATATGGTAGGATTCATTCGATTCTATGTACTGCTTAACAGCCTATCTTTTATGGCGCACTGATTTATCTGGCGGTATGCAGACTGATATATCCGCAATCAGCATATCTAACAGGAGTACGATGGATGAAGCTCACACGCTCTATGATCAGTCCCGATAATTTACTGGTTTGCATATTGCAGACCTTCAAAGCGTTAATGTTCCCATTTCTGCTGACTGTGATCAAATCTCCCACCCATTGATCAGTAGTCATAATACAGGAGAGACTTTGATTTCACCCCCACGGGCGTTAGGTTGATCAAGAAATGGTCTCGTTAATGAACACAATGCTGCTGCTACTACTGCTACTGCTGCTGCTACTGCTACTATTGCCACTGCTGCTACTTCTATTGATCATATGGATGGATGCTGCTTCTGATGAGGTTGCTGTTGCTGTTACTGCTGTTGCTACTGCTACTGCATGCTACTACTTCCATTGCTGATGCGGCGTCGCCGGCGGTGGAGGCAGGGGCGGTATTTACTGCTGCTGCTGCTGATGATGATGATGATGATGATGATGATGATTTTGCTTCTGCTTATGATGATGATAGCTCAAACACTGAGATTATTCTAAGATTTGCTGCGTACAGATATTCAATTCTCCAATCTTAGTAAGAGTGGATTGGACATCTAGTTATTTTATCAGAACGAAGATAAATCATCTCTAAGGCTGTACAGCTGTCACAGATATCTCATTATCTGATTTTGACCTATTGTTTATCAGAGTATGGGCCTTTCCACTGCAGCCATCTATCAATCTGACGTAATAATCAACTACGCGACGTATAGAATGACATCACAATCAATGACGTCATTATGGCATAGATAAGTACGTCACGAACGCATAGTTGAAGACGGACTATGCGTTGTTGTACGATTTGTATGTCTTTACTATTTAATAAATATTCTGTTGAGTATTTTGAAACTAATTTGATTGGGCGTTGTTGCTGCCATAGACAGCAACAACGACCGGTCAAATTAGTTACAAAGTAATAAATAACTTACCTGTATAGTTTCAGGAAATTGATAGTTAGGGCATTCGGGGATCGATCAATCCCAGCAAGGCGAAGTGTGGGTGGAGCTTAGCTGGTGATCGGTGGGGCATAGCTAAAGCTAGAGAGGTCCATTGCTCAATGCCCCTCCAATATTTTATGAGTATTAGTATTATTAGGAAGAACATAAATACTCTGCCTCAATGAAAAGATGGACCCGCTCGCTGATACACCGGCAATATTCATGCAGATTAAAATAATCTTTCAAGCGATTCCTCAGGAGATGCGTTAGATATAATAAAGCAAATCTGAATTATTGACTCCGAAGCGAAATGGAACAAAGCAGGCATCATATCAGGATGCCTAAGCCGTTATCGCGAATGAGTTTAAATACAGATGGAAGAAGCAAGTGGGCATAACCACAAAGACACGAGGCTTGATAGACAGAAGCAAGTGATCATCTTCAGATCCGGATTTATCCTAATAGGGGCCCAGGGCTATTAACTTTCTGGGGCCCCATCCATTTCAGACAATAAAGATTATATAACAATGATGGTCGGGGTAGGGGCATCGTCCTATCACCCAGTCTCGCCCTCCCACTAATGCTCTCGTATCGAGTCCAACGATGTGGTGGGGCGGGGTGGGTGGGTGGGTGACTGGGGTGGGGGGAGTGGGGGCTCTGACCACTGATAAATTATATACACTACTACTACTACTACTACTACTACTACTACTACTACTACTACTACTACTACTACTACTACTACTACTACTACTACTACTACTTCTACTACTACTACTACTACTACTACTACTACTACTACTACTACTACTACTACTACTACTACTACTACTTGCCTTTAAAGTTACACATTGTTATTATAAAATAATTCCAATGGACAAAAAAAATTAGTGCAAATTCTAGGGGCCCCCAAACAGTGGGGGCCCTAAGGCTTCAGCCCCGCCAGCCCTTGCGTAAATCAAGCTCTGATCATCTTAGGACTGGGGTGGGGGGAGTGGGGGCTCTGGCCACTGATAAATTATATACACTACTACTACTACTACTACTACTACTACTACTACTACTACTACTACTACTACTACTACTACTACTACTACTACTACTACTACTTGCCTTTAAAGTTACACATTGTTATTATAAAATAATTCCAATGGACAAAAAATATTAGTGCAAATTCTAGGGGGCCCCCAAACAGTAGGGGCCCTAGGGCTTCAGCCCCGCCAGCCCTTGCGTAAATCCAGCTCTGATCATCTTAGGACTTCGGTTAGGCCACTCCTGGCTGAATGTCAACCGCCACAGACTAAGGTTACTCTCGGCAGCTTCCTGTCCAGGTGGCACACCATTCCAAACAGTGGAGCATATACTACAAGACTGTTCTCCCTAAGCTGAGCTACGTACAGCATCTAGCGTTAAATGAAAAAACTCCGGAGCCTTGCCGCCCAATTCACCAAAACAGCCGATCTCATAGACAATAATATTTGAACGCAGAAGATGAAGAAGAAGAAGAAGAAGAAGAAGAAGAAGACGAAGAAGAAGAAGAAGATCACACGATGATGGCTCTGTAAGATCGGTTTGTTGATGAACTGTCTCAAACCACCACTGGTCATCTTCCAGGACGACAAATATAGGTGATCATTCACAAAGGCATGCATACACCATATTGTGAGTAGCGATGACGTCATCATGAAGACACATATTATGATAGATATGATTGAGATGTATGTTTAGAACATGTCAATCAAGATATGCATCGCGACACTGACAATTTGATCGCCAGAGCACTCTGAAGTCCCGCTAATTCATTTTTCCAGAGTATCCATCTATCACCTGACGTTATATGGCGTCATAATCAGCTAAGTGACGTATATGATGACGTCATACTCATTACGTCATAAATGATTCTATTTGACCCGTCTTTATCTCTTAATAGTCCGACGCGTTGTACGAATTGTATGTCTCTACTATTTAATAAACATGTTGTTGAATTGTTGCTGCCATAGCCAGCCATAGCACCGAGTCAAATTAGTTCCAATATATTCAATAGCTTACCTGTATAGTTTTCCGGAAATTGTTAGTAAGAGAGTTCAGAGATCGATCGATCCCAACACGAGCGAGGTATGGGTGGAATTTACCTAGAGATGGGCCGGGAATAGCTAAAAATGGAAAAGTCCATTAACCGCCCATAATGCCATATGGTAGAGATTGAATGTACTATTTATTAAAAAACTTTTATAGAGCTGTGATTCATTACGTGGAATGCAGACAAATGTATCAGTAAACCTAATAGGAGTGCGATGGATGAGGCTCAAGCTCTATGGCCATTTCCGAGAACTTACTGCACAACCCTGGCCGTATTGTTAATGTGCCCATTTCTATAGAGTGTGATCAAATTCATACCATAGCCACATTGATCAGTATTCATAGTAGGCCTACAGGGGAGAACGTTATTTCATCCGCCACAGGCGTTAAGTTTACCGGGACATGGTCTAGTCAAAGAGCAGAACACTGCTGCTGCTGCTACTGCTGCTGCTGCTGCTGCTCCGACTACTACTACTACTACTACTACTACTACTACTACTACTACTACTACTACTACTACTACTACTACTACTAGTACTAGTACTACTACTACTACTACTACTACTACTACTACTACTACTACTACTACTACTACTACTACTACTACTACTACTACTACTACTACTACTACTACTACTACTACTACTACTACTACTACTACTACTACTACTACTACTACTACTACTACCACTGCTGCTGCTGCGGCGGCTGCTGCTGCTGCTGCTGCTGCTGCTGCTGCTGCTGCTGCTGCTGCTGCTGCTGCTCCGAATACTACTACTACTACTACTACTGCTGCTGCTGCTGCGGCTGCTGTTGCTGCTGCTACTGCTGCTGCTGCTGCTGCTGCTGCTGCTGCTGCTGCTGCTGCTGCTCCGACTACTACTACTACTACTACTACTACTACTACTACTACTACTACTACTACTACTACTACTACTACTACCACTGCTGCTGCTGCTGCTGCTGCTGCTGCTGCTGCTGTTGCTGCTGCGACTGCTGCTGCTGCTGCTGCTGCTCCGACTACTACTACTACTACTGCTGCTGCTGCTGCTGCTGCTGCTGCTGCTGCTGCTAAGCACTCTGCCACAATCAATGAAACACCAGCTGGCCGATACATCGGAAATGAGACAGACAAACAGAGCCGTTGTGTTCAAACAGATCAAATTAATATTTCAAGCGATTCGTCAGGAGATGCATCGCATAAAGGAAATCCTATTATTAACTCTGCTTTATCTACATCCCGGTATAACAGTTTGCAAGACAAATTCAGTTGTACGCTCTTGAATAAATGGAGGGTACTTAGGACTAGAACCTATTGGCGAGTTAGGAAGAGACGTCTTTCCATGCTGATGGTGATATCCGAACTGTCACTAAATTATTTGACGTCATACTCAATTATGCCTTATTTAGTTTGACGGTCAGAATACGTAGCGACGTGCATTATGCTAGCACCGCTATGAAAATTGAAAATTCTGTCAAGTGTACGAATTGTATATCTTTACTATTTAATAAACGGACTGTCGAATGTTTTGAAAATAATTTGACTTGGCGCTGGTGCTGTCATAAGCGAGTGATGGTGCGGCGGTGTTTGCGGTGGCAGGCATGAAGTTTGTCTAGAGCTGTCTTTGGAGATTCACAGTTGTTACGGTTATACAGCATCAAGGAAACGCAAGTTGCATTGTATAAACGTAGTCTTTTCGTTAAGGGCATCTTTGATCTACGACTCCATAGCTTCCAGAAGAGCTGGAAAGCTATGTTCCCCATGACGCAGCGTGCAGCAATGTCAGGAATGTTGCTGAGCGGCGAGCCCACCATTGTTCTTTTCCTCCATGGTCTTCGTCACGAATAGTATCGTCATTTTAGTGTCATGCTTTGTTGTTAGGCATATGTGGGTTAGCTCTGTTTTGGATTCATTCTTAAGGCGATTCTCAATTTTGAGTTCGGTTGCAGCTATTGGGATTAGTTAGTCAAGCTTTTTCTTATCCTCGTCTATGAAGACCACATCGTCCGCATATTCCATCTTTAGTGCCATACCAAGTATGGACATTTTGGGGAGGGGTTGTCTTGTGGAAATTTCTTGCACATATTTCAATGTATCAGCAAGGTAACAGGTGAAAAGCACAGGGATAGACTATCTTCCTGAGGCGAGCCACTTGCTATCTCAAACTCTGCAGACTTCACTGACTTGACTCGCACTCTCAGCTTGGTGTATACATGTAGTAGTCTCTCTAGTCATAGCTCATCTTCATTGCAACTGGCCTGATGTGGTACATCTAGGATCCTTGAGCGTGACATGTCAATGCCCATTTTGTGGAAATCTCAGTGTTAGGGCACGATTACTGACACGAGCATGCGTTGAGTCTATATAATGTCTACGCAGTTGCGTCCACGTTTGAACCCACTATGACATGATCCGCTGAAGTCGTTGATCTTATTTCAGATGCCACATATAGTAACCTTCGATATGATTTTTCGCATGATGTTGAGGAGTACAATGGGCTGCAGATTGGTTGGTGGCCAGGTGGCTCCTTTGGCTTGGTTATCGCAATAAGGTTGCCTTGACATACTGGCTGGATTGATTAGGCGCTAGATAGGATTTGAGATAATTTCACTTGCATATTTGAATAGTTCATTGGCCATGCCATCAGATACGGATGCACGTTGATTTTCTGGGATTTTGAGTGCCTTCTCAACTTCTGCTGTTTTTATTGGTGTTAGTAGCGGCCTGGATGCAAGGTGGTCAGTTAACTGTTCCTTGACCCATTCTCCAGTTGCGTCGGCTTTGCCCTGGTTATTCCCGATATAAAGTCTCCATCAGGACTATGTACAGTGAGTGGTGTGTAGTCAGTAACTCTCAGGGCTGGGGCTGGTCCAAAACATTTTGTGACAGTCGTCCATGTCAGTGATTTCATCTACTAAGGAGCCTCCTTGCTGGTTAGCAAGATCTTTTAAGATTCACTGATGCGGAGCAGAATGTAATTTCGCTCCCTGCATAGTTTGGTGCGGTCTTCACTTTAGCCACTTTGATAGATGCCCAGCCGTAATGCTTTCGGTTTTGCTGATAGTTTTACTACTACAGGGTCACCAGTATACCTAGTTCGGTTGTTGTTTTTTTGTTGCTGGCAGCTGGCGATTGCATGCATTTGAATATTTTGTTTAGGGCTTTATTCAGATCAGAGCTGTATCCGATGTTCACTACCTGCTCTCCGATGTCCTATATGTACAGCATTTGAATGTCAGTGCCTCTAATAAGCTTGAGCGACTATGAAATGACGAATAGACATACTGACAATACGAACAGCCGGGACAAGACGGTGATGGTTAATTTCCGTGGCAATGGCCGCACGACCACACTGGAACGTGATCATTCTACCGACACTGGAGGTCGGTCTTTGCAGACACCAGAGATGCGCGGCATCCACTACCAATCCCCGAGACTAGCTAACCAGCAGTACCATCAGGATAACGTGGAGCAACGCGTATCCCTGGCGGCTACACACGTGACCAGCCAGGTATCTAGAGTTATTGCATTGAGCGGTGTATTATATTGGCAGTATTGGCCCGAGTATTGGTAGGATACGTATAGAACAGGTCAATGCTAAAATCATATTGGATCTATACTTGTTGTTGTTGTTGTTGTTGTTGTTGTTGGTTTTTTTGTGGTTGTTCTTGTGGTTATTTCGGAGACGGCCGGAAATATATTCATACGCCCAGTGTCACATTGATCTAAATATTTTGAAAACTGAAATAAACAGAAACTCATTTGCTTCTTAGGATGAACGTGCCATTTACAGTTGCTGTCTCCTAATGTACTGTCGCTAGACATGCGCGCGTGGAGCAGTGGTGCTGTTTGGGTGGGGAGTCGGTAAATTTCATTCAGTGACGATATGACTTGGGTTGCATCGAAAAAAATTGATTCATTCTAGCTGTGATTCGCCCATTTGTAAATAAGTTCCACCCATTTTGCATGTGCGTTTGAATAATAGAATGTTTGATGAATTATAAAGTCATAAAAATACATACATTTCCGAAGGTTACTGTCAGACCTTTGAGCACTTCATCTCGGACATACGTCATTAAATGGACCTTTCCGGTTTTAGCTATGCCCCGCCCATCTCTATCGAAGCTTCGCCCACACCCCGTTCGTGTTGGGATAGATCGATCTCTGAACACCCTGATTATCAATTTCCAAAAAAATACACAGGCAAGCTGTTGAATACTTTGAAATTAATTTGACTGGGTGCTGTTGCTGCCTAAGCATGTTTATTAAAAAGAATTACATTGACATACAATTCATACAACGTAACAGACTATTTGAGATTTGATGACGGCCTATATGGAACCCTTTGTGACGTAATGATTGTTACGTCATCATACACGCGCTGAGCTGATTATGACGTCATACGAGGTCAGATGATGGATTATTACTCTGGTGCATTTTGTGATTTTTTGCATATTTTGATTATGACCCCAGATACGTAAGTGAGAATTCGCATCTCTCTATTCTCAAAGCATTTGATCTAAAGTACATAGGTCAATGGACTTATCAAACCTGACACCGTGCACACGACCGGATTATAGTTAATCAAACACGCCGCCTTTCCAGCTTCCAGGATAAGTAATCTAATTCATTCCGCGATGCGCACGCCATACGGTGCTCAAGATGCCTGCGTGGTGTTTCATCTTCTACGCCATTACCTTAATGAGAAACGCAATGCATGACTTACTCGCCCGGCGCTCTAATTACTCAGTCTCTTCTGCCTAATTGCCACGATTCCCTTCTTGACAGAATTACTTTGTTACGTGACGTTGCTAGGTGGAGACTGATTCCACCAGGCCAAGGCTCTGTCTCCGACGAGTCTGAACAATTTGGTGGTGGGCGGGAGGAGTAAAATATGCCAAAGACCCAGCGGGATGTGTGGAATACACCACTGTCCAACGTGTATATTTAGCTCTGCCGGTCTATCTGTCAGTCTGTCTGTTGATCTGTATAATTTTTGACAGTCCTGACAATGTCACAATGACGCATGCATAGCGCGGCCTGCGGCCCCATTATATTATCTTCCTCTTTATTGCTGTCGTCACTACTGCCGCTGCGGTTGGCGCCATTGTCGTCGTCGTCGTTGTCGTCGTTTGTGTTGTTCTTGTTCTTGTTGAAGTTGTTGTCGTCGTTGTCGTCGTCGTCGTCGGTGGCGGTGGCGGCGCTGACGGCAACGGTGTCGTCGCTGGTGGTAGTGGTGGTGGTGGTGGTGGTGGTGGTTGGTGGCGGTGGCGGCGGAAGGGGTGGTGGTAGTGGTAGGGTCAACGTCCATCGGCAAATGCTGCTACAGCGACGGCGGCGGAGGAGGTGGTGGTGATGCTGATGACGACGGTGCGATGGATATCGTAATACGTTGTATATATTTATTTACAGTAGCCTATATTGATCGTCCACGTCTATGTCTATCTCTGTCGACGTTTGTGCGTGCCGTTTGAATATATGAATGTTGGAATGTTGCCTAGATGGCAATTACAGACATGACCAGGAATGGAATTGTGCCATAAACGTTGATGTAGTTTGGAACAACCCATGTTTACTGTTGCAAATAAAAGGCTTGCTACAAACAATCTCATTACGCGACGTTTCAGGAGACCAATGTGATTGAATCGAGGAAAGCCTCTCTATAACTGACCGTGTACGGGCAACGCGATAGATGTCACTAAAGACAGATTGTCATTTAATACATCTTCGTTGCTATGATTACTAGGTTCATGTGTGTGTGTGTGTGTGTGTGTGTGTGTGTGTGTGTGTGTGTGTGTGTGTGTGTGTGTGTGTGTGTGTGTGAGTGAGTGAGTGAGTGCGTGCGTGCGTGCGTGCGTGCGTGCGTGCGTGCGTGCGTGTGTGTGTGGTGAGGGTGGGGTGGGGTGGGGTGGGGTGGGGTGGGGTTGACGAGTCGTAGTTCGGCTCCAAATGTAAATATCTGGTATATACAGATTTGACTGTACGTACATGCACTCAAAAGGACGCATTAGCGGCTCAATATACAACGGATAGATCAGATCTGTCACTCAAGTATATGATGTCATAATCAATTACGTCATATGGAGGTCAATGTCACAATCATAAACCGTAATGAATGCGGTATCATGCTCCATCAGGAACATTTAAAAGTCCGCCATGTGTACGGCTTGTGTGTTTTTACTATTTAATAAACAGCCTGTTGCAACAGCTTACCCTTGATATTGGGATTCTGGGAATTCAGGGTTCGATCGATCACGATACGGGCCACGCGTGGGCGGAGCTTAACTAGAAATGGGCGGGGCATGACTAGAAATGGATACCTCTATTAACGCTTTAACCCTCGAATTTATTCAAGAAAATTTAAATTTTCTCATAGAAAATGACTATTTGCAGACCAAGAGAAGACTATTTAAAAAAAAATTACTACTGGAATGAATGGCTCGGTAACCGAGCCAGCCATTCCAGTGGAAGATTTTCAATAAATAGTCTTCAATTGGTCTGCAAATGGACATTTCTCAAGACTACTGCTGAAGTCGTTTTTGGCTGATAGGAGGGTTAACGGGTTAAAACACGAGCGATGAGAGATTGTTACCGTATATCTGATGTTATTTCCTTACCGTATATCTGATGTTATTTCCTTACCGTATAGCTGATGCTATTATATCCTTACCGTATATCAGAGATTTTTCGCTTCTTCTTCACATGCCCATGGCTGTTCACCACCATTCCTCCCATTGCAAAGCGTTCCAGAAATGAATCCGGTCGATGGTTGACAACTGGTTTCCCGGTCCCCGATGCCCATGTCTTAATCAACTACAATAATAATAATAATAATAATAATAATAATAATAATAATAATAATAATAATAATAATAACTAGAATGATCGGTCGATGACGCGTCATCGAAAATCCCCACGTTCACCGCTTTGAACTTTTGACACAACCCCGGGAGCGGTGCCAAATGTAAATGTCATTTTGCACTCCACGATCATATGTGTACCTCACATACCACATTTGCTTGAATTCCGTCCAACAGTTTCAGAGGAGTTGCATTACAATCAATTTCACGACCTTTTGACCCCCATCCCCCAACCCTGGTGGTGTATCCAAATGTAAATGTGCTCATCCACTCCACATTGATATGGGTAACTTACATACCAAATTTGGTTGAATTCCGTCCAAAGATTTCGGAGGAGATGCATTACAATCAATTTCTGTAGGTTAAAATTTGAGCTTTTGACCCCTCTCCCGCCCCCTGGGGGCGGAGCCAAATCTAAATGGCCTCTCACTCCGCAATCATAGGAGTAACTCAGATATCAAATCTGGTTGAGTTCCGTCTAACGATTTCAGAGGAGTTGCATTACAATCAATTTCATGACCTTTTGACCCCCATCCCCCACCCGCTAGGGCCGGGGCCAAATGTAAATGGGCTCATGTACTCCATGTTGATATGGGTAACTGACATACAAAATTTGGTTGAATTCCGTCCGATAGTGTCAGAGGAGTGGCAGGACAATCAATTGTCTTACCTGTTGACCCCCACCCCTCACCCACCCCTTGGGGGTGGGGTGGGGTGGTGGGGGTGGGGGGCCAAATGTAAATGTGCTCATGTACTCCAGATTGATATGGGTAATCCATAGACCAAATTTGGTTTGATTCTGTCCAACGGTTTCGGAGGAGATACGTTACAATCAATTTCTGCATGTTACAATTTGACCTTTTAACCCCTCTCCCACACCCTGGGGGTTGGGTGGGGGTGGGGATGGGGGTGGGTGGGGTGGTGGAGCCACATCTAAATATCGTCTTGCAAAGCGGAATCATATGGGTAACCCACATACCAAATTGATTTAATTCCACCCAATGGTATGGGAGGAGATAGTGTGACGGACTGACAGACGGACAGACGGACGGACGCGATTACAATATCCCCGACGTTTTTTTGTAAAACTTGGGGATAATAATGTGTTTTCGCGTATTATGTGATTTCGACGCTACGCACCTAGTGTCCTTCTCACGTCTGCGCTGCTTAGGTGATGTCAACCAGTGGCGGATCCTTTTTTTACCTACCTGCTGGTGGCGGAATGAGCCCAATTTCAAGAGTTAACTCCCTTGAAATTTTTGGGGACCTCCCCCACCCCCCTCCCCCCACTCGGCAAATGACCTCCCGGATCCGCCCCTGTCAACAAATCATGTGTCTACAGACACAGTATTTTTTACATCATATCTGCCACTTTAACAAAAGATGAGGGTAGAACAAGTGCTTATTTTACACATTTTTATGCGCGTGTAGTCAAAAACACGTGTTTCCACTATTACCTTTTATAAGCCATGATAAAAATGCCCATAACTCGTAAGGAAATGATATAAACCAACCCAGTTTTCGGGCCAAACGACATCTGTCAGTTGCCGTCCTGAATAGCGTAGCGGATAAATTGTCATACCAATATTTCTCCCGAAGCGTGAAACTGGCATGGGGTGTTAAATTAGTTTCAAAATATTCATAAAGACATACAATTATTACAACGTGTCGGACTATTAAGCGCTAAAGACGGACTGTTTCGAATCATTCATAACGTCATGATTATGTCGTCATCAAACAAGTCACGTAGTTGATTATGACGTCATATGAGGGATGGATAAAGTATAAAGGTCTATTATGTTCATCTTCAATACCACATTTACCAATCTACAAAAGGAAACTGAAAGATTTTAATTTAAAAAGAAATTCTGACTGGAATTTGCTTCTACCCGGGTTTCACGAAAAACAGATTTTGAGCAGATCTGGATTTAAAACTATAAATTTCTGTGTTTGTATCAGACCCGTTTATGGCATTACTGTTGGTGGCAGACTCTCCTTTGCTCAAACCATAAACGCTTGGCATCAATTGACCGCCGCACTAGAATAAAAATTACGAGATTACGTCATCTTCGAAAACACATGACGCAGTACTGAGAATCGATCTGGGTTTAATTCTAAATTCATGCATGTTTTACTTCAGTGAACGTTTACTAGTTATGAAATTGACAGAATTTGTTGATAAAATTTCTATTCCCATAGTAACTCAGCGAAAATGTGCTTACACCCTCGAAAAGCCATTATCCGATAATACAATAGAGCAATCCAGTCTTAGCTATGCTCCAGCCATCGCTTTGACCGTACTTGGCTCTATCGATCCCAGAACTAGTTGAATCTCAATTTCCAGAAAATATACGCAAGTTTTCCATCTTTCGTGGCGGAGATACGTCATTTTGCTTATGACGTCAACAAACAGGTGACATATTTGACTATGACGTCAGGCACTTGAGTGACAGATCGAAGCTCTCATTTTATATGGCGTAAATTAACATAGTCGAAATCAATTTATCAAAGTTAATCTGCGAATAGTCATACAGTTTTATTCAAGTTATTACGTCAGGTTACAAATTGTTTATACGTTCAATAAATCTATATACGTTGCTGTTTAACCATTTAACACTCACATTAGTTCAACAAAACTTAAATTTTCTCATAGAAAATTTCCATTTGCAGACCAAGAGAAGACGGCTTTTGACAATTTACCACTGGAAGGACTGGCTCGGTTATCGAGCCAGTCATTCCAGTGGTAAATTTTCAAAACTAGTTTTCTCTTGGTCTGCACATGGACATTTCCCAAGAACACTGCAGAAGCCGTTTTTGGCTGATATGAGGGTTAAATGGTTAATAGTGTTGCCGTTAGTTCTTGGATAGGAAAGTTATTATTCAGTATAGAGAGAAAGGCAACATTTCTCCTGAATCTGCAATCTTCGAGTCATCAGGCACAGTCTTGATCAGTCGACGTTTAAGTAAGATTGATTTCTTCAATTTGGAGGACAACAAAACGCTATTATCGTAAAAAACATTTGTGGGCAGTTTGCAAAAATAGACTTCTCTTGGTTTGCAAAAATTAGAGTTTTCTTGAAAGATTTTGACCATTAAATTGCTAACCTTATGAGTAGTATTGTAACCGCAGTTGAGACAAGCGGGGTTGGATGTAATAGCCCATTCAAACCGTTACTGACTAATTTACAGACACGCTAAACAGAACACGTCTGCTTGGAATGTGTGAAAAATAGCCGATTAATCGCATCTGATTTATTTGTATGGAATCCCATCAGGTATTGGTGAATGTGTCTGACACTGGCTTAGCAGACTAGCGGATGAAATGGTCACATTCCCCGAAGCGAATATCAGGCATTAATATTGAATGTTAGGCTTCTCTGGCAATGTATATACTCTCGATGGAATTAGGCCAGATTCATTTGGTCAGTAATTTATCTGTCTATCTTTAATGGCTTTGACCTTCAGAGATCCACGATAGAAGATAACTGGACAGTATGCCGGCCATTGCCAATGATAACCGATGGATGTGAGTGAGGGCGGGGGTAAAAAACTTGACCAAAATAAGCTATACGAGCTGGAAATATATAACGACTTGGTTTTCTCGGCTTCCTTCTCGTGACTGTTTGAATGATAAAGGTAGTATAGCATGGATCGTGCAGACCGTGATAGTTTCTTTACAGAGGCACAATGATAATAAACAATTGCATAAAGCATAAGAGTTTCCAGTCAATGTAATTTCAAAAAATCCAACAAGGTACCATTAACTGGTCACGATCACACGACTTGTTAGCTAATATCGTAAATAATAGAGGCGTCCACCAATTCCTGACATAGAACCGAGTGTCTTAAGTTATGTGGCGCTACACTACACAGATACCAATACTACGATGGCCCAACGCGTTGGCCCAACATATGTTGTAATGTTGGCCCAACATTGACTGTCTAGGTTGGCCCAACCTCATTCAGCTCATTGGTCTAACATTGGCCCAACATACACCCAACGTTGGCCCAACATTGACTGTCTAGGTTGGCCCAACCTCATTCAGCTCATTGGTCTAACATTGGTCCAACATACACCCAACGTTGGCCAAAATGAACTGTCTAGGTTGGCCCAAACTCATTCATCTCATTGGTCTAACATTGGCCCAACATGCACCCAACGTTGGCCCAACATGAACTGTCTAGGTTGGCCCAACCTCATTCAGCTCATTGGTATAACATTGGCCCAACATACACCCAACGTCGGCCCACATGAACTGTCTAGGTTGGCCCAACCTCATTCATCTCATTGGTCTAACATTGGCCCAACATGCACCCAACGTTGGCCCAACATTGACTGTCTAGTTTGGCCCAACATTGACTGTCTAGGTTGGCCCAACATTGACTGTCTAGGTTGCCCCAACATTGACTGTCTAGGTTGGCCCAACATTGACGGTCTAGGTTGCCATAACACCATTCTGCTCATTGGCCTAACAAAATTGTCAGAAAAATTTAAAAGCTGTTACTAAAATTAATTTTGGATGTGCAATATATTTAACAAATTGGCAAAGCCTATTTACCCGGTACCATGTGGAACAAAAGAATTGATTTTCAAGGTATTTCATAGTAAAACTATTTACGACAAATTTACATTATTCATAGCAGATTGCCAAATTCTTATGGTGGTTGTCACAAATCATATTGAAATTATATTACAGGATAGCAGTATTTAGAGGGCCGATAATATTTAGACCACTTAATTGCTTTCAGATGAAGGACTGCTTATTAAAGAATAAGCTCCATCGCGTTATTCCTACATACACTTAACCTAGTCTGTTAAATAATGGATTATCTAGTTGCTGAGTGCATACATATTGTTATACACATTGGCTATGCATGGTTGGACCAACGACTCTAACTCAACTGTAATCTTACCACTGTTATGCAAACGTGGGTCCAACGCATGCATATAACATTTATAATATACATTGGCTATATGTGGTTAGGCCAAGGCTGGCCCGACAACTCTAAACCAAATGTTGTTTTGCCGATGTTATGCCAACGTTGGCCCAATGCATGTGTATATCATTATTAAATAGATTGGCAACTTTATAATATACATTGGCTATAGGTGGTTAGCCAACGTTGGCCCAACCACGGTAACCCAACTGTAATTTTGCCACTGCCATGCCAACATTGGCCCGACACTTTGTTGTCAATGGCGGCGGCCCCAGACAATTGCCAACGTTTGCCCAACGTAGTCATGTTATCTGGGTATGTCTGTGTAATAATAACATTAGACTTCTTCTACGATGCTAGATGAAGTTCTGTCGTTAGAGGATATGTTATATTTAAGACAAGAGGCCGAAAGTCGCCGTATCGTTCATCTGGAAGTATTGGCTACTGGAACACTCGAACAAAACGAGATGACCAGTGGAAAGATTTACCAAATTAATTTAGGTGAAGAAGGTTTAGCCAAGTTTTATTAAAATTGGCCCAATGGTTAATAAGTAATCTTTTTATGATTTTCTCAGAATTTTGCAGAAAATACAAGATGCTAGCTAAAAACACAAAATATTGATTAATTCATGGCGGACATGTTTTGTTGACGGATCAACTTTCCATGGACAAACTTTAATGGCATTTAGGTCCTAATCAAACCGCTCAAATTTCGGCCCGATCCATTCAGCGGTTCTGGAGAGAAGCCGTTTTCACTAAAACTAGATCATCCAAGATGGCCGCCGAATCATTTGGCCAATCAAGTTCCCTTGACCAAACTTGGGTCAGCTTTTGCCCTCGATCAAATTTCATGAGGTTCGCATCGATCCCCAAGAAGTTTCGGAGAAGTAATTTTCGCAAAAGCTAGGTCATCCAGGATGGCCGATGACGCATCTGGCCAATATAGTTCCCTTGAACAAACTTGGTTCAGCTGTTGCTGCAGATGATATTTCATGAGTTTTGAATCGATCCCCCATGCGGAGAAGATTTTAAAAGACGTTTAAAATAATTGGCCAAAATTCAAGATGGCTGCCGGCAAAATTGGCCAATCCTTTGAACAAACGCGGATCTTATGTTGTTTAGGATGCTTCCTGCCAAATATACTTGAAATTGGCAGAGTGGTTCCTGAGAAAACATTTTACATTTCCCAATGTTTTAGAGCATGGAAGATATTGACGGGAAAATGATCCAAGATGGCCGCCAAACCGTTTATCTGACTGTTTCAAAAATGGCAAATCTGACATCAGAATACCAAAAAACCTATATAAAACCAAAATCCATCAAATAAAAATATCCAATATGGTCGCCAAACACGCTACATCTTGATTGGTTCACGGCGCCCATGTTTTTTACGTATTAACTTCCCCTCCACCAAACCTTAATGGCCGTTAGACCCTTATCATAAGTGGCAAATTTTGGCCCAATCCGTTCAACGGTTCTGGGGGAAGAGGTTGTTTTCGCAAAAATTAGGTCATCGATGATGGCCGCCAAATCATTTGACCAATAAAATTGCCTTGAACAAACTTGGACCAGATCTTGCACTAATTCATATTTCACGAGGTTTGGATCGATCCTTCAAGTGGTTTCGGAGAAGATTTTTAGAAACGTTACTAAAAATCGGCCAAAATCCAAGATGGCCGCCGTTAAAATTGGCCGATATGCTTCATTTGAACAAACCTGGATCCCTATGCCGTCAGGGTGTGTCCTCCCAAGTATAATTGAAATCGGCCCAGTGGTTCTTGAGAAGAAGTCGTTTAACGGAAACGTTGATGGATGAAGGATGGGAAATGGACGGATGGGCGGACAGCCGGCCGATGGCCTGACGACAGATGGTCGCGATGGCATAAGCTCACTTGGCCGTTCAGGGTTAAGTTGGACGTATTTATGTTTCTAAAAGGTAATACTTCCTCACCAAATGAACCTTTTTGTCCATCAATCACATGACGTCATAATCAACTACGTGGCCTGTAAGATGACGTCCTAATCAATGATGTCATGGATGACGTAGATAAGTTTATCACGAACGCTTAATTGATAATGGACTAAGCGTTGTTGCTTCACTATTTAATAAATAATTTATGCTGTTGAATATTTTGAATCTAATTGGTCTTGGCGCGGACGCTGTAGCTGACATAGGCAGAAACAGCACCCAGTCAAGTTAGCCTCAAGATATTCAACAGCTAATTTGTACAGCTTTTTGCAAATTGATTGTCAGGGAGCTCAGGGAACGATCGATCCCAACACGAGTGAAGTGTAGGTGAAGTTTAGCTAGAGATGGGCGGGGTATAGCTAAAATTGGATTCTTCCATTGCCAAAGTGTTGTTTGTGTTGGCGCTATTGGTGGTTGAGGATGAGGTTGATGTTTGTGTTGGTGGTTGAGGATGAGGTTGATGTTTGTGTTGGCGCTGTCTGTGGTTGCGGATGAGGTCGATGTTTGTGTTGGCGCTGTTGGTGGTTGAGGATGAAGTTGATGTTTGTGTTGGCGCTGTCTGTGGTTGCGGATGAGGTCGATGTTTGTGTTGGCGCTGTTGGTGGTTGAGGATGAAGTTGATGTATGTGTTGGCGCTATCTGTGGTTGCGGATGAGGTTGACGTTTGTGTTGGCGCTGTTGGTGGTTGGGGATGAGGTTAATGTTTGTGTTGGCGCTGTTGGTGGTTGAGGATGCGGTTGATGTTTGTGTTGGCGTTGTTGGTGGTTGAGGGTGAGGTCGATGTTTGTGTTGACGCTGTCGGTGGTTGAGGATGAGGTTGATGTTTGTGTTGACGTTGTCGGTGGTTGCAGATGATGTCGATGTTTGTGTTGGCGCTGTTGGTGGTTGAGGATGACGTCGATATTTGTGTTGGCGCTGTTGGTGGTTGAGGATGAGGTTGATGTTTGTGTTGGCGCCGTTGGTGGTTGAGGATGATGTCGATGTTTGTGTTGGGGCTGCGGTGGTTGAGGATGGGGTCGATGTTTGTGTTGGCGTTGTTGATGGTTGAGGACGCGGTTGATGTTTGTGTTGGCGCTGTCGGTTATGGAGGATGAGGTTGATGTTTGTGTTGGGGCTGTCGGTGGTTGTGGATGGGGTTGATGTTTGTGTTGGTGGTTGAGGATGAGGTTGATGTTTGTGTTGGTGGCTGGCGATGAGGTTGATGTTTGTGTTGGCGTGTTGGTGGTTGACGATGAGGTGGATGTTTGTGTTGGTGGTTGGGGATGCGGTTGCTGTTTGTATTGGCGGTGTTGGTCGTTGGGGATGAGGTTGATGTTTGTATTGGTGCTGTTGGTGGTTGTGGATGAGGTGGATGTTTGTGTTGGTCGTTGTGGATGAGGGGGATGTTTGTATTGACGATGTTGGTGGTTGGGGATGCGGTTGCTATTTGTGTTGGCGCTGGGATGAGATTGATGTTTGTATTGGCGATTTTGGTGGTTGGAGATGAGGTTAATGTTTGTATTGACGCTGTTGGTGGTTGGGAATGAGGTGGATGTTTGTGTTGGTGGTTGGGGATACGGTTGCTGATTGTGTTGGCGCTGTTGGCGGCTGAAGACAAGGTTGATGTTTGTGTTGGCGCTGTCGGTGGTTGGGGATGAGGTTGATGTCTGAGTCGGCGGTGTTGGTGGCTAGGATGAGTTTGATGTTGCGAAGGTGGCGATCATTAAACACACCATTGACTACATATCTGAGCAGAAATCATTCTCTAACCTGTAATGTTTTGGTGAGGCGGCCCATTGTTGTTCGATGAAACCGCTCATCAACTGCTGCTTGCTGCTCGATACGAATTATCTCCGAATTGGCGTCATCCTCTGTCCGGATGGACGGCTGTGGACTGAGGCCGCCATTCTCCATCACTTCCAGCTCATCCTCAGATGGACGACGCTTGTCAGTCAGCTGGTCACGTGACTGACTAGTGGACGCCATCTCAGGTGATGTAGCTGTCAGGTGGTGTGTGTCACGAGTATTCATGCATTACAGACACGCTCCTGAAAGTAAAACACATAGTTAGTGTATATGTCCTGTGAATCAGACATACAGAATGTAAGAGAAGCTGCGCGAACTGTCGGATATGCTAGAGCGACAAATTCTCTTGTGGGGGTGGGGGGGGGGGGTGGGGGGGGCCCCACTCATAAAACACATTTCTAATCGTAACTGGTAAGCGTAAAAGATCAAGTATAATAGAGGAGTCCTATCTGTCATGATCAGTCAATCATATGACGTCATAATCAACTACATCACACCTAGGCTGAATGGATAATTAATTACGTCATTAATATTATATGTCTTTACTATTTAAAGATTCTATTGAATATTTTGAAACTAATTTGACTGGGCGCTGTTGCTGACATAGGCAGCAACAGCACCCAATCAAATCAGTTTCACAATATTCAATAGCCTACATGTATAGTTTTCTGGTAATTAGAATTCAGCAACAGCACCATCCAGTAACGCACTGCTATGTAGGCCTACTGGTTGTCCTTGACAGAATATTCGAATTTTCGGCAGATTCGACGGCTTGGAATAATAGACCTTTACCTTTACTCCATAAAGTGAAGAGGGCATTGCATACGCGCGTGCGCGCGAGTGCGTGTGCGTGTGCGTGTGCGTATACGTGCGTGCATGTATGTGTGCATGCCTGCCTGCCTGCGTGCATGCGTGCATACGTGCGCGCGCGCGTGTGTATGCGTGCGCATTATCGTAAGTATGTGTGTGCGCGCGCGCGTGCGCGCGTGTGTGTGCGCGTCGGTGTGTATGTGCGTCCGTGTGCGTGCGTGCTGTAGGATTTGGCCCAAATTTAGGCACAACAAACCGTGAAATCGGATTTTCAGACGTTGGCAGTCTGAATACATGCCAACTCCCAACCCCACCCCGACCCCCACCCCGTCAGATCCGGATCTGATCAAATTCTGGATGTAGACCTACGGATATCTCGGAAACTACATATCCGATTTCTCCCAAATTGTAGTACGTCAAAGGTCCTAACCGTACAATAATTTTGATAAACTGTGGTCATGATGTGAAAAATCATGAAATCCCAATAATCCGGAAAATCGGACCGAGTTTTATAGTATGACAAAACGGGTTGTGGGGTGGGTGGTGGTTGCAATCGGTTGTTGATTGCTTTTGTTAGATATTACTTTACCTATGAGAGTTGGGATATATAGGCCTACACGTCTATCGCAGTCAATCCAGGTTAACGGTATCTATAGCAGACACAACTTACACGCTCCATTGAACATTAATGGACCTTTCGTTTATTCATCAATCATATGACGTCATAATCAACTGCATGGCGTGTAGGATGGCGTCATACTCATTGGTGTCATGAATAACGTAGATAAGTTTGTCACGAACGCTTCACTTATGACGGACTAAGCGTTGTTGTACGAATTGTATGCCTTTACTATTTAATTGCGTGTCTTTACTATTTAATGAACATGTTGTTGAATGTTTTGAAACTAATTTGATTGGGCACTGTTGATGCCATAGGTAGCGACAGCACCCAGTCAAAATAGTTTTAAAATATTCAACAGCTAACTTGAATAGTTTATGAAAATAGATAATCAAGGAATTCATGAATCGATCGCTCGATCCCAAAACGAGCGAGGTGTGAGTGGAGCTCCATTATATTGTGCATAACATATTTTCCTTTTGGGAGTAGCCTAATCTAACCCGATCAGGACGGCTGTCATTTTGACTCATTTCTGAAATCGCAGTATCTACAGCAATAAGGAAGATCAGAGAAATAAACTGGCGATCAATCGTTGCTTCCTATTTTATGCAAACAGCTAAAGGCACTCAACACTCGATTGATATCAAGTACCCGGTAACACTTTATTAGTAAAATTCGCTAAAGAAATTTGTACTCACTGAGTGTCCGTTTGCTGGCGAACATAACATAAGGCTATATTTGTAACCGTAACATTGGACTTCACAAAAGACAGGCCTCTGTTGTCCTGCAAATGGATATTTCCGGTGACCACAGCGCATACCGTTTTGGTCGGCTTGACCGCTAACGGGTTACGCGTAAAGAAAATCCAAATTTGTGTTTTATCAGTGTCCATTTTCAGGCCAAGATAAGATTACATCACACGGTTATCCAGCCAGTCATACCATTTGTAAACTTTGAAAAATCATCCAATGGACCTTTCCATTTTTAGCTATGCCCCGCCCATCACTAGCTAAGCTCCACCCACACGTCGCCGTGTTGGGTTTGATCGATCCCCAAATGCCCTCGCTATCAATTTCCTGAAAACTATACAGGGAAGCTGTTGAATATTTGTAACTAATTTGACTGGGTGCTGTGCATCACCCAGTCAAATTTGTTTCAAAATATTCAAAAGACTGTTTATTACATATCAAAGACATACAGTTCGTACAACTGACGGACTTTTAAAAGTTGATGACAGACTTAGCTACGCTAATTATTACGTATTTGATTTAGATTTCAGCCTACATGTGATGTAATGGACCTTTCTATTTTTAGCCCGTCCATCCCCGATCCCCGAATGCCCTAGCTATCAATGAAAACTATACAGGGAAGTTGTTGAATATTTTGTAACTAATTTGACTGTGTGCTGTTGCTGCCTATGGCAGCAACAACGCTCAGTCAAATTAGTTTCAAAATATTCAACAGAATATTTATTAAATAGTAAAAGCAAACAATTTGTACAACAACGCAGAGCCCGTCTTCAAATATGCGTTCGCGACGTACTTATCGACGTCATTCATGACGTCATTCGTTATGATGTCATTGTACACATCACGCAGTTCATTATGACGTCATATGATGGGTGGGTACTCTGGAAAGGTGAATTGACCCCCGAATGAACCACGGCAGATAGCGGTTTTGCCGTTAGGTTAACGCAGATGGGGTTAACCGGTACAGCCGCTTCCAGGCGAGTACAATGTCAGGCATATTATGAGATCGAGAGAACGTGCGCTATATAATCTATAGGCTTGACAGGATGTGATGTCATCCGTGTAATATCAGACCTGAATGAATAGAGCGGAACACTAGCGAGGACCCGCAGAAATAGACAGAACGTGGATTGGACAGGGACCGGTCACACAGATGCAGATATTGGCAGGATATGCGTGGATGCTGGACAAAGCATACCTACCATGGAGCGCCAATGTCTGCGATTTATGCCAATATCTATAAAAGAGTGGACCATTCTGACTGAGTAATGGATGATGGCCGTTAATG
The DNA here is from genome assembly GCA_034401795.1 of Chaetoderma sp. LZ-2023a. NCBI lineage: Eukaryota > Metazoa > Mollusca > Caudofoveata > Chaetodermatida > Chaetodermatidae > Chaetoderma > Chaetoderma sp. LZ-2023a. The sequence continues at coordinate 62,938,898 of CM067366.1, read as the reverse complement.
TTGTCTCTAGATTGAGACTCTCAGTCAACCAACAGTGAGCGTAAACCTCAGTACAATCCGGACATACTGTCTGCTATCGCGATGCTGTCTAATATTCCAATCTGATAAGCTAATGTCATTTCCATGGTAACGTTTTATTCGATAAATATCTATATTATTCATTGTGTATAGTGTACTTTTTTCCACAAATGCTTTTACGATCATTTCCTACGAGTCACGGACTTATTCCCATTCTATTAAAGCATCGGCGTAAGTCAGATCGTCATATAATAAGGGATGAATCCGATCTATCGATAACGTATATGACGTCATAATCAATTACGTCACATAAAGGCTGACGTCACAATCATGATTGACAGAAATACTCCGTCATGAAGCTGGAATAGTTGGTCAAGTGTGTGAATTGTATGTCTTTGATGGATTTACTATTTAATAAACATTCTATTGAAAATTTTGAAACTAATTTAACTGGGCGATTTTGCTGCCATACGCAGCAACAGCACCAAGTTAAATTAGTTGCAAAATATTAATCAGTTCACATGTCTAGTTTGCTTGATATTGCGATTCTGGGAATTCGGGGTTCGATCGATATTAAATCGTGGGTGGAGCTTAGCTAAGAATAGGCGGGCCATAGATAGAAATGTTTCGCTCTATTGAGAACTGTGTGACGGTACGTTTATTTAACATTATCCCCCTTCCACTGATCCCTATAATACCTTCCACTTTATTTGATCAAAATTCTCTTGGCTTCAGGTAAGGTGTATTGAACCGATTTCTCTTTCTTTGCAGTGGCGCAGTGTAAGTAATGGATGAATCCGATCTGTCACTCAAATATATGGCATCGAAATCAATTACGTCACATGTATGCTGACTTCGCGTTCAAAATGCGTAATGAATGATATATCTAGCGCCATCATCAACATTGAATAGGCCTCAAGTGTACGAATTGTATATCTTTATAATTCAACATTTTGTTCAATATATGCCATCGGCAGCAACAGTACCCCGGTAAATTAGTTTCAAACTATTCAACTGCTTACCTGTAAGGTTACCTTAAAATTAGGATTCTGGGAATTCAGGGTTCAAGATATATACATTGATTCCAGCACGCGCAAAACGCGCTAGATTATAGAGAAATGGGCGCTGCATAAAGAGAAATGGACGGGGAATAACTACAAATGGACGGGCATAGGTAGAAATGGGCTGGACATAGCTAGAAATGGAATGGGCATCGCTAGAAATGGGATGGGTATAGCTAGAATGGGATGGGCACATATAGAAATAGGCTGGACATAGCTAGAAATGGGCTGGACATAGTTGGAAATGGGCTGTACATAGCTAGAAATTGGCGGGGAATAGCTAGAAATGGGTGGGACATAGCTATACATGGTTTTCTCTACTCCAGGTCACGCATCAATTAATAATTTGTAAAATTACCAAATGTTAACAGAGCTAGGACGCATCCCTCATTGATGTCTCCATTTTAGTTATTAGATTCGTCTTTAAACCTTTAACACTCATATCAGCCACAAATGGCTTCTGCCGTGGTCTTGAGAAATGTCCATTTGCATATCAAGAGCAGCCTATTTTTGAAAATTTATCACTCGAATGACTGGCTCGATAACCGAGCCAGTCATTCCAGTGGTAAAATAAAAATAGTCTTCTCTTGGTCTGCAAATGGACATTTTTATGAGCAAATTGAATTTTTAAAAACCAGTTCGAGGGTTAAAAGGTTAATTTGAAAAGTAAATGTAAAAGTTGGTACATAGCCCATGATTATAACGTGTTTTGCTTGTGCCTTGGTATCTAACAACTGTAACCAGAATATGTGTAGTCATTGCAGTGATAGGTCATTACATTATCCGCAGTGTGCGCCATTTACGGTCGTTTATCTGAGTAAAACTTACTGGTTTTCAAATTGATGAAAGATTAAAAGATGTCATTGATTATTAGGTTGCAATAGCAGCTAGATAGGATCAGACGACGCATCCACTGGGCGTTCTAGTTTTACCTATGCCCTACCCCTCTATAGCTAAACTCCACCCACACCTCGCTCGCGTTGGGATCGATCGCTCCCTGAACTTCCCGACTTTCAATTTCCAGAAAATTATACAGGTAAGCTGTTGAATATTTTGAAACTTATTTGAGTGGGTGGCGTTGCTGCATACAATTTATAAAACGTGTTTGACTGTTACCCGTTTAAGACGGACTAAATCGAGTCATTCATGGTGGAATTAGTCACGTAGTTAATTATGGCGTCATGTAATCGATGGATAAACTGGAAACGTCCATTGAGATTTGCATAGTAACAGTGTCACCATATTGAGTTGTTATCGTCCAATCCACGCTTGGCTATGACCCACACATCTCTAGCTAACCTCCACCAACGCTTTGACCGTGTTGGGATTGATCGAACCCTGAACCCCTTGAATCTAATTTCCCAGACAGCTATACCGGTAAGCAATTGAAAATTTTGAAACTAATTTGCCTTAGTGTTGTTGCTGTCTGTGGCAGCAACATCACCCAGTCAAATGTGCTTCAAAATATTCAAAAGACTGTTTATTACATATCAAAGACATACAATTCGTACAACTGACGGACTTTTAAAAGTTGATGACGGACGTATTTGATTTTGACTTCAGCCTACATGTGACGTAATGGACCTTTCCATTTTAACCATGCCACGCCCATCACTAGCTAAGCTCCACCCACACATCGCCGTGTGGGGATTGATGCAGCTCACTTGCAATAATACATGCTTGGTGGGAGAAATGATCATGATTCAGGCCAGAAAAGAACTCTCCGTATTAAAGAAGTGGCACCATCTCTTGGAGCTAAAGCAACGTACTCGATATGCAGGGGCGAGACAAGCGTCCATTGCTAGATAAACACCACTCACATTGTGTGCTGTCATCGATTAATACATTTTGAATCCCGAAATACCAGAATCCAAATTTCAAGGTAGCAATGCAAGTAAACCTTTAAACACTTTGACACCAATTTGACTGGCTGATATGGCTGTATCCCAACCAAGCTTGTAGCCATTCGCCCAGGAGATAAACCATGGTATAACTCTGAGATAAGGCGCGAGTCCAGAATGAGAGACAGATTGCGCACCAAAGCTAAACGCACTAACAGCATAGTCCATTGGAAATTCTACAAAACACAGAGAAATAAGATTAATAACCTCAAAAGACAAGCAAAAGTACACTTCCTTGAAACGTTAGATACGAAACTATCAGATCTGAACCACTATAACCCGAAGTCTTATTGGGAGACACTAAAACTACTGATAAAGGGTACTGAATTATCATCGATTCCACCACTCGCTATTTCAAACACGAATGAAGAGAACGTTGCATACACTGATGAACAGAAAGCGGAATGTCTGAACAACTACTTTGCAAGTATATCATTTGTGAATGACACTGGCCAAAATTTACCAAACTTTACCTATAAAACTGAAAGTAGACTAAGTAACATCAATATACAGCCACAAGAAGTTGAGGACATTATAAAGATTCTACCGATAAACAAAGCTTCTGGTCACGATAGAATTAGCCACCAGATGTTAAAAGCTGTTAATGAAACTATATCTGTGCCTCTATCTATTCTCTTCAACAAATCCCTACTATCAAATGTTTTCACAAATTTATGGAAAATTGCGTCGTAAACCCGTTATTTAAAAAAGGAACCAAGAAACATCCCGAAAGCTATCGACCAATCTCGTCACTAAGTGCCTTAGGAAAAATAATAGTGGGGATTGTTTTCAAATACATATACAACCACTTACATACAAATAATCTTGTTTATAAATATCAATAGGGATTTCGCCCTGGATACTCTACAACATTCCAACTTATAGAATTGTGTCATATTTTAGCGAGCGCTTTGGATGAGCGTATGATATCTAGTGTAATATTTTGTGACGTCTCCATGGCATTCGACAGAGTGTGGCATAAAGGTCTATGCTTTAAACTCAGATAAAATGGTATAACATATATATGTGGCTAGAAAACTACCGTACGAATAGAAAACACATGGTTAGAGTTAACCAATCATACTCGTCACCAAAATCACTACACACAGGCGTACCACAAGGATTAGTATTAGGTTCCCTGTTATTTATGAAATATATAAATGATATTGCTGAGAACATACAGAATCTTACAAGAATATTTGGTGATGATACGTCGATGCTTGCATCTGGAGAAAACGAGATCGATATTGAACCTGCATTGAACCAAGACCTGGTGGCTGTGAACTGTTGGTCTAAGCAATGGCTGGTTAAATTTAACCCGAACAAAACAGTCAATTATGTTAGTGGCAAATCATCCAACTCATAACATGCCCAACATTATTCTAGACAATACACGAGTAAACCGAGTACAATCTCACAACCACTTAGGCCTCACATTGTCATTCAATCTTAAATGGACAGCCTATATAGAGAATATGATAAAAAAAGCAAACATAATTTTGGGTTCAATGAGAAAAATAAAATACAAAGTATCAAGGAAATCATTATTAAAAATCTATCTTAGTTACCTTCGTCCTGTATTGGAATATGGATCCGAAGTGTAGGACGGATGCACACAACACGACTCAGAAAACATTGAATATATACAAAAAGAAGCGATACGAATAATATCGGGACTTCCGAAATACATACCTCTAGAAAGATTATACAAAGAACTTGGACTAGGCATGCTAAGTAGCAGAAGTAAAAATAAAAAACTAAATTTAATGTATGAAATACTCAAAGGGGACTGTCCAGATTATATTTCTGAACTAATCCCAAGACGGTTAGACGAAGTTATAAATTATAATCTACGAAATAGGAATAACCTAGTAGAAGGAAATATTCGTCTTGAGAGCTATACAATCGTTCTTAGTACACTCAATTTTTGGAACAAACTAGATGTTTCCGTTCAAAATTCTACATCCGTCTCCATATTCAAATAAAAAATTAGTCGCAACCACGTTAGCGCCGTACCTTCATATTATAGCAGTGGGGAACGACTTCCCAATATTATCCACACTAAATTACGAAATAAATGTAGTCAACCTAATGCTCATCTTCATTATTTTGATCTTAGTGACAATCCTAACTGCCCCCATTGTGGGGGAATCATAGAAGATAACCAACATTTTTTACTCGAGTGTGTCAAATATGCAGAACACCGACATCAGCTATCCAGAGATCTATTACATTTTGTTATCTCGGAGAACGTATTGCTATATGGCAACCCCGACCTTGGCTTTGAAGAAAGTTCATAATTACATTAAGAATACACATAGGCTTGACTGACTCAATTGGCGGATGGAAAACAATCGATTATTATTATTATTATTATTATTATTATTATTATTATTATTATTATTATTCCCTTATTGGTCAAACCGGCGGGGTGGGTGTGTGACTATAGATTTGCTCTCCATCTGTCTGTCTGTCCATCCGTCTGTCCATAATTAACTGAATATCGGTACACTGATCTGTTATGAGAATATACAGATCATGTCTGGGATGCAGCGTTCCTGCCAATTTCTAATGGAGTTATGTCCCCTTTCAACATTAAACACAGAGCACATATTGATATTAATGCATGATAGCACTAGTGGTAATTATAGTATCTGCCTTAATGCACCATTGTTATGTGGCGATAATGTAGGCAGCCATATCTAGTAATGTCCTGCACATTCCTAAATAAGCCCAGCCCATATTTGCGTGTGTTGGAATCGATCTATACATTTTGAATCATGAATTCCCAGAATCCCAATTTCGAGATAACTATACATGAGTGTTATTAAATATGGTAAGGCTAGCTTGACTATGATGTGTGGGTGTGTATGTGGGGGTGGGTGGGTGCGGGTGTGGTGTGGCGTGTGGGAGGGGGGGGGGGGGAACGGTACTACCTTTTGATCTCCCGGTCAGGTTGGTTTCAAAATATTCAACATAATGTTTACTAAATTGTAAATCCAATCTTCATAACTGATTTAAGATACGTCATTATGATTGTGACGTCTGCCTCCTAGTGCCCCTTTTGCTTAATGAAATATTATCAATATTAGCTCAGGTGCTTATGTTAGGCTGCTGAGCATAAGACCCTTGGGCCTCGTGTTGTCAATCTCTGGGAAGTTACATATTACCAGCCAATACCAGGTGTTGGACATGTATTGTAAAGACATAGTCTACTAACAGAATGCTTATTATTAGTAGTCTTACCATTATTAATCATCATAATTACTTCTTTTGTAATGGAGGCAGTTCAATCGCTGAACAATTGTAAACATAAATAATGTTAATGTACATATTTGTAAATATCAAATTGTATGTTATTGTAAAATTATTATGTACAATTGTAACATACCGCCTTTAATAGTTGTAGTTTGACATGTGACTCAATCCCATTGTTATTAATTGACACTAAAATATGTTTAAAACAAAACAAAACTCCCAGTCAAATTACCTTCAAAACATTCAACAAAATGTTTATTCAATTATAAATTCATCAAAGAGATAGTATTCGCACAATTCTCTGAGGAACATCTCAATTTTCGCGCCGGAACTTATGATTCGGACGTAATTATGATTGTAACGTCAACAACTTAGTATCGCAATTGATTATGACGTCAGATAATTGAGTGGTAGATCTATAACTATATGTAGAGCGAAATGTGCAACTTTTGCATGACGAAGGTGTGTGTGTGTGTGTGTGTGTGTGTGTATGTGTGTGTTTGTGTGTTTGTGTGTGTGTGTGTGTGTGTGTGTGTGTGTGTGTGTGTGTGTGTGTGTGTGTGTGTGTGTGTGTGTGTGTGTGTGTGTGTGTGTGTGTGTGTGTGTGTGTGTGTGTGTGTGTGTGTGTGTGTGTGTGTGTGTGTGTGTGTGTGTGTGTGTGTGTGTGTGTGTGTGTGTGTGTGTGTGTGTGTGTGTGTGTGTGTGTGTGTGTGTGTGTGTGTGTGTGTGTGTGTGTGTGTGTGTGTGTGTGTGTGTGTGTGTGTGTGTGTGTGTGTGTGTGTGTGTGTGTGTGTGTGTGTGTGTGTGTGTGTGTGTGTGTGTGTGTGTGTGTGTGTGTGTGTGTGTGTGTGTGTGTGTGTGTGTGTGTGTGTGTGTGTGTGTGTGTGTGTGTGTGTGTGTGTGTGTGTGTGTGTGTGTGTGTGTGTGTGTGTGTGTGTGTGTGTGTGTGTGTGTGTGTGTGTGTGTGTGTGTGTGTGTGTGTGTGTGTGTGTGTGTGTGTGTGTGTGTGTGTGTGTGTGTGTGTGTGTGTGTGTGTGTGTGTGTGTGTGTGTGTGTGTGTGTGTGTGTGTGTGTGTGTGTGTGTGTGTGTGTGTGTGTGTGTGTGTGTGTGTGTGTGTGTGTGTGTGTGTGTGTGTGTGTGTGTGTGTGTGTGTGTGTGTGTGTGTGTGTGTGTGTGTGTGTGTGTGTGTGTGTGTGTGTGTGTGTGTGTGTGTGTGTGTGTGTGTGTGTGTGTGTGTGTGTGTGTGTGTGTGTGTGTGTGTGTGTGTGTGTGTGTGTGTGTGTGTGTGTGTGTGTGTGTGTGTGTGTGTGTGTGTGTGTGTGTGTGTGTGTGTGTGTGTGTGTGTGTGTGTCGGTGTCCATTGTGAAAGCAACGTTGCCGAATTCTTCTGCACTATGTACAGCAACAGTCTCCAACAACATTGTTTTCCATATGGGAAACAGTTATTGCGGATATCGGATAAATGGTAAAATACAACGCAATTATTTTCCTTGACATTATATTGCAAGAGCATTCATTTCTCGTCCATTTGTTACAACTGGAATTAACCGCAATTATGTAAATACAGGTTATACCATAGGCGCATTTACTCGATGATAAGGTCACCGTTGTTTTTTGTTACATCAGTTCTATTATAACACAGTACAATAATTGCTCAAACATAACCAGCGAACTAGAATCTCCTGGGATCCGTGGATGTATTTCGAAACAAACCCTGGATAAAGGTTCTTAAACAGCAATACATCTTTACAACGTAATGTCCGCGAGAAAGACTCGTTGACTAAGAAAAAACGTAAGAACATGGTTTAACATAAAATCCCGAACCATTAACGACGAGATAATCTGATTACTGAACCGATTATTAAAAGCGAAAATAGCAACATAAGACAATTAGGCTCGTTTTATAAGTCGAAATTTCTGTCGGGCCGCGCTAATGACGACTGGTTGATTTATATAGTGGACTCTGTCATTTTCAGGCAGATTTAGCCGGCATGACACAAGAGAAGTTCGACTTAAAAATATATGCGACTTGACATGAACGGCGCAGTATGTGCATAAGGAAACACATACATATGCTATCATTTTATTAGGAACCTATCGTTGGGTTTGACGGGAACTGCCAAAATAAGCAACGCACGTGTAAAATAGCTTACACGTTTGAAGGTCTGGCTGGGGTGGGTGTGGGTGTTGACAACCTAAGTTTAGGACATGCTAAGTTTTATTGGAAAACAGGGATCCATTTCTCGCTATAGTCCCGCCCATTTCTAGTTAAGTTCTGCCCATGTTTTGCGCATATTTGATCGATTCATATACATGTAACCCTGAAAACACAGAATTCCAATTTCAAGGAAAGGTCAAATTAGTTTCAAAATATTCTTAAGAATATTCATTAAATAACACATACAAATTCAAAGATATACAATTCGTACACATGGCGGACTATTCCAGTTCCTGGCGGAGTATTCTCTGGCATTTTATGATTGTGACGTCAGCCAACATGTGACTTAATTGATTTTGGCGTCTTATTGTTGACTGACAGATCGGATTCATCCATTGATTTCGTATCCCATAGCATATCATTGCAAGCATACATTTGCAACTGCTGCTTCAAACCGCACATCAACATGATGGGATATGTTCAGAACATTAGATAAACAGGTTTAGATACAATTAGAAACACATTTAAGATTATCGTTGAAATAAATAAACAAATGAATAAATAACTTTGTATCATGTCAACCCTGGGGCTTGCAGCGTGTATTGTAACGCCAGTACCATAGCAATCTATGATTATAATCATATGCCACGAGCTCGACATGACTTGAAAGAAATGAATAAAGTCAAAGACTGTTAGGGAACCAAATACTGACAGGTGTTATACTAGAATGACCCAATAACGGCATGACACTACATGCATTGTAGCGCAAGGTCCTATATTAAACATGGCACGGACGAGGCAATAAGCATTCAGCAGTGACCATGTCTTCAGAAAACACGATCTGCAAACGATCCACGAAACTATCGATGAACACCATTTTAGTTAAGCCTCACCAATTTCTAGCTAAACCCCGCCCAGGCTTTTCCTGTGTTGGGATCGATGGAACCATGATCTCCCTGCATCTAAATTTCCAGAAAAACTAGAGGTAATCGGTTGAATATTTTGAAACTAGTTTGACTGGGCACTGTTGCTGCCTATGGCAGCCATAGCGCCCAGTCAAATTAGTTTCAAATTAGTCAACAGGATGGGTATTGTGTAGTAAAGACATACAATTCGTCCACATGGCGGACTTTTAAAAGTTCAGGATAGACATAGCTCGGCCATTCCTTACTCATTTTGATTGTGACGCAAGCCTACATGCGACGTAATTGATCATGACATTATATATTCAATCGACATATTGGCTTATATATTCAATCGACATATTGGCTTCATGAATTATATGGTTCGAAATGCCATTATTCTGTGTAAATATTGTAGATTCGATTGAATACAGGACATTTAAGAAACTACTTCATCTGCAGTGCAGACACAATATGCTATAACAATAGGCATTACGCCCTAGTACAGTGGGCAATGGTGGAAGCGAATTTCTGAGGTAAAGTAACAACGGGATTCAAGCTGTGGCCGCGAATATGGCGGATTCATTCCTAAATATGCCCCTCCCATTTCTAGATATGCCATGCCCATTTCTAGATATGCCACGTCCCGTTCTAAATAAGCGCCGCGCACGTTTTACGGACGTTGGAATGGAGTTGAAGCTTTGCAATCGGAATTCCGAGAATCTAAATATCAAAGTATCAGGCAAGCTGTTGAATACTAATTTGACTCGAGGATGCTACTGCCTATGGCGGTAACAGCTCCAAGTCCAATTAGTTTCAAAATACTCACCAGAATGTTAATTAATTTCTAGGTTCATAAATGACAAATATTTCGTACACTTGTGACGAACTTTGAATTTCATGACTTATTTGGTTATACGCCATTATGATTGTGAGGCCAGCTAACTAGTGTACTGAGTATCAATCAAATGAGCTGCTTGTATTCAGATGGCACCTCCGGAACGATAGACCTCGATTTAAATCACTACTTAGACTTTTTAATACATCAAAAATCACCATGGGAAGTGAATATTTGGGAGATTGGCCCATTGACTGATAGAAGGAGCATGATACAAGACAGAATCGATACGCAGAGTAAATAAATCTTTCCTATCCATTTAGCCATACGAGTAGGTCCATAATTAACGCGTCTTGTGCACACACATGCGCTATAATTGACTAGCTACAAACGCCTCTGTAAGCCGCAAATCTGCCATCATTTATGCTTTCTTATCATCGATCTCGATAATACGCAGGCACACTACCAACACACTAATCTATGGTCATCATCAGCAAATATTGGGAGCGTTATGGTAAACTGGGACATAACTCGGATAATGAGTCACTTTCGTATTTTCCATGGTTAGCAATAGTGATGATTAGATGATTATGTTGTTGGTGGTGGTGGTATCACTGATGTTGCTGCTGCTGCTGCTGCTGCTGCTGATGATGATGATGATGATGACGGTGGTGTTGGTGTTGGTGTTGGTGTTGGTGTTGGTGTTGATGGTGGTAGTGCTGCGATACGAGCTGTTGCTGCTGCTACTGCTGCTGTTTGTGCTTTTGCAGCGTCTACTTCCGCGACTGTTTTACTGGCGTTGACGTTGATTGTTGTGTTCTGTTAATAGTTAAATCTGGCTATTTCTTGGTTCAAACATCTCTTTAATTATATTGCTTGTGTACATATCATTCTTCTACACGTCATTGGATACAACGTAGTTAATATCTGTGCATCAATAGAACATAGGGGCAGGCCCGATCATACAGACAAGCAAAAAATTCTGAAAACTAGATGTTCTCGGATGGCTTCTTCATTATTAACTTAGATACTAAATTATTCTATTTCATGCCATTTTTTCCGAAATCGTCTACATGACATTATACGAAAAACATTGGTGATACACACCAATAGGGTCCTATTTATTATAGTAGAAGCAATCATGTTATTAATCAATTGGCCATGTTTCCGCCAACCCTCGATACCTTTCCGAACAAAAGGAATAACAATGCAACGTCTTCTAATGATATTTCCGCCCAGGTGTTTCAAAACATATGAATTGAATGACACCTTGTCCGTAATTAATAAAACATGTATTGTATTAACTCTTTCAACCTGAGCGAGACGAAAAATAACAAAAGAAAGTCTTTACGATATAAGAAATATTCTGATGAATAATTTGAAATTAATTTAACTGGATGCTGTAGCGGAGGCTTATTAAGCATATATTGGTAGGGGTAGGTGGGTTGGAGGCGAGGTATATATCTCAAGGGGGCCTTATAACAGACGGGCTGTATGAGAGTTCTACCCGGGAAATTTTCAAAATCCAGATGAGAGAATCTCTTGTAATTCTCAGGGTAAATATTCACCTTTAGTTGGTAGTGAAATTATTTTATTTTTATCCATATTAACCTCAACCTGACATTATGTGTAGTAGGCGGGTCAATATACCATTCGACCACAAACAAATTCTAACAAAAGGTCTGTCAACGGTTTTTGGCCTTACTGGATGTGGGAAATGACAGAAAAAAAGTCTACCAAAATCTGACCCCCGGAAGTGGGTCAAAACTAGGTCAGTTCCAAGATGGCCGCCGTCAGCCCTTAAAATCACTAAAATAGTTAAAACTTCCTTAATTTTTGTGATAGAACAGTAATTCTTGTTTCTCCCACATGGTTTTCAGGGGTAAGCAATTCACTGGTGCCAATAAAATTCCAACCCGACCAATAAAAACTAACAAAAAACATAAATCCAAGATGGCGGCCAGCGATAAAGGGTGAAATGGCAATACTAATAATAAATATATTATTGACGTAGACCATGGGCACAACATTACAGATGTATCAGTAGAATGCACTTCAGATGTATCTAATTAATTGACCAGCTACAGTTCCTTTATGGACATTATAATTGGCTGATATTAATAGCTGATCCCAGGTCTGAAAGGCTAAACTCACAATCTCAATTTTACTCCTCCTAACTAACTGTCCTCTAATTCCTCCGAAACCTGATTGGCCTGATTGGCACATGACGTAAGTTGGCATGATACACATGTATACGTACATGGAGGCCCGCTTCTTCTGCAACTGCAACGAGGGGTACTGAAAGTTGTGCAATTGCAATGTACAATTTCCAGTAGAGTGTCTGTTGCAGCATTCAAATCAGACATTATTGGTAGAAGTTGATTGTCTGCACGTATCCAACCCCAGTTCAAAGGATAAATGCCACTCTCCATCCCCTCCAAGTCATGGTCTGATAGTACACCCTGAGACAATGGTATTTGGTGGAAGATTCAGTTGGGGGGGGGGGGGTGGAAACTCGATTTCACTGGTGAAGTTCACAATCAGATAAATAATGGATTGTCCCGGTCTCTGGTGTGTGTTATCCTTGATCGAAGGACCCGCCCCATAACCGTCAAACACAACAGTTGCTGCCCCATCGTGCTTACTTGGATATTTTACCGTAGGTATCTCCTCTTACCCACTTTAGCTTGTGCAGTAAGGAGCCTCCATAAAGCACATATCTTTAAGTCTGCGGGATGGTGTCTGATGTTGCTTCCCAAGAAACCCAGGAAAAGTACTGCCCTCGTCATTTCTACACATAATAATGGATAATGTGACAACCAATCCATGAGAAAACCAATCCCTAGTTTGCACAGCGTTTATTTTTTCACCTTTGTCTCCCTATAGGATTTTTACGACACACATGGTATACGATCCTGATTGTTGGCTGCCATATTAACCGCCATCTTGGATTTATGGATTCGACAGAGCTAAATCGATATTCCATGTGTGCCAATGAATTTCTTGACCCTTAAACTCTAGAGTAGACATACATTACTGTTTTACACCTAATAATAAGGACGTTATAGCCATTTTCCTTATTTTAAAGATCAATGGCGGCCATCTTGGATGTGACCCAGTATTACCCCCTTTCCGGGGGTCAGATTTTGGTAGAGTTTTTTGTGATTGGTCGGTGACGAATATACATCCTTGGAGGGAAATATCATGATATGGACTGTCAGATGGACTGACTGGTTATAGAACTTTTATTCTCTTTTACAGGTTGGGTGGATGGGAGGGTTGAATTGGTACTCCCAGCCATTTGACGCCCTGACCAACCGCTCATCTCGCCACCCTAAAGAATATCCTATTTCGTTATTGACATGTTAAATTTTTCACACCCAAGGGGCCTTTCTATCTATTTGGGGAAGGGTGGGTGTGGGCAAATACTACTACTACTACTACTACTACTACTACTACTACTACTACTACTACTACTACTACTACTACTACTACTACTACTATTACGGATGCTGCTGCTGATGCTGCTAGTTAAAGAATTGGCACATGTCTATTATCTATGATCTTACTTTTTTGAGACCGTATCTAGAACTGAAATTATTGCCCTGACCATAGTCGTGGTGGTCGGGGCAATTCCTCCACCAATGGAACATCACACATGCTGACTATACCCTCACATTTATAAGATATTTTTCTTCGATTTAACCCTTAACCTTCAAAGCCAAAATAATCGAGTCTTCTCTTTGTTTGCAAATTGAGATTTTTCAACACAATTGCAGAGAGTGGTTTTGACCAAGTTGAAGGTTAATGCGTTTTAATCTCAACATGGTGCTTGCTGAAAGCTTCTCGTGTTAGGACACCCAGCTGTCCAAATTATGTTCCTGGAAATTGACCAGATCTTACGCCAATGACTAATATGCCAAGTATGTTGTATATCTAAAACGACGACGAGGATAGTATATAAATGCAACTCCCCACCCACCCTCCCCTTTTCTACATATGCAAGAGTGGTGGCCTCTTGCTCCGTTTGTATGTAATCTCGATGGACGCAGTTATTGTCTACAGAACAGCGTATTATCACAGGAAATCAGTGATCAAAACGAACACCCGCTACTATGATTCAAAGAATGAAATTGAAGTAAGCATTTCAGACGAAGAAGAGGACGACGCTAGATTGGCTGAGTAATCGCACTGATGTGCCGTGTCTGGCCAGGTCTATTCCATGTTTCCCAATCCCACCATTCTCTGGTATCAGATTCCACGAACGGGTTCACCCGGTTCGCTTGACGATCGGTTCCTATTAACCGTACGTGGTCACGATTTCAGAGAATGGCAGTGCGTGTGAACGACGGATACAATACGAGCCGCTAGTAGATATACTTGGACATGTCCCAGCAGATCTATGATCGAATCTCAACTAGCCCGTGGTGTCGATTCGCTTGTGTAAATAGGTTTGCGTCTAGGCGTCAGAAAATATGCTGCCATTGTATGGACAGTTCAATCCAGATTAGAGACCACATCTGATGAAAGCCTACTTCAAGAATCAAATCCACATGTACGGACAGAAATGCAAAGCACCAAGCAAATGTTCACGTAGGCGACTCTCTCATCAGAAACGAAATTGGAGATAAGGTTCAGTACACCCAACAAAAGACAGGGTGGAAGCTATTTCAATGTAAGAGAGTATCATTATTAAACATCTGAAGAACCCATGAATACGTTTCATCTAATCATACAGAGGCTGACAATTTCTTTCCAAAGATAAATCGATTTAATATAAAATATATTCAATCGAATTGATGATGTTGTTGCTATGGGGATCTGAGACAGATGTATATTCTGTAATCTAAGCTGTGCGTTGGTTATTATTCCTTTAATGGTTAGTCTCTTCAAAATCTAAATATTTGGTCAGCGAATGTCCATTGAGATGAGATGAGTGATTTAGGACGATTTACTTCTAAAATGATTGGTCCGTTGCGAATGGTGGATAAAAACATCGCATTTTTGGTCTGTAAATGGACATTCGAATGTAGCCCAATGTAGAGAAGATCTTAACCCGGCTTGACCATTAAATGGTTTATAAGTAATACTCGCGTGTTTAACCCGTTTACTGACAAGTCACTGAAAAAATACATTCTTTACAGTATGAAACATCTTCTGTTGAATATTTTGAATTAAATTTAACCCGAAGCCGTTGCTGCCTCTGTCAGCAACGACTTCCAGTCAAATTAATTCCAAAATATTCAACAATTTCCTGTATGTTAGCCTTGAAAATGAGACATTAGGAACTCATCGGTAATTATCCCCGTTATATAGCAATAGCTTCCAAACACGGTCTGCTAGTTTATCCATCCACCATAAGACGTCATAATCAACGACGTTGCGTGTATGATGACGTCACAATCAATTACAGCATGAATGATTCGATTTAGTCCGTCTTAACCGCTTAATAGTCTGACACACTGTACGAATTGTATGTCTTTGATAAATAATAAACATGTTGTTGAATATTTTGAAACTAATTTGACTGGGCTCTGTTGCTGAAATAGGCACCCAGTCAAATTAGTTTCAAAATATTCAACAGCATAGCTGTATAGTTCTTTGGAAATTGATAGTCAGGGAGTTCACTGATCAATCGATACAAATACGAGCGTGGAGTGGGTAGAGCTTATCTAGAGCTGGGCGGGGCATAGCTAAAACTGGAAAGGTTCATTGAGTGATCAGCTCCAGTTATCGTGTACAGTCAGTCCATCGCAGAAATTTCTCTGACATTTTATTACAGAAAGCGACTTTCTCGACCATTAACTACATCGAGACGAAATGCAATCTGGAAATGCATGTTATTCCACTGGGTGCATTTACTTCACAATATCTTAACCTCCGCCTTTTCACATCCGTTTATTACGCTGCACTCCGATAATTGTGTCAATATACTCTACCCAGACGAGCTAGAATATCCGGACATCTGGGGCTCAATTATGAAACAACCCCTGGCTAATGGCCCATAAACAAGAATAAAACCTTATTAAGGAATACTCGAATGGACGACTGTTTTTTTTGCATTAAATGTAAGATTGTGATTTGCCATGGAATTCTAAACCGAAATCGACGCCAGTCTATCAAAATAAACCATGTAGATATGACCCCACTATGAACGGATGAGGATAATGAACAACATAAAGCACTGTAAAGCTGACATTGGACCATTGAACGTGGTTGTATTCTTTTACACATTTAGGGATCATTTAATCCACATTCCCAGAGTATCTATCTATCTATCTATCAATCTGACGTCATATGACGTGTACAATCAGCTAAGCGGGGTGTAGGATGGCGTCATACTCATTACGTCATAAATGATTCCATTAGGCTCGTCTTTAACTCTTAATAGTCCGACACGCTGTACGAATTGTATGTCTCTGCTAGTTAATAAACATTCTGGTGAGTATTTTGAAACTGAAATTTGAGGACGCTGTTGCTGCCAGACACAGCAACAGCACCCAATCAAATTAGTTTCAAAATATTCAATAACTTACCTGTATAGTTTTCTGGAAATTTATAGTCGGAGAGTTCAGAAATCGACCGATCCCAACACGAGCGATCTACATTATCAGAATGAATGCCACCATCAAATGGCGAGTTGGAACTCGAATATATCCATTTCATTGTTCAAGATAAGACAACGTAAATGCAAGACAAACGCATACTGAGTGTGGAGGGAACCATTTTTAGCTATGCCTCCTAACGTTCCACCCATATGTTATGTCGTCGTCGTCGTCGTCGTCGTCGTCGTCGTCGTCGTCGTCGTCGTCGTTGTTGTTGTTGTTGTTGTTCAGTTGGGTGTAATGGCCACATACATCTAGCACGTGATGGGGTCCATTTATAACTTTGTACCCTGAGTTCCCAGCATTACAATTTCAAGGTAACTATGCATGGAGGCTGTTGGATATTTTGAAAGTAATTGGACTGGCTGCTGCTGCTAACTATATCAGCAGCAGCGGCCATTTAAATTGATTTTAAAATATTCAATATAATATTTTTAAATTGTAAATTTAACAAAGACAGACCATTCATACACTTGACGGACTTTTCACGCTTCATTGCGGAGGTATAGTACGTTATTATCAATGTGACGTCAGCATATGTGTGACGCAATCGATTATGACGTCATATACTTGAGTGACATATCAACTCCCTTGATTGCCTTAGAACAAACATTAAGCTGTTAAACTTTGGAGTTTGTTTAGATTATGCAATAAAATATTAACTAAAATTGAAATCAATTTAACTTATCCAAGACAAAAAATTAACCAATGAATTATTTAGCCTTGCAAATAATCATATTGAACATTGATAGATAATTTATTTCCACAATATACCATCGGTCCTTGAGTGTACAGTGATACAATTATTATTGGCGGATGACTGGGAAAACATATGTATGTACAGACTCACACACACGCGCACATGCACACACACACACACGTGCACGCGTGTACAAGCGCGCAAACACGCACACACAGAGGAGCGCGCGCACACGCACACGCACCCACCCACCCACCGTCGTCACACGCGCACGCACACACATCACACCCACATTCACTTACATAAATGATTGCATATATATACTCATACATTTATACATATATACGTAAATATATAATCATTGTAAATAATATACAATATAAACATCAATGTAAATATATAAATTGCGCGAAGTTTACAGGTTAATAAATGTTGAATATTTTGAAACTAATTTGCCTGCCGAAGAGTCTTAATGTCTATTCTCCTTGTAGCATCACCACGTGTGCGAATTGTTTGCTGTTGATAAACTAATAACCTAATAGCTGTTGACTGTTTGAAACTAATTTGACTGGTGACCTGCTCAATTTATTCTTCTTATACTATATAGTGTACGAATTGTATGTATGTTTGCATGTGTGTATGCGTACTGTATTCTTATTTCCGTGATAAATTTAATTGCTGTTGAATATTTTGAAACCAATCTGATTGTCGAAACTGTTACGTTTATTTCATCGTGCCATCTTAAAGGGTATGAATGAACTGGATGGAGAGTAATAAATTCACAATTTGGTAACATTTTGGAAATAATTTTACAGATGAACTGACCAATTTATGTTCTCGTTTTCAGTATCAAACACTCTCCCTTATAGGCACTCCCCACTCCACGCAACCCTGTACACAAATATACACGCACGCACACACACACACACGCGCACACACACACACACGCGCGCGCGCACACACTCACGCACGCACTCGTTTAAGTCGCACCCTCCACCCATTCACCCTGACGGATACAAATTCCCCTCCCATGACGCTACACTATCCTATAAAGTGATTCTCAGGATAATGCCACTGCGTTGTCAAAATTTTGTGAGAAAATGCTCATTCGTTAAGTTCGTTACGCTTCAGGAATGCAGTGTAAACATATGCTGCCAGTTTCTTTAAAACATTGCCGTTAGTGGACTGCTATAGCTGTGATAGTTTATAAACATTTGGACGAAACCAGTAATACTTTTTGATATACTTTCTCCTCAAATCTAAATACATTGGACATAAAATAATAAAATGAAACTCGTCCTCAATATCTTTTCAGAAAGGGCATTTTCGTTCACTTAGTGGAGTTGAAATTGGTTTGTGCCATCTACCCGTTTCTACATGAGGTCTATGAGATCCCGGTCGAAATCTGCTTAAAGCCAGCCGATGTTTTTCAATTTTTACCTTATCTAAATAACATTTGCATGTAAGTTCGTCAGAAATATGTTTATACAACAAAGCTTTATTGCTTAATACGAATCGCCCCCTCCACTCTTGGAGGAACTTGTCTAAAGACCATTGTTTGTATAACGTAATAAAATAATTTCTGTCCATATATTGACATTCCGATTCCCAAATGTCATTAAAACCACGTAAACATAACATATCTCTAAACTGTGAAACCCAATTTTTACATTCATTATTTACAATGCAATCATTGTACAGTGCCATATATACATATTTCGCTATCCTATTATTCCCGAAATCTAAAATATTAAACCAATATTTTATCATTCTTATCTCTCTTGAAACACGAAGAGGAAGTCTTCCTAACTCCCCGTAGATAATGTCATTTGGCGTGGACTGTTTTACGTGTAACTGTTTTTTGCAAAATCAAAGGTGACATTTTTCTATATCGTATGCTTGACGACATCCCCAAACCTCGCAGCCATATGACAGTACAGGGGCTACTAATTTATCAAAGAGTTTACAATAATAGCTAGGTGTTAATCCAATGAATTTGCTACATAAACTTTTCACTGAGAAAATGTCTTTTTGCCCTTGGTCAGCTAGACATCTTTGTGCTTCTGTGAATGAGCCAGTGGTGGTAAAGACCATGCCTAAATATTTAAAGCGGGTCACTATTTCTATTTCGATTCCGTTGTAGTGCCATTTATCATCTCGTCTTAATTGTTTCCCACGTCTAAAAACCATAGCCTTTGCTTTTTCAATATTTATCGTTAGACACCATTGTTTGCAGTATTCAGAGAGTAGGTCTAACCCATTTTGTAGATCGACCCTACTTTCAGACAGTAATATGATGTCATCAGCATACAGAATTAGGAACAACTTTAAAACACTAAATCAATACCATCGAAACCTTTTCTAAGTAGCTCGTTTTCCCAAATCATTTAAATACATCGCGAATAGGAACGGTGACAGACTTTCCCATTGTCTCACCCAGGTATTTGCATTCAAAATTTCCAGATAATGTAGAATTTACTCTCACCGACGTCTTAACCTTTACATACATTGACATAAGAATGTTTATCATATTGCCCTCTACTCCCAATTTTAACAATTTATACCATAAACAATCTCGCACTACATAATCAAACGTTTCGGTGAAATCAATAAAATTACAATACAGTTTTTTCCCTTTATTTATCAGATGAGAAATTAAACCGTTTAGAACAAATATATTGTCTACAGTACCTAGGCCCGCCCTAAATCCCACATGCGCTCCTATATTTACCATTTTCGTCTGCCCATGTATTTAGCCTGTTGCTAAGAACTTTTGTAAATAATTGTCCAATTGTACTTATCAAAGTTATCTCTCTATAGTTTTTGACGTCGTTTATATTTCACTTTTTATGCAAGGGTACGAGAATACCCTCAGACCATGTTTTCGGGAAAATGCCACTCTTAATACCGTTAAATAGTATGAGTATATATGGCACCAATTCATCAATTGTATTTGAGTAAAATTCGCTTATTAGTAGATCTGGTTCAGCACTTCTCCCATTTTTTAAATGTTTTATTGCGCTTGAAATTTCAGCTTCGGTTATGTCTCTATTTAACTCATTATATTCAGGGTGTTATGTTCCAATTGATCATGTAATGACGCAACTATTTCCGGATCTGCTTCATAAAAATCACCCTCAGGATTGTTTACGTGTTTAAAGAATTCTGCAAAATCATCAATGTTAATGTTTATTCTATTTGAACTCTTAGCTAATTTCAATATTTTCCAATATTGTTTATGATCCGTGTTCTGCGCGTCTAGCAATTCTTTTGTTATTTTGACCGATTTAGTTAAATTGTTCATTTTAACACTTTTCTTGAATTCAGTTCTAGCTCTTACCAGATTTATGAGCGATTCGTCTGAATTTGCTTTTCTATGCCAATCAAGTGCTCGAAAAAACGCAGATCGTTTCGTTTCACATTTATTTGAGTAGTGTCTAATATTTAAGTGTCTATTGTTCTTCTTATTGAGACTATTTTGAATGACTTTCAGAAAACGCTCTTCTGGTTTCTTTTCCTATTGCTCTAGTAAAGCTTTCTAGTGCTTCTTCAATACCAGCAGCGTCCAGACTAGGTTTGCTCATTAACCTAACCATATCATTTAGTAAACCTTGTACTTCTTGCTAATAGTAATATTCATCTTATATTCACATGAAAATTCGGGTTTCTAAACAGATTTCTTGTTTATTACTTTACAATTTTGATTTCTGGATTTATTTTCCCCTGGCATATTATCTACAAATATTTCACACCTGACGACTTTATGATCTGACAACTCATTGGCATCATCAATTTTAAATCTTTTATTAGATCTGAATTGGAACATAAAATATAATCAACTAGACTTTCCCCACTTGGAGTTATGCATGTTAATTCCCCAATACGATAGTCAGATCCCACCCTGCCATTCACTATTCTTTGCAGAAATGTTATAATTTATGTCCGTTTTCATTTGTTTTAAGCATATCCGTGGAAAAACGTTTAATATTATTATCCCAGGCTACATAATCATCATCTGGTGATAAATACCTAGCATCATCATTTTCAACAAAATCTGCTGACAGTTTTGTTCTAGCATTAAGGTCACCACAAATTAGGAAGTTGCAATTGTTCTCGTCAGCGCGTTTAGTATTTACAAAGTCAGTCAGTCTGTCAAAAACATCAACATCTACGAGCGCACATCTTGGGGAACCTTTTGGTAAAACATAGCATACACACATGCACAAATTATTAACTAAATTGAAAACTATTTTGTCCAACCTAAACCATATAATATCATCATTATCTTTTTCCATTAATTCAATGCTATTTTCCAGATGTGTTTTGTAATATATTATTCACCCCCAGAATCCTTTTTTGCGCGTTTATGTCTTTTTCTATTTAATACTATGTGATTAAAGCCAGGTATATCCATGGTTATGATGGCTGATCCCCATGTCTCTGTGAGTAATATAATGCCACTGAATTGAGTTTGTTGTGTCTTAAGGTAATTGGACCATTTGCGTTCCAGTGTGCGATATCGAGCACTTTCTCCTCTCTGCCCTATTGGACCTCAATCTCAGACGGTCTAGGATGATAAGTGAGTGGTGTTGTAGGCAAGGTTGTTGACCCTTGTCAGTTGAATCAGGTTGTATGCCTATCTGAGCAGCGTTCACTGACTGATTGCTGAGTCCAATTCATGTTGCATCTACCACTTTATTTTGCGTGTTTGCATTACCAATTATTGGTGGCTGTTCTACTACTATCAGCTGTGAACGTCCATGATTAGGTGTGCCATTGATAGGTATTTCATTAAGAACATTAAGCGCGGATGTGATAGCTGAACTCGTTTCAGTAATGGACACTTCTTGCGGTTGAGCTGGGCCATATCTTTTGCTAAAGATAGTTGCTTCATGAACAATGTTCGGATCTGATTCAGGAACCACAGATGGTGATGAAGCCTTGCAACCAGATGTCCTTGGTGCGTGTTTTACTGCCATTACATCGGCCACACACATTTGCCCTGGGCTACGTGTTGTTGAAAATGTATATTCACTATTGTTGTTTGCCCAATTTGTGTGCGAAGGGAGCGCGGATTGTGGACGCGTATAGTTCTTGTTTATTCGAGGTATAGAGGTCACGTGATCCACACAATGGTCTGCTGCGTTGGTGCTCAATGTATGACTATCTTGATACCTGCTCAGATTCTGTATGTCTCTGTTAAATAAAACCAGATTCCAATCGGGAAACATATCCCGCACTACATCTCGTCCGACAACCAGTTTGGCGGGGTACTGAATCACTGCGTGGTTCCCTGCTTGTTTGGCGGATCGGTATTCCGGCCACAATTGCCCATGCGCCTCTACAATCTGTGACGGATAGTCTCTGCGTATTGAATATTGACTGCCACGCAAAACACATAAAGCCTTTAAAATATCGTCTATATCCATACAGTCCCTGAACAAGGCAATTAATGGCCGAGGTCACGACTGTTCCGTTTTAATGACCCTAGACGATGGGCGCGCTGAATGACAATGCTGCCGCCATTCAGAACTTTAATTTTATGTTGCAGACAGTCTTTAAGTGTGTTCACTGGATCTTCACCATCCTGCTCATCAATACCAACAAAAACGAAATTCTGTTGTCTGCTCCGCGCCTCCAAATCAATACATTTGTATTCCATACGCTCAACATGTGTGAATAACACATCAATGTCACTGTGGGTTCTCGAGATAGCGTTTGTATTGTCTTCAACGTTGCATCTTGTATTGTAGCGCCATCGCCATAACAATGCTATATACCTCAACGGCCACATATGTCGCGGACTGAATAGAGTTAGAATACGAGAACTAATAAAGACTCAGTAGCTGAATACCCATATTTGCATCGTACCACCATGTCCTCTAGCGAACAAAAGACGGACAACTGAGGTTTGAATATGCCATTATTCTCCGTAAATAGTATGGAGTTAATAGCATGTCCCTCCTTTACGAACGGTTTTTATCTTCACTCCGTGCACCAGCTGATATAGATGTATAAATACGCATTATGCTGCGGTATTCAAAGCAAGCGATGATGATATGAACCTACCGATGCTAATTAACCATTTCATGACAAAGCCAGCCAGAACTGGCATATGCAGTGTTCCTGAGGAATGCCCATTTGCAGGCCAAGAGAAAAGCATTTTTGAAAATGTACAGTTAAATGACTGGTTCGGTAAATTATGTCAGGGATTGATTGAATAGACATGGATGGATACTGTTCAGTGAAGAATAATTCATGAAATGTTGAACTATTGTTTGTGTTGTTGCAGATGGCACAGTGCCAACTTATGTCTGCTGTGGAATCACTGAGCCCGTCATATGTTGTGCCGTTAATGCATTGACATTCGGCCACACGTTTCACACCTTTTTGGCCCAGTCAACCGTGATGTCACAAGTTGCACATTTGTCTGAACGATGATCGGACTCACATTGGCTAGGAACTGGGATAGAATAAATGACATTCGATTGAGACAGTAAGATTACCACAAGATATATGGAAAGCACGTATTTTTTATTATGGTGGTTATGCGACTCCATAGCAACTGCTCTCTTTACATGAGTACTGAGGAGTTGTTTAATGTAAAGCATTGAAATGTTCGTATGTACTAATGAGCTTGACCACCGCGTATCATGTTGGCCTTTTCTTCAGATTTCTGGTTCAAGATCGAACAGTAGCAAAGTGAGAACACATATTAACAGTTCCGTCGCCATATTAGATCTCTCACAATCAGTCATGAGTGTTAGCCACTACACTAAGCCACCGGCTCAATGATCTGAGCTAGAAGTTATTGTTGTGATTGGCGTCTATCGAGTCCCCGATTCAGGGTCACTCTCATGCCAGATTTAGGCTGGTTTATATTGCAGTATATTATTAGTAACATCCCCCGTTTTTACACTGGTACCCATTTATGGTCATGGGTGGAGAGAGGCAACGAGGAGCGATCTCTCGTCAGCCACCTGATCGCCTGAGAGCCGAGCGTGATTTTAGCCCCGTGGTTGATGATTTGGTTGGCGTATAGTTCGGGTCCCTGTTAAACAAGTTCCATTCACGCCAGGTTCAAAACTGTGTTAGTGCTGGGTTAGGGTTGTTGGACTGAATTTTTGTTGTTGAAATCTTGATTCTAAGCGGTTTTCTTTTTCTAGACACCAATGGCCCTAAATCCAAGAGTAAAAAAGGGGAGGGATCGGAGATGACTGCTCCATATTAAATGAAGAAAGGAAGCTTGGTGTGGTGAGATCACCATTATTCGTGACGCACGTGATTCGGGCCTAATCTAACTTAAATTAGTGATCGTCGATTCACCACATTTTTCAGCCGCTAGGCCTACTTGTGTCAACCTAACCATACAGTCCTTTCGACCTATGGGCCATCACAAAAGACTGGGCGACTCAGTACATCCACGGCACAGTGCTCTTTAATCTAAAGCGTCGTCAGTCATAGATCTAACCATCTATTCTGTCGGCATTTCCATTGACGATTATTATAATTTTGACATTGTAAATTTATCAGCCGGTACTATTTGTTAGTAGATAGAAGAATAGAATAGATTAGATAGTAGTTTGGTTAGTACTTTATTCGTAACCGCAAAATTGCGGACGCGGAATTTTAGCCCCGTGTGGAACTCGCTTTTTTATATATCCCTGGCCAAGGGGTAAAATAGACCTCGTGTATAGGTGACGTTGGCAGTTGATGGCGGTTGGGGGGGGGGGGGTGAGATTTGTTTGGCAGTTTTGAGGTTTGTTTGGCGGTTTTTGGGTCAAGATGGTCCTTGGCGGCTTTGGCAGTTTTGGTGGTTATGGCAGTTTGGTGGCTTAGTGGTTAAGATGGATCTTGGCGGTCTTGGTGGCTTTTTGGCGGTTCTGGCGGTTTTGTGTGGTCCATGGTGGTCCTTAGCGGTTTTTTCGTGGTTTGCAATGCCAACCAACATATGTTTGAAAACAAGCTTAAACCACATTTCGATACCGAAAATCAGTTTTTTGGCTAAATGTTGGGAGACCTCACGCCTTAAAGGATTAACATCATTTGAACTCAAAGCTATGCACCATAAGAAATGGTTATTATAAAGTGACTCCGTGTCTGCAATGACGACGTTCATGTCAAGTAGAAGCCAAATCACACGAAATTAGGTCACCATATACCTACACCTCAGGCCTCATTTCCTTACGATCCGCCGATGCAATAAACACATTGGAAATTGCGTTGCAGCTATAATAGTTATTAACACTGTATGGACCAGAATTGTTAATTAAATAGTCAAGTAGGGTTAAAGTCAGCAGATAATGTATTCATAACACAGCGTATGCTTTAGTGGATTCAGTGATAAGGAAAGACTCGGTAGACGTCAATATCTTGATGGATTCACAAAGAATCCAGATTGCCATCAGGGATTCTCATAAGGGCCCTTTTGAGGGTATATACCACCAAAATACAGCTTGGGACCCTCAAAAGTAGTGACAGTTGGCCCCATGAGAACGCTGAGAAATCGTTTATGATTGCTAGACAATACATGTAAGTAGGTTTAGAGGCTAATTCATACAAATAGCATAAAATCACCATAATTCATATTTGTGTGTCCATGGTACCCTCTTATTTTAGCATGGATGATAAATACTGCTTGGGAACACCAGATTTCAGCTTTTAGGACCAGCAGATTCCAGCTGGACGTCAGATACCACCACGCAAGGAAACATGATGGACGCGCTCTTAATGACAAAATAATGCTATGTTCAAAGGATAATTGAAGGGTTGTCAATAAAAGAATGAAGTCAGTTATATCCTATGGCCATCAGTGTTTCTCACGACATCTAACTTTTGGATCTTTCAGGGACTCCACACCCTGAAATTTGGGTGTCCCACTCATGCTCAAATGAGCTGAATTTAGTAGCGACTGCGGCCCTTTGGTGACAACTCTATTAATCACACTCGCGGCGTCTGTTATAGACTGGTTTATTAGAATTCGTAGCCAAATCTTAACCCATTTTCGCTGCGATATAAAACTATTGTGTTAAATATTTAGAAATTAACTAACCTTTCATCAAGCTTAGTCTCAAAATATCCAACAGTTTTCTAACAGGCTTGCATAGGATTTTCATGTGATGGGTTTATTGGAATTTCAACGTAGGGCATAAGTGAAATTGACAAGCAATCATATTACGACCGTAACGCATATAGGCCTATATGGCTTTATAGCTAAAACGAGAATATAATTTACTAGTTTGCTTTTACACCTGGACCAGAATGACATCTTGGATATTGATAAACCTGGAGAAAACATTGTAATGTCACATTCAAACATCAAATATCTTTCATGAATGACTAAGTATAGATATGAAAATTGCGTCTCTTGCTTACATATGCCACACTTTATTATTTTAATATAAAATTCTGGCTCCATTTAGAATTGCTTTAATTACTAATGAGGGCTAATTAATTTTTGCCAATCAATACAGCAATGGACATTTCCAATTTTAGCTATGCCCCGCCTATCTCTAGCTAAGCTCCATGCCAATGTTAAGATTTATCGATCCCTGAAGTCACTGACTATCAATTTCCAGAAAGCTAGACAGGTAAGCTGTTGAATATTTTGAAACCTACGGCAGCAAAAGCGCCCAGTCAAATTAGTTTCAAAATATTCAACATAATGTTTATTAAATGGTATAGACATAGAATTCGTAAACCGCTTAGTCCGTCTTCAATTAAGCGTTCATGACGTACCTATCTACGCCATTCAAGACGTCATTGATTATGACGTCATCCTACACGTCACATAGTTGAGTATGACGTCATATGATGGATGGATAAACTGGAAAGGTCCATTACACATCAACACGCGAACTTACTTTACAACATAGCTTGTGCGAAATTTTTGATTTCACGTTAACCCGTTTAACTCGAAATACCGAATTCGAAATCTCACTTACAATTAAGAAATATTATGTTGAATATTTTAAACCTAATTTGACTGGGAACTGTTGTGCGGCAACAAGTTGCTGTAAAATTAGATTCAAAATATTCAAAACCATCCATCCATCACATGACGTCATTATCAACTACGTGACGTGCGAGATGACGTCAAAATCATTACGTCATGAATGACCCGATTTCATCCGTCTTAAACTCTTAATAGTCCGTAAGGGTGTATGAATTATGTGTCTTTACTATTTAATAGTCATGCCGTTGAATATTTTGAAACTGATTTGACTGGGCGCTGTAGAGTTTTCTAGAAATTGATAATCAGGGCGTTCGGTCATCGATTGATAAATATGGAAAAACTGGAACGGCCCATTCAGGGTTAAAGGGGTTAAAGATATAACGTTAAGCATCAGATCAGCTCATAGGGGGGATTAGCTGTGAGTTAAATCTCGATGTAATCATTGTTATGCATATTTCGTACTCGGAGACACATCTGTCTCAATCAGGCCATGCAACTAGAGTCATTTATTACATCATCGTCTAAGATGCCTCAACAGCTGAATTGATAATTCGAGGAAAACCGCAATTACGCGTAGTTTAACCGTCTTCCTGGTGAAGTTCTGCAGACCTGATTTTCTATTGAGTTTAACTCGGGATATGCTGAATATTTTGAAAACAATTGATTGAAAGTTGTTTTTAAATTATTCAGCAGGTCCAGTGTTATTGCCTATTGAAATTATTGTATTTTGGCTTGTAACAGACAGACTGTTATCGCTTTCCAGATTCGTATAACAGTTTATCCAATTGACACTGTGGCCCTTTCCGGTTTTAGCTATGCCCCTTCCATCTCAATCTAAGCTCCACCCACATCACGTCCGTGTTGGGATCGATCGATCCCCGAACTCCCTGACTACAAATTTCCAGAAAACTATACAAGTAAGCTGTTAAATACTTTGAAACTAATTTGGCAGCAACAGCGCCCAGTTAAATTTGTTTCAAAATATTCAACAGAATGTTTATTAAATAGTAAAGACATACAATTCGTACAACGTGTCCGACTATTAAGCGTTAAAGACAGACTATATAGAATCATTCATGACGTAATGATGATGACGTTATCATACAATTCACTTAGTTACTTATGACGTCACATGATCGATGGATAAACTGGAAAGGTGAATTGTGTATACGCAATTACGCAAGATGTGGTGTTCATTTTGCAAGCCATGTAGATCTAAGACATTGCTGGCGATGACAGCAATATCTTACCGCAAGAAAATTATTAGGGTCCCAGTTGTCATGGTGCAGATAATGAAATAATGGGATCATTTTAGCTATGTTCCACCCATTTTCACGCGAAGCTCCGCCCACCTTTAACACGTGTTGGAATCAATTTGAAACGTTGTGATCAGCATGCGCAGAGTCTAAATTTCAAGGTCACTTTACAAGTAAACTATTGAATCTTTTGAAGCTCATTGGCCTGGGTGATTTTGCCGCGCATGTCAGCAATAGCTAACAATCAAATTAGTTTCATAATATTACACAGAATGTTTATTAAATCGTAACTTAATCAAAGAAATCCAATTTTACCACCTTCGTGGTAGAGTTAGGCCATTTTGATTGTGGTGTCAGTGAACTAATGACGTAACCTATTATGACGTCAGCGAGTTGAGTGACAAAGCAGATCCCTCCGCATGATGGTGCCTTTCGGTCGTGGAGGGGTACATTATTCAGGCTGGGTAATCGCTCTGACATTCGTGTCTGCCCAGTCTCTTCCGAGATTCGTATCCCTTTAATGACTAAATTTAGTCAAGAATATTAATATTTGTGTTTATTGAATGCCCATTTGCAGGTCCAGTGAAGACTACTTGTGAAGATTTATCGCTGGAATGAATGGCTAGCTTAGTTAGCCAGTCATTGCAGTGGTACATTTCCAAAACTGCTTTCTCTTGGTCTGCAAATGAACATTTCTCAAGACCGCTGCAGAGGTCGGTTTTGGATAAGGGTTAATCCCGTCATTCTCCAGTATCAGATTTCATGAACGCATTCACCCTCTGTGAGGGTAGCGCAATAGCGATGGTCTATGTTCAGAAATGCTCTTGGAATGCCAGAAAATACGCGTGCTTAGGAACCATAACAATTTACAGTCGTAGGTACCAACAGGTATCAGGTACAGGACGCCACAACATCAATATGCTAAGTGTTTTACGATCAGACCTCCAAGAGCGCAATCTAGGAACACTACAGACGAGAAAAAACCCTAGAGTAGGCCAGGATACGAATAGACAAGACGCAGTGGCGGTTGAAGAAACGCCGATTGTGGTTGAAATAAGTTTTCACGGGTCATACTATTTCCCGGATCTGGACCCGAACCAAGAATACGTACTATTTCCCTGGCCCAGCCACACACCCAGACCCAAAATAAGTCTTATGTCCCGGACCTGGAAACGGACCTAGACCCAAAATAAGTTCTATTTCCAGGATCTGGATCCGGACTTATATACTAATTCCCGGACCCAGACACAGATGTCATACTATTTTCCCGGACCCACACCTGGACTTATATGCCAATTGCTAGACCCGATGCCGGACACAGACGTCCACAAACCCGCCCACAGATCCATCTACCCAACCATACATAGAGCCCCGCACCGACTCACAGATCCATCCAACCCCACCTTCAAACAATAACCTAATAATCTACATTCCGTCACACCTAATGAATAACGTACTCACTCCAACGCACGCACGCGCGCGCGCACGCACGCACACACGCACG
The DNA here is from genome assembly GCA_034401795.1 of Chaetoderma sp. LZ-2023a. Taxonomy (NCBI): domain Eukaryota; kingdom Metazoa; phylum Mollusca; class Caudofoveata; order Chaetodermatida; family Chaetodermatidae; genus Chaetoderma; species Chaetoderma sp. LZ-2023a. The sequence continues at coordinate 62,908,741 of CM067366.1, read as the reverse complement.
CACGCAGGCACGTACGCACGCACGCACGCTACACACCCTCACAACTAATCGTGCGACAGTGTTCATTTCCTCATTTATTTCCTGTTGTAGAAAGTAGGAGTAAGAGGGATGGTACAGGTAGTGATCCGTCAAGTTTTTGTTGTCCCTAGCTTAATGACGTAATTTCAGATCGAATTTCCGCAATGTCCTAATTTTCGACCTTTCATAATTTCCCTAATTTCATCATTTGCGTAATTTCGAATTTCTCGTAAATTTCAAATTTCCAGCAGATTAAACACATGACTATCTTGTAAAGTGACCTTGATCCATATTTAGCTCCGCTCAACCCATTTCTGGCCCGTCCACTTTATCCCTGTATCTGAAATTCTGCATCGATGGTATCACTTTAAACCTTGCATTACCAGAATCTCAATTTCAAGGTAACAAAACACGTAAGCTGTTGCTTAATTCGAAACTAATTTGCCTAGAATGCGCTTGAGCATAGCTTAATTTATTAGTGCTATTGATGAAGATAAACAGTTGTTGTTGATGTTTTCCTTTTTGTTGTCGTCGTCGTCGTTGTTGTTGTTGTTGTTGTTGTTGTTGTTGTTGTTGTTGTTGTTGTTGTTGGTGGTGGTGGTGGTGGTGGTGGTGGTGGTGGTGGTGGTGGTGGTGGTGTTCTTGTTGTTGGTGTTGGTGCTCTTTTCGCCATCGTTGTCGTTGCTATAGTATTGTTGATGTTGTCATTGTCGGATAACGTCGTCATCTTTGTCTTCGTCGCCATCTTTGTCCTTATCGTCATCATCGTCGAGGTCCTCCTCCTCATTATCCTCATCGTTATTGTTCTTAGCGATCAGTGATATTCATATCGATACTATTGTTGTCATTTTCAATGTCCTCGAATTTTCTATTATTGTCGCCGTCATTGCTACTATTATAGTTTTCAGGAACATCATATCATTACTGTTGCTGTCCGTTGTTGCTGTCGGTGGCATAGTATGTTATCATTGCCATTATACGTTTTCTTTCATTGTCATGCTATGGTAGCATATAGCGTACGAATATTCGAATATTTATGAAAAATTAAACAATTGTTTTAAATTGAATTGAAAACGGAATTTCTTCTTCAAAGTGTCTGCCAAAATGTGTCTTGTCCGATAAATGTAAAACTTGGTCAATTTCTAGGCCATATGTTATTGACTTCTTCTTCTTCTTTTCGTTCGCTGATCATACCGCCAGTCCTATAAGTGACTATCGACATGTTATTGACTTTATTTGGTATAAATTTTAAATTGGATCTATCCAATGATTATCGAGACACCCATTATTGGGTTAAAAATTTTCACTATGGATATTTCGCTCGCATCTACACGTAGAATTTTATAGGATCGCCACAACGTGGGTTGGATGTTACCATCGACTTCAATTGGACGATACCATCGACGTCGGTTGATTTCGGGCCCAAAGGTAAAAGGCCAAAATTACCATTAATGTCAACGTTACCATTTGGGGATTTTTTGCGAGAAACGAATGTCTGTTGGCCTGAACGGTTACCCTATGACTTCCAAGGTCATCCCCTGTAACTTTTAGTGTAAAGGTCAAAGCCATTTCTTATTGTTAAGATAACCCTTTAAGTCATAAACATTAGAAGCATCGATAAGTTCAATGATACCATATACCCTATATTGGTGCAGAGATACGAGTGTACATCCTTACACGGAGAAGTTTAAAACAAAAATGTCTTCTTTTCAGAATGTCTGCGAACATTGTTTTTCATCCGATCGGTTAGATCCTTGATAAACCCTTAATTGCTATAATTTCTTGATTGGGTATGACTATTATATTGGACCCCTCCAACAGTTTTCAAGAATCCGTTTTTCGTTACCAAAGGTGCCTCCCATATGAAATGTAGGAAATGTATCATAGCAATATTTAAACTGCATTTTCTCATTAAGTTTTAAACCGAATGACTGGAAACGTGGCAGATATTTAGCACGTGTTGTGCCCTATGGCGTCAATGTGCCAATCGTAGTTTTCACCAACAAAACATTGCCTGTTTACACGCTTACCGACGACGTTTTATTTCTATTTAGCTCGCATCTGAAATATATGAATAATTCGAATATTCATCAAAATAATTTTACGAATATTCGAAAATCGATTTTTATACGAATACCGAACGCTATTTGCCATTTGTCTCCGGCATAAATGACGACGATGCTAAGCACGGACTGTCATCACGATGCTATTTCTGGTAGAGACGTGGGATTTCCACAGTGCCATTTTATTACATGAATATATATTATCCTTTAACATCTGTTCATACAAGCCAAGGAGTAGCTTCGATTTTGGTAGTAACAGAAACGTGGCCATATGTTTCCTTTAAATTCCTGATTACTATAAGATTTTGCACCTTATTTGATCAAAAAGGCACTGCCTTTCGGCAATGACTAACAAACTGTGCAATGTAAAGTACATTTTGTCGAACGATTGATAGCCAACAATCAGTAAAAGTATCAAATGAATCAACAACTCGACAACGGCTTTCAGTGAATGACCACGCTAAAAACCAGAGCAATCAGAAATTGCAGACAGAGCTGAACTATATGACGGAGTAAATTCACCCGCAGGAATAACTTGGGTTTTTCTTTTACGGTTTTCTAGATACCGTCCAGCACGCGCACACACACGCGCGCACGCACGCACGCACGTACGCACGCACTCACGCGCGCACGTGAATACAATACCTTCTTCCTCTTACCGGATTGGATTAACAATATGCGTTCAGTACCGTTCACTAGTAACATCACTGTTGTTGAACTATGCTGCTGTCTTTAATAGCAACGAGTTAACACATTCTCTTCTTCTAAATAACAATGAACTATTGCGCGCAATAAAATTTACATAAATAATTTAGCACACCCTGGAGCTCCTGTGTAAAATGTACCATAGATTTTCTTTAAAATATATTGTAGAAAGCGACTTTCCAGCTCATTACTTATTGCAGCCAGGCGAATGCAATTAGGAAATACAAGACTAGTTATTCCTGCGGGCACATTTACTCCGCCATATAGTTCAGCTCTGTTTTTCACATCCGTATATTATACTGCGCTCAGGAATTCAGGCAATATACTCTACGCAGAGGAAGTAAAATCTCATGAGATTTGAGGCTGTATTATGAAACAAACCCTGACTAATAGCTCATAAACTAGAGAAAGACGTCATTAGGGAATATTCTTATGAACGACTGGTTTATTGCCTTTAATGGAGGGTTGTAGTTTAACCGTTTAATCCTCAAATTTGTTCACGAAAATCTTAATCTTCTCATAGAAAATATCCATATTTACTGACCAGGAGAAGATTATTATTTTAAATCTACCACTGGAAGGACTGGCTCGGTTATCGAGCCAGTCGTTTTAGTGATCATTTAAAAAAATAGTCTTCTCTTGGTCTGCAAATGGACATTTCCCAAGACCATTGCATGGGCCGTTTTAGCCACTGTAATTTTTGAGAGATTTTAAACATAAACATAAAGTCGTTGAATGTTTTAAAACAATCACAGTAGACTGGAAGCTGACCAGTGCTGCCATAGGTATCACCAGCTTTCAGTCAAATTAGTTTCAAAATATTCACCATCATTTTGACACACGTAACTAATTTATTATACGTGGTAGTAGTAGTAGTAGTAGTAGTAGTAGTGGTAGTAGTAGTAGTAGTAGTAGTAGTAGTAGTAGTAGTAGTGGTAGTAGTAGTAGTAGTAGTAGTAGTAGTAGTAGTGGTAATAAGTAGTAGTAGTAGTAGTAGTAGTAGTAGTAGTAGTAGTAGTAGTAGTAGTAGTAGTAGTAGTAGTAGTAGTAGTAGTAGTAGTAGTAGTAGTAGTAGTAGTAGTAGTAGTAGTAGTAGTAGTAGTAGTAGTAGTAGTAGTAGTAGTAGTAGTAGTAGTAGTAGTAGTAGTAGTAGTAGTAGTAGCAGTGTCTTAGATAACAGTAACTTAAAGCATTTTCTCTTTCTAAATGTCAATGAGGTAGCGCACACAATGGGATCTAGGTAAATAATCCATGTATTTTCTTTAAGCTTTTATTGCAGAAAACGACTTTCTGGTTCATTACTTGCAGCGAGACGAATGCAATTGGGAAATACAAGTTATTCCTGCGGGTGCATTTACTCCGTCATATAGTTCAGCTCTGTCTATCACATCCGTATATTATATTGCACATAGGAATTCAGCCAACTATTCTATTCAGAGGTACTAAAATCTCCTGAGATTTGGCGCTGTATTTATGAAACAAACCCTGACTAATAGCCTATAAACTGGAGTAAAACGTTATTAGGGAATATTCTTATTAACTACCAGTTCATTGCTTTCAACGTAGGATCATGGTTGAACATAAAATTGTGAAGCAATAAAGATGGCACGCGGATTTCTGAAACGAAATGAACGTCACCATAGCAATGTGAATCAAATAGACATGACGTATCATGGATGCGGGAGGATAAGTACAATGGCGACAAGCCATAGTTACAGTATCGCCAAAAATATTAATAATTTTACAGACGGACCGACAGACAAACACACGGATAGACAGACCGACATATTAACGCAGGCTAGTTGTGGATAGTGTTGCTTTTGGTATCGAATTAACCGTTGTATTACGCAATGGCTTTACTAATTACAAAACGTAATTTTAACAAGAACTGTTTATTATTTGCGACTCACAGCTACCATATGCTAGTCTGTTGTGTGTCGACTATTCGCTCTTTCGGATAGCCGGCCATTCAACTTCTTGATATTTCTGACAGCTGATTAAACCATATCAAAAGCACAAGACTTGTTTTCTTTAATTGAAGACACCTTCAATCTTTAAACTATTGTTAATTATACTAGTGTGTTACCAGTTGTGGATTTATTAACATTGGACAACTCGGTTTAATACAACTTCTAGGAGCATATCCGCATGATGCCCCCCACCCCTCTCCACCCCACCCCACCCACTCACCCACCGCCTCTCTCCCCACCCACGCCCACGCAGTTTTGCAATGAGTCAGTTTATAATAGGTATAAAACAGTTCAACCGTGAGGTTGACTTTGAAGAACTGAAGCATAGCATTAAAACCAGACATGTATCTACGGATTGAGGACCTGTCACAATCGTCCCAATGCACGTCTTCACCGCCTCAATATTGCAGATTCTATGCACTTTGTGAGCGTCAGCAGACAGAAGAAACAACAGAACATCTCTTGCAGGACTGCCCGCGGTATAAACGGGCTAGGAGAAGCTGCTGACCTATTGAAATATCTTTTGAAGTGAAGATCAGAGGAGACCTAGAGAGTTTGAAGACCCCTGCAGCTTTCATGCAACAAATAAGGAAAACAGTCGAAGGCCGCGTTCTCAATAGAGACTTAATGCGGAATAACGCCATACTGAAGTATGGTGCTATTCCTATGAAAGCCCAGAAGGCTCATTCGTAATTCAAAATTCAAAATTCGAAATTCAAACTTCGAAATTAAAGATTCAAACTTCGAAATTCAAAACTCGAATTCGAAATTCAAAACCCGACTTCGAAATTCAAAACTCGACTTCTAAATTCAGAACTTGACTTAGAAATTCAAAACCCGCCTTCGAAATTCAAAGCTCGACATCGAAATTCAAATCTTAATTCAGCCAATTACGAGCTGTCTTACACTTATGTAAATTTATGCTAGCCAATCGGATTTCTAGGTCATTCAGAGCTAAACCGCCATTTTTTGTGGAAATGTGTGTGTGGATTATATTCTTGCTCGTTTTGATCGAGAGAAGTGGCGGCTACGATGACGGTGGTGGTGGGCTGCTGCTGATTGTGGCAGTGATGTTTGTGGTGGTCGTGGTGGGGTGGTCGTGCTGCTGCTGCTACTGGTTCTGGTAGCGACGATGATGATGATAATGATGTACGGGCGGGCGGGTTCGGTGGACGTGCGTGTGAGCGCCTTGTGGTGGTTTGTATGACTAACTGGCTAGTGGGTAAAATTGCCGGACTATTGTGTTGTCGGAGTAATGGAGCGTCCCTGAATTCTAGGGCACGGGGCGATGGTATTAATTAGTTAATTAACTACTACTACTACTACTACTACTACTACTACTACTACTACTACTACTACTACTACTACTACTACTACTACTACTACTACTACTACTACTACTACTCCTACTACTACTACTACTACTACTACTACTACTACTACTACTACTACTACTACTACTACTACTACTACTACTACTACTACTACTACTACTACTACTACTACTACTACTACTACTACTAGTTCATCGATGCCATGATTGTTTTAAACGTACATACGCTTAGCAGAAACGTAAACTAGTATAAACGTACCCTAGTGTGACCTAGAAATCCGATTGGCTAGCATAAATTTACATAAATGTAAAATGGCTCGTGATTGGCTGATCTAAGATTTGAATTTCGAAGTCGAGTTTTGAATTTCGAAGCCGAGTTTCGAATTTCGAATTTTGAATTTTGAATTTTGAATTTTGAATTTTGAATTTTGAATTTTGAATTTTGAATTTTGAATGAGCCTTTTGGGCTTTCATATATTCCTGATTAACTCTCTAGTGAGAACACGGCCTTATGCCTCTTTCTCATTGCCTAGGCTGTGTTCTCTTACAGCCACTATTTCGGTAAATACCAGGTATATCGGCTAGCGTTCTCATTGGACCGCCTCTTGTACCGGAATAAATACGTTATTTCGAAATTTTATCCCACAAATTCGGTGGTTTATCTTTCGATATATCGCTATTGCTTCCCTATGTGAACGCAGCCTATTCCGTCAAAATTTGCCAGGTAGCGTTACCGTCAGCTTTGTGTCTCACTGTCTGGCAGGGAGCGCTACGACTAGCATTGTATCTCGCTCTCCACCAGGTAGCGCCACTGTCCAGTCCGGGACCATCTTCCAGCAGTGTGAATGCAAACCGATATATCGGCTAGTTATTAACAGACACGAAATTGTTAAACAGGATTAGGCAATGAGAAAGAGGCCTTAATCCTGTTTAACTATTTCGTGTACTATGTAGGTTAATATAGATCCGATATATATGTTTGCATTCACACTGGTGGAAGACAATCGTGGCCTTAGCGGTAGGAGAGTGAGAGAATATGATGATTGTCGCGCTACTCGGTGGAAAATGAGAGAAAATACAGACGGTAACGCTATACCTGACCATTTTGAGGGAATAGGTGTGCGTTCACATAGGGAAGCAATAACGATATATTGAAAGAAAAAGCGCCGATTTTGTGAGATTAAGGCCGTGTTCTCACTAGAGACGTAGGCCATGTTCGCATACAGCCACTATTTCGGTAAATACCAGATATACCGGCTAGCATTTTCATTGGACTGGCTCTTATACCGGAATAAATATGTCATTTATTTCGAAATTTAATCCCACAAAATCGGTGGGTTATCTTCCGATATATATCGCTATCGCTTCCCTATGTGAACGCAACTTATTCCTTAAAAATCTGCCAGATAGCGTTACCGTCAGCATTTTATCTCGCTCTCCACCAGGTAGCACCACCGTCCAGTTCAGGACTATCTGAATAGTTTCAGAAATAAGTGACGTGTTTCTTCCGCGACAAGAGGCAGGCACATGAGAACGCTAGCCAATATACGTGGTATTTACAGAAATAGCGGTTGTGTGAGATCAAGGCAATACGGCCGTGTTCTCACTAGAGGCTTACCAGGTGTAACGCAATACCTAGGATTACCGTCACGAGAAAGATGAACGCAAGAATAATAATAATAATAATAATAATAATAATAATAATAATAATAATAATAATAATAGGCATCACGCACCCCTCCTCCAAATATGCAATGTGCCCGTTTATATTTTGGAAGCGTCTCCACCCACCATGTTTCCCTCTTACAACCTCCATGAAAATCCAGGAAAATCCAGTTACCATCACGAGTTAACACACAGTCATACCCCAAATTTGCCCTCCGACCATTAGCAGATATTTGTTATTGCGACCCCAGATTGGCGACTGGCTACGATATAGGAAGTGATAGTCGAGTGCACACGCCTTATAGCAACTTTGCGACAGTAGCATGGCAATGACAAAACAAAGAAACCAGAATAATTTATCTCATTTAAATCCTAAAACAAACGAAACCGAAATTGTATATTCGAATGTAGTCGAGTGAAGCTCATGGATTGACTTCATCTCCTCATGGGTATGCAATTTGCCTATTTTTTGCAAATAACTGGCTTTCAGCGATCTCGGAAAATAGAAATACTTTTCTAATTAAATTCAACAAATAAGAATTATTAGGCACGTGCGTTAAACAATGGACTAAGAAAATACTATCATGTGATTTTATGCACGAAAACAGGGTAGGCCCTACGTCATTCACTGTGCAAGGCCGTGTAAGTGACAGACGAAAGGATAACGTCTCATTAAAATGGAGTTTTGAAGAATTTTGAATTGAACACCAGGCGAGATATTTGATGTCTAATCATACGCTCCAGATCTACAGATATTTTTTTTATTAAATCTTATTAAAACTTATGAATTAGCGAAAATCCTACCTGTTTACTCACGTAGTTGCCTTTATAGGCTCATTTCAGGCACATGTTGCTCAGTGATTCGCAGATCAGATTTTCCATAGTGTGTACTAGGGCCTCTTTCCCATTGCCTAACCCTGTTTCGTGTACCGCGGACATTTTCTCTCACTCTCACTATGAACCTATGCTACATAGTGAGAGTGAGAGAAAATGTCCGCGGTAACGCTGGCGAACTTTGAAGGAATAGGTTGCGTTCACATAGGGCAGCAATAACGATATATCGGAAAATAAACCATCCATTTTGTGGGATTAAGTTTCAGAAATAAGTGACGTATAGATTCCGGGACAAGATACAATCCAATGAGAACGTTAGCAGATATACCTGGTGTTTATTGGCCGTATGATAACAAGACCTAGGCATTATTATTGAGCATTTGACCTTGTGTTCTAACACGTTGGCCGTAATACGGATAACCAGACATATACACCTGTGCAAAAGTTAAGCACCACCCTATTTCTACGCACATGCGAGGGTATATTCATGTGCTATGAAGAAAGCAATAGCATAAACATTTATGTACCCATCCATCTTAGTGCAAGAGGTAATAATGCAACTAGAGGAATGCTGATTATGATGGTGGGGAAACACTGTATGTTTTTGTTTGAACTTGAAAACGAGGCCTGAATATGGTTACGTTGACACAACTGACAACTATTGCCCTACAGTTGACACACGTGGCTAGATTGTCATTAATGGTGTCTGAAAACGAAGTTTAACATCTGTGCACGAGTTTGAGACTGTCATTATTAATACGGGGTATATCCACCTTGTGCCTGGATGACGGCCTGGACACGACGTCTCATGCTGGTCACCAACCGACTGATACGCCATTGTGGTATTCGTTGCCATTCAAGATGGAGTGCGTCTGTTAATTCCTGTAGGTTCTGCACAGGAGGATCCCTCCTTCTCACCATGTTTCCCAGAATGTCCCAGATATGCTCAATAGGGTTCATGTCAGGGCTCCTTGCTGGCCATGGTAGGGTTTCGATGGCATTCTGGCGGAGGTATTCATGCACAGCTCTAGCACGATGTGGTCGGGCGTTGTCATCCATGAATATAGGGTGGGTTCCATGTGCATGATTTACAAAATGAGGGACCACAACTCTATCCAGTATGGAATCTTGATATCTTTGTCCATTTAGTGTTCCAGGTACAGTCAACAGATCCAGCTTACAATCAAATGAGATGCACCCCCAAATCATAACGGAACCTCCACCAAATGGAACTTCTTCCATGATGTTGCGTTGGTCGTACGTCGTGCGTCTGGACCTCCATACACGAGTTCGACCATCTGTGGCATGAAGCAGGAACCGACTTTCATCGGACCAGTGTACCCGTCTCCAGGATCTCATGTTCCAGTGTCTTCTTTCGTTGCACCACCTCAGACGCTCCTCTTTGTGGTGTGCAGTGAGGAGAGGACGTCTGACAGGTCTCCTAGCTTTCATGCCAGCAGCATACAGTCTCCTTTTGACGGTAGACATTGACACTCTATTGCGCGTTTCCCATTGCTGGCTGAGCACTCTGCTGTTGGTGAATGGAGATCTCCTAACAAGGCGTACTAGGGCTCGATCATCACGGGCAGGAGTCTTCTTCGGTCTTCCAGATCTAGGCCTGTCCTTCACCTCGTTAGTTTGCCCATGTTTTGCAATCAAACGACTGATTACAGTATGGTTAATGTTCAGCTGTCTGCCAATCTCTCTGCATGACATACCAGTGGTATGCATGCCTATGATTTGCCATTTCACACGATCACTTAACCTTCGTCTTGCCATAGCGGTTCACAATCAAGAGCTAATTCTCTCTGTACAAATAAACCACGGTCATGAACACAAAATTCCTAATCTTGTCGCCTAAATCTGTATGTAATGTTCTACACCTCAAACTGGACTTTTACATAACTGAACACGTGTGCTGTTTCCCGCCACGCACGGACATCAAGCGGCGTGAAGTCATGCATGCATGTGCATTTCGTACTTGGAATTATGTCAGCTAACGCGGGGACAAAAAGTATGGCAGCCTGGTTGTACCATCATGTTTCTACGTTCGATTGTTTTTGCTGGTGCTTAACCTTTGCACAGGTGTATATGTCGCTATTACCGAAACTACTACCACTGCTGCTGCTGCTGCTGTTGCTGCTGCTGCTGCTGCTGCTGCTGCTGCTGCTGCTGCTGCTGCTGCTGCTGCTTTCGTTGTTGATGATGATATTATTATTAGTTCTACTACTACATAATTTTTATATAATCACTATGTGTACATATTGTATATACGTTGCAACCTCTCATGCCACATGGTGGCCAAGGGGTAAATAAATTGAACTAGGCTGAACTCTTAGAACAGTAGAGCTAATTAAAACCTAATAGCAGAATAGCAATGCATGCATTGTAATAGAATCTTCTATAGCAAACAGGAGACTGAAGATACCCGCGCCAATTACAATGGCCGACGATTCATAAGCAGCGGCGTGGATACAATGACCAAGCATCCATAAAGCACGACATGGAGAACATTCCAGGAAAGCGTTGTAGAGTTTGGATGTCATTATTGTGTGTAACTATTATAAATTCGAGTCGATGCCGGTCATTAAGGTGCTATTTCATCTCCAGTCCTTGTACGCAGTGCTATATCATTAGGCAATGTACCGTTGTACAGCGTGGTATGTTGTACGCAGTGATATATCATTAGGCAATGTACCGTTGTACAGCGTGGTATGTTGTACGCAGTGATATATCATTAGGCAATGTATCATTGTACAGCGTGGTATGTTGTACGCAGTGCTATATCATTACGCAATGTACCGTTGTACAGCGTGGTATGTTGTACGCAGTGATATATCATTAGGCAATGTACCATTGTACAGCGTGGTATGGTGTACGCAGTGCTATATCATTACGCAATGTATCATTGTACGGTATAGTATGGTGGCGAAAGCCAAACCAACACAGGGTCTGGGGTCCATCAAACAAATTTGATGCTCGCAGATGGCACCTCCTGCATTTCCAGATGTAACTATGGACCATCAGTTGACTGACTGTTAAATTATTCTTTTTAGCCATTTAATTTCATTTTCTTTTTCACTCAATTTTTTTAGCCGTTCAGTTGTGAAAACAGGATTGAACAAAAAACTGAATGAACAGAAAAAACAACTCGCCAAGTTTGTACCATATCCTGTTATGCAGTTTCTCGCTTTACATCATGGCCAGACAGCTATTCTCGTTTGCAAAAAGAGAAACTGCATAAAACACATTATTCACTCAAAAAAGAATTTTGATAGATAGAATTGGGGGATTGTCAAGATCTGGGGCGGGGGGGGGGGGGGGTGCAAATTCCCCCGCTGACCCTATTGTAATCCGCTACTGTGCACGTAACAATACTCTTCAAATTATTGTCAAAATATTCAACATAGTTTAGTAAATACATTTGTACACTTGACGGGCATTTCAGGGATTTATCCAAAAATGCGGATTTTCTAGCAGGCCATAGGATTTCCGGACAAATCTGTCAAATATCCAGATTTTTTTTGGTTGAATTAGCAATATTCATGAAATAATTAATTGCAATTTCGACACTATTCAAGTCGACCAATTAGTCTGAATAGCCTGATTTATATACACATTATTATTTATAATAATATTAACTCACAATTTATAGTTTAAATTGATGATTTGTATGCATTTCTGCATGCTCACATATGCAAACACTGGGAGAGACGAATCACGCGCATGCTTGCCATGTCCGAAAAGGGCAAACCGCACTCTCCCGCGCTCGTCCAAACTTATTTTCCGGACAAAGGACGCATGACAAGCTGGTCACCCTTTTTCTAGTTTCATGATGGAGTTAGAATACGCCATCATCATTGCGAGGTCAACCTACTTGTGACGTAATGGGCCTTTCCAGAGTATTCATCTATCATCTGACGTCAATGTCATGTCATAATCAACTACGTTACGTGTAGGGCCGAGAATGACATCATAATGAATGACGTCATTATTACGTCATGAATGCTGTAGATAAGTACGTCACGAACGCATATTTGTAGACGGACTATGCGTTGTTATACGAATTGCGTGGCTTTACTATTTAATACATAGGCTGTTGAATATTTTGGAACTAATTTGACTGGGCGCTGTTGCTGCCATTGGCAGCAACAGTACCCGGTCAAATTAGTTAAAAATATTCAACAGCTTACCTGTATAGCTTTCAGTAAATTAAGACTTAGGGCATTCGGGGATCGATCGATCCCAACACGGCGACGTGTGGGTGAAGCTTAGCAAGAGGTGGGCGGGGCATATCTAAAACCGGAAAGATCCATTGAGTATGACCACTTATACTTTAGTGACATGTTGAATCCGTCCATTGTTAGGAGATCTAGATCTGGAAACATATTATGAACCAGAATAAATACAATTGCTTTTATTTTGAAAAAAGTAGTAATAATAAACTGTAATTGTTCAAATGCACCATTGAAATAGTTAATTAAATAATCCAGACATACAATTCGTACAACCTGACAGATTAAGCATTTAACACGGACCAAAACGAGTCATTCATGCCGTAATTCACTATGATGATTATGACGTCATATGATTAACTGAGAAACTGGATTCATGAATTCTCACGTTTTATGACCACTTATGCGCGATAATTGACATGCTACAAGATACCCTGTAAGCCACACATGCACCATCACTTATGATCAACTTAAACCAGGAACACAGATATGTAGAGCTGGATTAAGCCTATTTCGGGCCCATGAATAATTAGTTGAAGTACTCGATAATCGGCGGGTCAAGGATAGAATGACTACTACTACTACTACTACTACTACTACTACTACTACTACTACTACTACTACTACTACTACTACTACTACTACTACTACGACTACTACTACTACTACTACTACTACTACTACTACTACTACTACTACTACTACTACTACCGCCGCCGCCGCCGCCGCCGCCGCCGCCGCCGCCGCCGCCGCCGCCGCCGCCGCCGCCGCCGCCGCCGCCGCCGCCGCCGCCGCCGCCGCCGCTACTACTACTACTACTACTACTACTACTACTACTACTACTACTACTACTACTACTACTACTACTGCAGTTCAGAACACGTACGTGATACAGTGATAATTTAAATCTCAGTGCAATGATTGCCCTTATCATCTGGTGTAAAGACACCCAGCTGTCTCAATCATGTTGTGGATCTATGACCCGATAAGAAGTCATGGGTTAGTATTCCAAAATAGGCTGTATAGGTTATCATTGGAAGGTCGTATTTACATTTAATTTCTTGCATTTCTTGCTGCGTATATAGAGGTTGGAACGATGCCCCATTGCATATCCCTATTATCAGTTTTAGCGAGTGATAATCTTCGACGAAGTTGATAATAGTGATATGAAATGGGACCGAGTTTGAGATTCTATTTATCATACAAACTGATATTTTGACAAATCTTCCAAGAATCTCTGAAACCCGACGCATTACTTGCTAAGAGCTCTGACAAATGCGCCACAAAAATAATGACAAACAAAACATCGTTATTTCGGGCGTTTACAAATTTTGCGTCTAGATCACGCACCTTTACAAACATCGTCGCTATGAAACATTTGCGCTAGGACACATTTGGGATTATTACGCGCTAGTTAGCCAATTGAAATATTTCTTGCGCGTTATCTAACCAATCGAAATCTTTCGTTGAATATTACACGCGTCTTCATATCGAGAAATGTTTATATGGTATAAAGGTTTAGACTATGTAAAATTCTACGCACGCAGGGCCCATTTTGCGAGCCATCGTCCTACATATGACCTCAACATCTTATAGCCATGCCATTATCAAAACACCAGTTACCGTATTTGAGCGTATGCTTCAGAGGAAATTGAAGTGACCCCTTCACTCGTAGCATAGAACGTGAGCCTGTCTTGGTAATCGCTCTGACATTCTTGTCTACAGAGTGGTTTCCATGTTCCCTAATCCCAGAATCCTCGGCTATCAGATTTCAGGAACATGTTCAGCCTTTTCGCTTAGTCATCGCGTCCTCTTAGCCGTCTGTGGTCAAGGTTTCATAGAAAGCTAGACCGAGAATGATTGCTCTAATGCCGACTTCCAATCGCGATATTTGGAAACAGCCCAATAGTTCTATATGATCGGGTCGCGTCCAGCCCGTAGTGTTGACTCTCTTGTGTCAATACGATTGATCCTATTTTAACATTTACTTCTATGGTATAAAGAATATTAGTTCGTCTTTTACGTAACCCTGTACCAAAGTTCATCTCGGTATAGAGACGGCTGTCTATTTAACCCTTTAACGCTCATATTATCAAAAAACGGCTTCCGCAGTGGTCTTGACAATGCTCATTTGTAGACCAAGAGAGGATTACTTTTGAAAATTTACCACTGGAATGACTGGCATTACAGTGGTAAACATTTCCAAAAAATAGATTTCTCTTGGTCTGCAAATGGACATTTTATATGGGAAAATTAATAATTTGAGGGTTAAAGTTTTGAAACCCTGAATAATAAATATGTGTATGAAAAACAAATTCTCAGAAAGAACACGTGTATCTGAGTTCTGCTTCAAGTGTGTATTCAATATTGCATTATTTTGTGAATGGGACCTGTTTATAACAGCGACCCGAACTATAGGCCAATCAAACATGCGTAGCGAGCTTAGCAGCTCAATAAACAGTCTTCAGATTCAGTTTTTCTTTATTCTCCCAGGCCGTCATGTCTCTTAGGCCATGTTCTCCCCAGAGACTTAATTTTACTCCATTTTAGCTAAGCGTTTTCCATTTGTAGGCGTGTTGAAATCAATCCAACGATGTGAAACGGGAATTTCTAGAATAAATATATTCCGCATTTACGTCAATCTGATTATGACGCCAGCGAGCATGTGACGTAATTGATTATGATGTCAGATATTTTGAGTAACAGATGGGATCCCTCTATATCAATACTTGTACAGTATGAACGCACTTGACGTTTGGATCCGTATTGGACGATATCTCCAAGCTTAGCTCTTAATAATACATTTTTTCTGTAAGGTGGTAAACATGATGTAAATACGACGTGTGGGAATCGATCTTAACATGAATTCCTAGAATCTAATTTCACGGTAATTATACAGATGAGCTGTTTGAGCATTTTGGGAGTAAGTTGACTGAGCGCCATTGCTGCGTAGGCAGTAACAGCGCCCGGTAAAGTTCATCTCAAAATGCTTAACATAATGTTTAATAAATTGTAGATTCGCCAAAGACATGCAATTCGTATATTAACGACAAAGCATTATGTCATTTTGATTTTTTATGACGTCAAATACTTGGGTGACAGATCGGATCTCGCCATTATCCGCACAGTCGTGCACAGTATATAGTTTCATTTTGTCATTAAAATACAACTAAAGTACTGATTCTGTTAGGAGAAATTTTCTACTTGTGTTTGCATAATTTTAACACTTATTTAGTTTAATTTAAGTTAATCTAAGGTATCCGCCAAGCATGTCTGTTGTATAATGTACACTCAAGGGCCTAAGGCTTATTGCGAATACATTATCTATCTATCTTAATCAGGAATAACGCCATACGGCAGTATGCCGTTATTCCTGATTAGGTCTCTTGTGTGAACACGGCCTTAGTCTACCAGTCAGTCAGTAAGTCACAAAAGATTATTTATCAATTGCTCTGCTAATATCTTGACAAGGCTTGGGTTGCCTTTAAGGTCCCAAAGAACTGGGCTAAATTCTGGGTCAAAAGGTCGAAGGTCAACGTCACAGCGGCCATATTAATTAAAATATCATTATTTTGAAAGGTAATTTGTCTATAATCCTGGTCCTATTGGAGATATCTTGACCAAACTTGGGTGGAGGATTGCCCGTGGGTTCCGGGAGAAGTCTAATAAATTTGGGTTAAAAGGTCAAATGTCACGGTTACCCCAACCAGATTAATCAATGCCATTATTTTGAAAACTAACATGGGGATAACTGTGGTTTTACTGACATATCCTGACCAAACATAGACGCTGAAGAATTCGAATAAATTTGGGCCAAAGGTTCATAGGACAAGGCCCCGCACGGAGACAAGATTAATTAAAATATCATTGTTTTGAAAACTAATTTGTCAATAATTCTGGTTCTCCTAGTGATATCTTGACCACACTTGGGTAGACGGTTGCCCGTAAGATCACGTGTGTTAACTTTAGGTTTATAAGGTTGGATATCAAGGTCACAGTGACATAATTAATAGTTCTTTCCGACACAAATGACGCAAGTATTGCATAAATATGTGCTTGTTTATATACGTAAAGCAGTCGCTGGACACGTTAGACAGGTATTCGACTGCCCATGTGGATAGAAGATCAATAAACCCAGATGCCCCTTCGTTAGTTCGTCAGGCAGTCACAAAATCACAAAATCTTATTCTGGGCTGTCACCACCAAGCAATCAAGATGAGTACACATGGCAGCGTATCATTTGCATCCCCACGTTTGGAGTCGGTATTGGTTATATTTCATCTCACACCCAGACAGATTTCAAATATGTGACCGCTGCAATTCAGGATTCAAAGTACCGCTAAATGAATCGACTCCAACACGCGTCCAAAGTGAGCGCGCGGAGTATATATATAATTATACGCTGTATCATCAATATGATACGAAATACAAAGTCAACGAAGCCCAGGTGATATTGGTCTTCCATACACTTCACACACACACACGTCATATGTGCCATTGATGGATTAAATTTCGCAAAACACACATCGTGCTGGAAGGATCACGATAGTTTAAACATTTGACATTTAAAACATTGCCATTTAGTTTGACATTTAAACCCTTTCTGGGACAAATCCCTGATAAAGTATATTCTTTAAGATATAAAACTTATTCTGTTGAATATTTCGAAATTAATTTCATTGGAAATCTTTGTTGCTTAAAGCAACAACAGCTTCCAGTCAAATTAATTTCAAAATATTCAACACATTATCCTGTATGGCTGTCTTGAAAATGATATATGGTGAATAATTCATGTGTGAAATGAGTGTTTCACCTGCAGAAAGTATACATTCCATTTTCAATTCAGGATTCAAAACAAATAAATCGATTCCAACCCGTGCACGAAAGGTGGGCGGTGCTTAGCTAAAATGGGCGGGGCAAAGCTAGGATTGGACCCATCTATAGCGCTAAGCTATACTCGACGGCCGTGTTAATATAATTATCATGCCCGCATATTACGAGAAACTGTGATTTGAGTCCAGATTTGGGTGATTACATAAGACTCGTAGTCAATCCTCTCAAAGAAACCTCATTCAAGGTGGCGACGTTTTGTTGCTTGATATGATGACCGCGTTGGCCAACCTTGGCGTTATTAAACAAGAGATCGTGGAACGTAGGATATACGTTAATCTATTGCTTGTGGCCTTTCTGTGAATCAACGACTGAAATGATACTATTTCACTATAGCTTCGCGGTGAATTCACGAAGTGTAGGCCTACGTTCGATTTAACGAATTTGCTAGACTATTTGTAACTCAAACTCTGCGAAAGCTGAACTTTCGATTACTTCTCACACGGTTCATATCGAATTGACGTCAAATTAAATATTGGCGGAAGTAATTTATTTGCTAACCGCGTCACGCCTTCAATAAATACAATAATTGCGATGATAATATGCTTTCCCAAACTATGTCAATGTTTTCAAGTCTAATTCTTCTCCACTTCCAGTACAGATGAATATCTTTTGACATTTCAACAAGATGATATAGGCCTATAGTCATTTCAGAAGCTGGTCAAAATAGTGGTTTGTTTTCATTAATGGAATGATTCCTATAAGATGCTATATCGCCCCAACTGGTATGCAATAACATAACTGTCGCCACCGTAGGAATATCTGAGTGTGGTTAACCATAGTGCGGGTCTCAACTAGACATATCAATGCGCAGCTATAGTGGCTATATAGCCAATTGATGCATGCGATATGTCGATCAAGTATATGGCAAGTCATAATCAATTACGTCACAGGTACGCTTACGTCACAATCAAAATACGTGATGAATGACGTATCCATGTCCGTCATGGACCCTTAATAGTCCGTCAGGTGTACGAATTGTATGTGTATGCCTTTACTATTAGTCCGGGAGCCAATTTTCAAAAGGGGTCTAGAAGAATGGTTTCGTAGCACACCCAGTATTCAGAAGGGTTGTCTCTATATTATGCTAGACCGATGTCTTGGGTATATTCTGAGCCGTGTTGTACAAGAAAATTGTGGTATCACTAACCCGTGAGAAGCCCATTTACAATAGGTGTTGAATGTAGCTCTCAAACAATTTTCACAATGGTAAATTTTTCACAAACTTAAGCGCATGTTATATCAATACAATCTTAACCAAAATGGAAAGGAGTGATCGTATATCGCAGATTTATACATAATCAACCTCGTTTAAGACACCCGTATGTTGCTTTGTACATATTGGGGGCACTTAGGTCTTCTTGTGACTAGCAATACCTTAGCTACAACAATGCCCATGTTTTCTACATTTTTCATAATTCAACTTTTAACTGACATGCAGTGCATGTCTACACAAGCTGGCAGGACATATTTATCACGTGAGCAAATGAGAGAATGTTACTCATCCGTGTCAGAGTCATCTTCGACAATTGTATGATGAACATTGTCACACATTTCACCTCCCATACAAAGGCATGCTTCAGTGCAGAGTAGATTGTTAGCCTTGCATTGACAGAGATTTGTTCTTTTGCAGGCAGACTTTTGACATCTACATGATGTGAGTTCAATTAATCCAAATGGAGCAGGATCCTTTGACATTAGAACAGGCTTGAGTAGACCATCCACTATACTCCAGCCATGTCCATTTGGAGATGGAAGATTCTGAACAGCTTGCAATGAACGTCTCCAAACAAGAGCTTGAAAATTGGACCTTTCGGTGTGATGCTTTAGACTATTCGATGTAGGTGGAAGATTTTCATTTCTTTGTCTCTTTTGACAAAAGAGCCAATAACGGGTTTCATCAGCTGTCTTTCCCACATCCCTGGTGGTATACAACTCACAGACAAATTTCTCACATAGAATTGCAGTATTCGGTGATAAGTCAACATGTTCCCCGAGTTGGGCTAAGCTAAGCTGATGACATTCAGATGACTTTAAGGGATTGAATGCTTTTCTCTTAGCGACTCCAAATAATGCACTACGCCTCTTATATTGGTAAGCATTTCTGTATCCGCCATTTTCTCTGCTGCAATTTGTATGTTTTGGCATGCGGAAAATGTAGAAACTGAGAATAATTTCTTGACTTTCGTGTGAGTTTTCTTTTGGCAAAAAATACACATTGCCCAGTTTATCGGGGATGATCTCGATCTTGCTGCTCTAGCCAAACTTGTCGATTCTTCTGGACTTTGTTTATCAAGAGGCATAGGAGTTGGTGGTGTCATGGATCGTCCTTTCGCAAAGTTAATATTGTGCTTGCTTGTGTATTTAGCATAACAGTTTCTATGCCACACGATATCCAGTTGTTTTAATTGATCAATATTTGAGTTAAGTCTTTCATAAACGTCATCCTCCCGGTGTTGGAAAGCCTCTATGAACTTTGAGATGCCGACTTCAGTGGCATTGCTAACAGTTTCACTACTATGTGCTTGACAAATAATACAGCGAGTCCATTGTGTCGTTTTGATACGCTTTGCTGGGAGAAGATGAAACGCTACTTCCTCGTCACAACTATCACTGTCCATATTTGCTTAATTGTTAGTTATATAGCACTTGTAATTATTTCGCAAATGTAATTAGTGTGTGTGCATATATATTAAATCAATACTAGGCTTTATTAATCAAGGCATGTATTAACAACCTTTCTCATGAATACAAATTCATAAAATGCCACTTGCATTCTTATTTGCTTTTCAAAAAAAGATTTGTATTTGAGAAAATGAGTGAATTAAACTTTCAGTTTACTTGTGATGTCAAATTACAAAATTACCCCGGAACAAGTGTTACAGGCATAATTTGAATTATATGTAGACAATGACAATGAGAGCGATGTGAGGTGTAGTATTCATTTTAATTTGTTTTCCCGCACCGATTACCACCACATCCATCTGTCTCATTCCAACCACCATTACCTGGGTGCTTTGTCAACAGTGGTACAGCTGGATATACAGATTCTATGATGGAGTTAGTATACATACATAAAATATAACCTTCACATTTCACCCTCGCCTTTGGTATATGCATGCAAAATGTATGTTGGATATATGTTAGGTCGATATCCGTCTAAATATCATATATGGTGAATCTAATACGATATTACTTTGAGTTATGACACGATCATGCTTATATCGTTGTGCACTGTGGATACAGCCAAAGCCTAGACCCCCATTGCAAAGAAATAAGGATAACTAATTAGTGCTACCACAATTTGTTTGTACAACAGGGCTTAAAATGTGTGGGACATGTCCCCCAAGCCACAGCAAGTGTCAGACCTTCCGAATACTGGGTGTGCTACGTCACGATTCTGACCTAGCTTTAGCTCCTGGACTATATAGCCTATAATAAATATTCTGTTGAATATTTTGAGCAGCGTACTTGAATAGTTATCGTGATATTTGATTCTGGGAATTCAGGGTTCGATCGCACCAAGCACCTGCTAAGCGTGGGTAGAGCTTATCTAGAAATGGATAAGGTGTAGCTTAAAGTGGATTCATCAATTGTCTATATGCAATGTAATTGACATTTTCGCACATTATTTGATATAACCGTTATCTTATATTTAATAGATTGATGTAGCTATGTTTTATATGTTAACCATCATTTTAAACTAAATTTGGTAAAAAAACTAAGTTCTTATTGAATGTCCAAGAGAAAAGTATTATTGGAAATTTACGACTGGAGTGACTGGCTCGGTTATCGAGCCGGTCATTCTAGCCGTACATTTTCCATAATAGTCTTCTCTTGGTCTGTAGATGGTCATTGCTCATGACCACTGGTGAGGCCGGTTTTGGTCGACTTTGTAATGAAAGCGTTAAGGAAGAACGGATAGTCAGATTATTCGAATTTAACTTGAATCTGGAAAGAAGAAATTTGATGTCGAATGTAGAATGCGACGCGATGTTTATTTTGTTCATATTATAAGGAAGTCATGAGTTTAGTGCTTATACTTATACCAGACCTCAATGTTGGTGCATTTGAAGAATAATTGCATTGTGCCCTGACAAGTCAAGGGGCTTAGTCCCACAATTGTTCAGATCGTCCCACAGGCAACATTTTTGAATCCAAGAGTAGATATGTCCATGACTTTTTGATTTTTCACGGAGGCCGAGATGAGTTCCCGCTATGGCGGTAATTTTGGAAAAATCCAAGGTGGCCGCGGTCGAGAGTAAGGTGGTGCAACAACTTTGGAGGCAACAGTAGTAGAATAATAATTGAGACCCGTCTCAGGGGAATTCATTGCCCGTGTTATTCTTTCGATTCTAGGTCACGGTCGCACGATAAGGTCACATTCACGGCCATTTTGGACCAAATATGGATACTTCAAAAGCAATGCCAAGAACAATCATGTCGCTATCGACAGTGGTCACGGATTCTTTCTCATGGCCCCGAGACGAGGCATGACCTAGATGACAGATGATACGTATATCTGCAGCTGCATGGTTGCGGGGATGGAGTAATAACACATCGAATGGTGAATGGCTCCTTTGTGTTTCCCACATTTTCCTTGTTCGATTGCCAGTATTTTGGGGTGAGGGGGTGGTGAGGGGGGGGGGTTGGTGTGGATGGGTGCGTTGGGGGTGGGGGGTGTGAGGGCTGGGGTGGGGGTGGTGTGGGGGTGTCTGTGTGGGGTGGGGGTGTCAGTGGATGGGGGTGGTGATTGTACGAGAGTAGCCGTCACCATCTTGTTCTAGTTGTGTACGCGTACTTGACCCAGGCCGCTATTGATTCAAAGTTTTGTTCATGGTAGCTGTCCCAGACTGCATCAATACGTTCAACCGCGGTGGTCATCTGAGGCTTCAGGAAAGGCACAATGTGTAGGTATACATACTCAGCGAATGTTGTCTCTCTGGTCAGATGCACCATGTGGATGATGACAGCCATGGCAAGCGTCACCCCGTAGAGACCGACTAACAAGGACTCGTAGCTTGTAGGCTTGCAGTGAAACGATATCAACATGTATATTTATGCCATACAAAACTTGTTTGTGATGCTGGACGCAATTGATCCCCAATGTGCCAGCAGCGCATCAAAGCCCGCAAAATGATAATCATGTCAAATAACACTTGATGTTCAAGATTTAGCAAGAAAATTGTTTTTGCAGACAAGAGAAGACTATTTTCCAAATTTATCTCTGCTATTTATAAAAAAAAGTAGCTTTCCGTTGTCCTGCAAGTGGAGATTCCTCAAAATCAATGCATGTGCTTTTAGGACGGCTTAACCACCAAAACGAGGAAATGGTTAAGGAATTCTGAAGTGTTTGCTTAGCCTGGGTCCATTTGCATCCAAGAAAAGACTATCTTTGAAAATTTACAACTGGTATGAATGGCTCGGTTACCGAGCCAGTCATTCCAGTGGTAAATTTTCAAAAATAGACTTCTAAATGGACAATCCCTAAGATCACACAATGGCCAGCGTGGTCTTTAACGTGGTATATTGACACAAGATTGACCTCACTCGTCCAAAACTGTGCTGCTCATAAGATGGCCGAGTCTTATAACCTATCTGTGACGACAGCTAAAGACTAATAAACCACTTTGTTAATTGAACAGGATTTAGAAAAGCAACTCGATTTAGAAAGCTAAAATGAGACAAGCTGTCTGTTTCTCTGTAAGAAATCTTACGGGTTTTCTTAATGCCAGTCACACAGTTTTTCCATGTGAAAGGCTTGCGGATCTCCGGTTTCTTTGATAAAAGACGTTCGAAACGCTCTGAATAAATGGACGCTATGGCACCATTATCGATACGTAGATATACAGGCAAACCAGGCAATAGCGCGCACATGCTTTTGTGAGCCACAATATGGAAGCTCTTAATCACTGGTGGTCATATAAACACCCGGCTTACAGAACCACTATCTCGTGGCCCATTAACGCTATTTTAAATTACGACTGACTTATATTACGTAACAATATCTGGTGAGTGGCCACCTGTAAATGGAAATTAAGGTGGTCGTTATAGACAGCTTAAATTGTATGTTCAATTGAAAATCTTTAAAACATTGGTCACTGACTAGGAAAATATTAGCCAGCATCAAAGCGGATATAGGCCATTAGTGTAGGGGATGATGCGGGGCTTCCGTGGAATAATAATGCGAGACTGCCACTTTGGTGGCAAAACCCTATTAGCTCTTTAATCGCTAAATTTGGTCAAAAGACTGAAATATTAGCTTCATCTGCACGCTAAGAGAAGACTGTTATTGTAAGTTCACCACTGGAATGACTGGCTTGGTTATGGAGCCAGCCATTCCAGTGGTACAGTTCCAATAATAGTTTTCTCTTGGCCCGCAAATGATAATTTCTTAAGACCACTGTAGAGGCCGGTTTTGGCCGACTTCGCTATAAAATGGTTAATGGGATGACCAGCGTTGTAACATTCCACTCCAAGCCTACAATTTGTTGAATATAATTCATGGAACAACGAATCTTACTGGATAAGTTCACATTAAAAATGATGGATGACACATTTTACACGACAGCAGCTGGCTCCCTCCACCCTCCTCTCCACCCGTCACAATCATCATATTCATTGATGTCAAGAAGCATTATATTACACGCGTCGATTATAGACTGGGTGGGGTTGTGGCACCCTAGGAACCCCTTCCCGCCAACTGGGGTTTTTTCAAGGTCACATATTTAATATATTCTAGAACCTTTTGATAATAGTAATAGTTTGATAGAAAGCTGATGGTGGGTGTGTCCGTGAGATGCAGGTCCCGTATAGTACAAGCAACTATTCTCACATGTATATTTATTCCAGTACGGATTGGCAACAACGCAGACCATAAGTATATATCCGCCTACCTATATTTTAGATGCGAATTACTATAAGTCGGTCTATTTGTCTGTGTCTGTCGGTCTGTCAGATTTTTGACATCGCTGACAAAGCTGTCTAAGTCTCAGCTATATATGGCGAGTCGCACTTGCTATCTTAAATCCGTGGGCTGGAGGGATCTACCTTCCCCATATATTTTTCTAAGAGATCTCGATGTCATTTTTAGGATTATATAAGTTAACCTGTGATACACTGGAACATCCTATGGTTTTGATGGGTGCTGCGCAGTGAAGTTAACCACATGATGGGGAAGGGGGTGGGATGGTAAAAATGGCCCTAACATTTGACACAATCATAGCAAACTGGTAAATGACTACTCACGATGTCGCTCGTAGTCTCCTCTACAATTTCCTTTATGATACATGCAAATCGGTCTATATTAATTTTATCACCAGAGGTAAAAAGGCAGAGATTTTGCCTGTTTCTTAAAACTGCATGGGCAACTGTGCACTGTCATGACTGCCAAATGCTAATAAAAGAATATGTTGATGTTAATTTCGTGAACATTGAGTACTAGACACAAATAATCCAACGGGACAATGCTCATTTATTTTATGAAATGTTGTTACAATGACAACTGACAGAATAACCAAGGGCTGGAATAATATCCCCCATAAGATGATTTGGACATTGTGTATCATATTCAAGGTTACCTGAATTAGAAAGGGCTATGTGTATTGTAGACAGAGAAAGTAATCTTCCGCAATGAATGCGATGTGACACGAATATTGTAATCCATCTGTGTTGGGTTAACTCTTACCTCAATGAGGAAACGTCATCTGGTTTAGGTACTACTTATAGTACCTACGGGATAGTGATTTAGGAGGTTTCAGAAAGTGATACTACAATCTCATTGCACAATAATGAATATATGCACAGGACAAAACAACCTTCGGTTACATATAGACCGCAGGAGATTGAACCCTGTTTTGTAAGTGACAATTCAGCACCTAACCGTACCAATACGACAAATGCAAAAGCTATTGCGAAGAGGTAGATGGTGATTTATCAGATGTGCTGAGGGTATTCATTATGAGGCTCTTACGGAATGATTGCAAGACAGTCACTGATTGAGCTGGATACATAGCCAGAATGAACACATACAATTCAACAGCAAACCTACATTCACACATTCTGAAACTTTCTCAGATGACATCAATAGAAGGTAATCAGCAGTATATAACTGTAGCATTTGATTTAGCAGTATCATAAAAAACCTATAGCTTGATAGATGAGTTTGAAGCTATACTCGAACCTGCCTATTCAGATAAAACAGATGTCATACTAATAGGCGACTTCAATATTGATTTTCTGAAACCTGTCAGACCGAAATGGCAATCACAAATGGCATTATTTCACCTCGGACAATTAGTAGAAACCTTGATTCGAAAAACAGAACAAACAACTACCCTAATAAACCATATGTGCGCTACAGACATGGGAAAATTTACATCAGTAAGCGTATGTAGGTTATCTTGCACAAAGAGACACATATTCTGTGTTTGGGGTGCGCAAAAGCACCAGACACACATTACACAATAACTATACTATATAGTTATAGGGCCAAAAAAACATTTAACGATTTAACACTCATATCTTGCAAAACGGCTTATGTGGAGGTCTTGAGAAATGTCCATTTGCCGACCAAGAGAAGACTATTTTTAGAATTTACCACTAAAATGACTGGCTCGATAACCGAGCTAGTCATTCCAGTAGTAATTTGTGAAAGGCAGTCTTCTCTTGGTCTGCAAATGGACATTTTCTGAGAAGAAATTTGGAATTTTCTTGAACTAATTGGAGTGTTAAAAGGTTAACGATCAAGGATCTCTTCATAATTTTGGTGATACTAATTTAATTCCAGCTAATTTTTGAGAAATTAAAAAAACAACAACTTTAAACCAGGATTCATGATGATTCCATGACTAGAATATGGTTAATTTTCAAATGTGCTACAAGTAGATGTTGAAAGCTGTATTATCGCGTTTTCTTATTTCGTATTTGTCTTAAAAGAACCATGCTTCGTTTCTGTATGGAGCCTTATACCACCAACATACATTTATCAAATAAGTAATTTTGAAAAGTAATACTATAAGGTTACTAAAAATCACAGTCTTTAAAGATCTCCCCGATGGGTAGGTGGGGTGCCATGGGGGTGGGGATGGGGTCGGGTGGTATGAGGTGTGGATGGGGTGCGGAAGATGGGTGATGTGGAATGGGTATGGTGTGGTGTGGTATGGTATGGTAGTGTTTGTGGTTGTGGTTATATGATTAAACGCACTGGCTCAGGATCTCCCAAGGTTGGGAGATATTTTTTATTTATTTTATTGTCTGAGATTTGTTATGTTTGTTTGATAGAGGCGGTATGGCCTATAAAATATGAATAATATATATCATTCATTCTGAAGGTTTTTGAAGAGTTAATTTCGAATTAACCAAGATGTCACGTGGATTGGAGTTTTTCTTAAAGGCTATCACTAGACGCAAGTTGAGAGGTTCTTTCATTTTATCCTGCAATTTATGATATTCATCTTTCAAAATTTCAGAAATTTCAACCTTTTTTCGATTGTATGTTAAACTGAATGGAATAATTTCACGTTGATCAGCAAGACCAGGGTCCACGTTTATGCCACTCGGCCATTTTGTTTTCAGTTGCTTAATCCAAAATGATTCTCGAAGTTTTCTTTGTTTATCAGTTTCTTCGGCCGTAGCAGAAAGAGGCAGTTGCTCAATAGGGATAATTTCAAAGTGTCTATCGACAGAATGACCAGGAAGATTGAAATGTTGAGCTACGTTGGTGTCCTCGTCGTGTCTAATATCGCAAAGGTGTCTAGTTGCTCGCCATCTGAAAGGGCATTTTGTTTCACCGACATACTGCTTTTTGCATAATTTGCACGATATTAAATAGATAACATTTTTAGAATCGCAATCTAAATTAGACTGAAGTTGGAATTTGCTTTTGTTCTGATAACTGACAAATGTTGTCTGATTAGGTAGATAGAGGTCTAATTTACACCTCTTCTTTCCACATTTCTGAGATTGTCCTACGCCTAGAATCGGACGATTGTGACGAATTTTGGTAGGCTTTTGATCGGCAGCCTTATCAGTAATAGTTTCCAAATCATGTAAAGTATTGGATTTTATTTTGCGCAAAAATCGTGTTGAATATCCCCTCGGTTTGAGGGCTTTAAATAAGGTGGAACACGCAGATTCAAAATTCTTTCTATCACTAGAATTTCGGTGAAATCGGATAATCTGTGATTTGATAATACCTTTAAAAGTATGAGGTGGATGGAAAGATTTCTTATGCAGTAGTTGATGGGAATCGGTGGGCTTAAAGAATACTTTGTAATCAAGAAGCCCACTCGTGTTAAAATTTACACCTTTGTAGAGAGTAACGTCCAAAAAGTCTATGGACGACTGGTCGATGTTGGCTTTAAGTTTGATGTTAGGATCGTAATTGTTCAAAATAGTGAAAAATTCATCAAACTCTTCCCTCGAATGATTCCAGATCATAAAAATATCATCGAGGTAACGGCGGTAAAATAAGGGCTGCTTAGGACATTTGTTAAGCGCATCTTCTTCCCACTCAGCTACATAGATGTTGGTAAAACTAGGACTAAAACGTTTACCCATAGCGCATCCACAGATTTGTTGGTAGATTTCGCCAGCGAATTCGAAATCATTGCCCTTTAAACTCAGCTCCAGGAGAGCTAATATTTCGCTAGTGGGCCTATTGTTATCGGGATATTTATCAAATGCTCTGCGAACAGAAGACAAACCCCTTTCGATGTCAATGTTTGTGTACATGGCATCGATGTCGAGGGTTATCAAGAGTGAGTTTGGAGGAACAGAAATTTTGGAGACTTCGGATAGGAAATCCTCAGTGTTGTTCAAAAAGCTGAAATGCCTATTCGCAATTGGTTGTAGGTGGTAATCAATAATTTCACTAATTCGATAAGATTCAGAGCCACAATCAGAGATAATAGGTCGATCCGGTGGTATCATAGGGTCGGACCATGACTCAATAGGTTTATGAATTTTTGGCAAAAGGTAAAACGTACGTGGATTTGAATCTCGTTTAGCAGTAAGGTATTTAAACTGCTTTTTCGTTATGGCCTTTTTGTCAGCCATTTCTTGAAGGATTCCATTAAATTTATCACAATTATTTTGCCAGAGTGGTTCGTCTAATTTGCGGTAGTGTTTCAGATTACTGAGTTGCCGATGTGCTTCACGAATATAATTATCCTTACGCATTACTACAGTAGCAGATCCCTTGTCAGCAGGCTTTATGACGATGTCATTGTTTTTACGCAAACCTGTTAAGGCTAAACGTTCTTGATATGACAAATTTTGATGATTTTTTAGGAAATTCTAAATTTTCAACACGCTCCTTGATAGCTTTTATACTATCAAGGATCGCAGGGTCAACCAACTTCGAGTTAGGTGCCCAGCAAGTTTTTTCAACAAAAGGTAGAAAGTTGTTTTTCTTGGAATTTCGAAAAAAGTCTGCTAATTTTACACGGTGCGAAAATTCTTCAATTTCCCATAAGCCATTATCTAAAAGAGCATCTATGTCGACTTTGCGCCGTGGTGTTGGTACATATGTTAGACCAAGATTTAGCAACGATCTTTCTGCTTCAGACAATGTAGAACCAGTTAGGTTAATGATATTACCACCTAGGCCAATTTCTGGGTGGTTAGTACCATGACCCGTAGTTAGTTTAAATTAAGGTGCGATAACCAACTATTATACATCCTATTTGCCGTGCACTCAGTCCAGTGGATGTTGTCCTCAACCACATGAAATTCAGACACGGGGAGGCTGGGCAGGATAGGGACCTTGGCCCTTAAGGCCTCGACACGGCTATTAACGAATTGTATGTTTCGTTTCTGGGTTGTAGTCAGGTGCTTCGAATAATTTAGTTTGGCAAAGTGAACTTTAGCCTTTGGAAATTTAGAACGCATGGTACTAAACAGATTCTCAATTCTTTGGGAGGTGTCATGCTGAAGTTCGTCCTTATCATTAATTCAAGTGGTAAATTTTCAAAAATAGACTTCTAAATGGACAATCCCTAAGATCACACAATGGCCAGCGTGGTCTTTAACGTGGTATATTGACACAAGATTGACCTCACTCGTCCAAAACTGTGCTGCTCATAAGATGGCCGAGTTTTATAACCTATCTGTGACGACAGCTAAAGACTAATAAACCACTTTGTTAATTGAACAGGATTTAGAAAAGCAACTCGATTTAGAAAGCCAAAATGAGACAAGCTGTCTGTTTCTCTGTAAGAAATCTTACGGGTTTTCTTAATGCCAGTCACACAGTTTTTCCATGTGAAAGGCTTGCGGATCTCCGGTTTCTTTGATAAAAAACGTTCGAAACGCTCTGAATAAATGGACGCAATGGCACCATTATCGACACGTAGATATACAGGCAAACCAGGCAATTGCGCGCACATGCTTTTGTGAGCCACAATATTGAAGCTCTTAATCACTGGTGGTCATATAACCACCCGGCTTACAAAACCACTATCTCGTGGCCCATTAACGCTATTTTAAATTACAACTGACTTATATTACGTATCAATATCTGGTGAGTAGCCACCTGTAAATGGAAATTAAGGTGGTCGTTATAGACAGCTTAAACTGTATGTTCAATTGAAAATCTTTAAAACATTGGTCACTGACTAGGAAAATATTAGCCAGCATCAAAGCGGATATAGGCCATTAGTGTAGGGGATGATGCGGGGCTTCCGTGGAATAATAATGCGAGACTGCCACTTTGGTGGCAAAACCCTATTAGATCTTTAATCGCTAAATTTGGTCAAAAGACTGAAATATTAGCTTCATCTGCACGCTAAGAGAAGACTGTTATTGTAAGTTCACCACTGGAATGACTGGCTTGGTTATGGAGCCAGCCATTCCAGTGTTACATTTCCAATAATAGTTTTCTCTTGGCCCGCAAATGATAATTTCTTAAGACCACTGTAGAGGCCGGTTTTGGCCGACTTCGCTATAAAATGGTTAATGGGATGACCAGCGTTGTAGCATTCCACTCCACGCCTACAATTTGTTGAATATAATTCATGGAACAACGAATCTTACTCGATAAGTTCACATTAAAAATGATGGATGACACATTTTACACGACAGCAGCTGGCTCCCTCCACCCTCCTCTCCACCCGTCACAATCATCATATTCATTGATGTCAAGAAGCATTATATTACACGCGTCGATTATAGACTGGGTGGGGTTGTGGCACCCTAGGAACCCCTTCCCACCAACTGGGGATTTTTCAACGTCACATATTTAATATATTCTAGAACCTTTTGATAATAGTAATAGTTTGATAGAAAGCTGATGGTGGGTGTGTCCGTGAGATGCAGGTCCCGTATAGTACAAGCAACTATTCTCACATGTATATTTATTCCAGTACGGATTGGCAACAACGCAGACCATAAGTATATATCCGCCTACCTATATTTTAGATGCGACTTACTATAAGTCGGTCTATCTGTCTGTGTCTGTCGGTCTGTCAGATTTTTGACATCGCTGACAAAGCTGTCTAAGTCTCAGCTATATATGGCGAGTCGCACTTGCTATCTTAAATCCGTGGGCTGGAGGGATCTACCTTTCCCATATATTTTTCTAAGAGATCTCGATGTCATTTTTAGGATTATATAAGTTAACCTGTGATACACTGGAACATCCTATGGTTTTGATGGGTGCTGCGCAGTGAAGTTAACCACATGATGGGGAAGGGGGTGGGGTGGTAAAAATGGCCCTAACATTTGACACAATCATAGCAAACTGGTAAATGACTACTCACGATGTTGCTCGTAGTCTCCTCTACAATTTCCTTTATGATACATGCAAATCGGTCTATATTAATTTTATCACCAGAGGTAAAAAGGCAGAGATTTTGCCTGTTTCTTAAAACTGCATGGGCAACTGTGCACTGTCATGACTGCCAAATGCTAATAAAAGAATATGTTGATGTTAATTTCGTGAACATTGAGTACTAGACACAAATAATCCAACGGGACAATGCTCATTTATTTTATGAAATGTTGTTACAATGACAACTGACAGAATAACCAAGGGCTGGAATACTATCTCCCATAAGATGATTTGGACATTGTGTATCATATTCAAGGTTACCTGAATTAGAAAGGGCTATGTGTATTGTAGACAGAGAAAGTAATCTTCCGCAATGAATGCGATGTGACACGAATATTGTAATCCATCTGTGTTGGGTTAACTCTTACCTCAATGAGGAAACGTCATCTGGTTTAGGTACTACTTATAGTACCTACGGGATAGTGATTTAGGAGGTTTCAGAAAGTGATACTACAATCTCATTGCACAATAATGAATATATGCACAGGACAAAACAACCTTCGGTTACATATAGACCGCAGGAGACTGAACCCTGTTTTGTAAGTGACAATTCAGCACCTAACCCTACCAATACGACAAATGCAAAAGCTATTGCGAAGAGGTAGATGGTGATCTATCAGATGTGCTGAGGGTATTCATTATGAGTCTCTTACGGAATGATTGCAAGACAGTCACTGATTGAGCTGGATGCGTAGCCAGAATGAACACATACAATTCAACAGCAAACCTACATTCACACATTCTGAAACTTTCTCAGATGACATCAATAGAAGGTAATCAGCAGTATATAACTGTAGCATTTGATTTAGCAGTATCATAAAAAACCTATAGCTTGATAGATGAGTTTGAAGCTATACTCGAACCTGCCTATTCAGATAAAACAGATGTCATACTAATAGGCGACTTCAATATTGATTTTCTGAAACATGTCAGACAGAAATGGCAATCACAAATGGCATTATTTCACCTCGGACAATTAGTAGAAACCTTGATTCGAAAAACAGAACAAACAACTACCCTAATAAACCATATGTGCGCTACAGACATGGGAAAATTTACATCAGTAAGCGTATGTAGGTTATCTTGCACCAAGAGACACATATTCTGTGTTTGGGGTGCGCAAAAGCACCAGACACACATTACACAATAACCATACTATATAGTTATAGGGCCAAAAAAACATTTAACGATTTAACACTCATATCTTGCAAAACGGCTTAAGTAGAGCTCTTGAGAAATGTCCATTTGCCGACCAAGAGAAGACTATTTTTAGAATTTACCACTAAAATGACTGGCTCGATAACAGAGCTAGTCATTCCAGTAGTGATTTGTGAAAAGCAGTCTTCTCTTGGTCTGCAAATGGACATTTTCTGAGAAGAAATTGGAATTTTCTTGAACTAATTGGAGTGTTAAAAGGTTAACGATCAAGGATCTCTTCATAATTTTGGTGATACTAATTTAATTCCAGCTAATTTTTGAGAAATTAAAAAAACAACAACTTTAAACCAGGATTCATGATGATTCCATGACTAGAATATGGTTAATTTTCAAATGTGCTACAAGTAGATGTTGAAAGCTGTATTATCGCGTTTTCTTATTTCGCATTTGTCTTAAAAGAACCATGTTTCGTTTCTGTATGGAGCCTTATACCACCAACATACATTTATCAAATAAGTAATTTTGAAAAGTAATACTATAAGGTTACTAAAAATCACAGTCTTTAAAGATCTCCCCGATGGGTAGGTGGGGTGCCATGGGGGTGGGGATGGGGTCGGGTGGTATGAGGTGTGGATGGGGTGCGGAAGATGGGTGATGTGGAATGGGTATGGTGTGGTGTGGTGTGGTGTGGTATGGTAGTGTTTGTGGTTGTGGTGGTGGTTGTGGTGGTGGTGGTGGTGGTGGTGGTGGTGGTGGTGGTGGTGGTGGTGGTGGTGGTGGTGGTGATGGTGGTGGTGGTTGGTGGTGGTGGTGGTGGTGGTGGTGGTGGTGGTGGTGGTGGAGGTGGTGTATGTTCGTGCCGAGTTTAAAAGTGACACATTATTTTGTATTAATTTTTTAGCCCAGGCATAGGTTCAAGTTACAAGCATAGACCGACTTATAAGACTGATGTTCAACTCCAACCGTCCTCCGACTCCAGAGGCACCCAGTGGCGTTACCGTTGAAACAGCCTTGAGTTCCGTAGAGAAAACATTTTAAAACGTTTTTGCTTGTCTGCAAACTATTGGCAAACTATTGTTTTCGCATTAATTATATCATATAATATACAAAGTGAAGAAAGGCGAGTTTGCTCGCGCAGAGCTCTCTGGAACGTTTTCCCTACGGAACGCATGGTATGACTGGTTTTCCTGAGATCCTAACGACAGTTCCGAGGGCCTTAGTTAAGAATTTCAGAAACTTTGCATAGATCTACCCGGGGTCTACGTTCGGCCCTGTGTTCGTGCTTATGTACTTTGGATCATACTTACGTATAAAGAGGATTTGAAGACATCAGCGATACTCCATGTAATCATGACCGTCATCACAAAATCGACAACAAAGAACTTTCTTCTAGAGCACCAGCCTCAAACGATGTTAAAAAGAATCTGCTTTCAGCTGACAATTTTGTGAAAGTAGCTTAAAAATCTTTTGAACTAAGAACGATTAGTTGAACGATTAGTTGAGAAGGTCAAATCCTTTCGTGCACCAATTAAATGAATGAAGGTGAAAGCGTTTGCATCACTTAGAAAAACTTACAAAGTGAACGTACACGCATGCGCATACGTGCATACGTGCACGTTTATATCTATGCATGGTATGTAATATCAAGTCCTAAATATACGCGTTCATACTAATTCGCGTGTTTGCTGCTTAAATTTACTTAATTCACTCTCAACCAATGTCCGGAGTTTAATGAAAATACACAGTTAATTCTGAGTGCGCAAACTCACGAATGTATCCCGGGCACAGTCTGAACACGTATATTTAGGACTTGAGTGATATAGCGTAATGACAGGCTTTTAGCACTTCCATTGACTGGATAAAAGTCCAGGACGCTGCAAG
The DNA here is from genome assembly GCA_034401795.1 of Chaetoderma sp. LZ-2023a. Classification (NCBI taxonomy): domain Eukaryota; kingdom Metazoa; phylum Mollusca; class Caudofoveata; order Chaetodermatida; family Chaetodermatidae; genus Chaetoderma; species Chaetoderma sp. LZ-2023a. Next base: position 62,874,158 of record CM067366.1, on the reverse strand, counting down.
AAAAACTGAGCACGATCAATGTACTGTACAAATATGACTACTCATATGCCTCATAATCACGCTAAAAGCTAAGAGCTCTAGTCTTTTTATGCTCTTCCTTATATGTCATCAGGATAATTCGATATGACATTTTTGATGTGAGCGTCTTCAAAAAAATAAGAAACACGGAGCGAGAGTCCCGTGTTATTAACTATTGATTTCAGCGAATAAACCGCCTCGCCCACCCATACCTAAATCAACAACCACACTAGTTACAGCACGCCATCGCTGATATAATATTAACATTTAAAACACAATTTTGGCAAGAATACAGGAAATATCTTTTGAAAATTCAGCATTTACAACACAATAAAGCCCTACATCAATAATGTGTACGCGTGTGTATGCGTGCATACGTGCATGCTTGCGCACGCATGCATGCGAGCTTGTGCGCGTGGCATAATACTGATAAGACAATAACTGTTTCTGGTTTGTGTTATGGTCGAAACCGCGTTAACCCTTTAACCATCAAATTTGCTCTAGAAAATTTCAATTTTCTCATAGAAAATGTCAATTTGCAGATCAAGAAAAGACTATTTTTGAAAATTTATCACTGTAATGACTGTCTCGGTTATCGGGCGATGAATTACAGTGACAAATTTTCAAAAATAGTCTTTTCTTGATCTGCAAATGGACATTTCCCAGGACCACTGCAAAAGCCATTTTTGCTGATATGGGTGCTATACGGTTAAAGGTCACATTTGAAAGTACCAGACTATCATTATGGGGTAGCTATTCCTCGTCCACTTCTAGCTATGTCCCGCCCACTTCTAGCTATGCCCCGCCCACTTCTAGCTATACTCCGCCAATTTGTAGCTGAGCTTCGACAACGCGTTGCACGTGTTAGGGTAGATCGAAGCCTGAATGCTCGGAATCTCAATATCAAGGTAACTATGTGGGTGAGCAATTGAATATTTTGAAACAAATTTGACTGAACGCTGCTGCTACCTATGTGCCCAGATAAATTAGTTTCAAAATTTTCAACAGAATGTTTATTAAATAGTAAATTCATCATAGCCATACACTTGACGGACTATTCCAGCATCATGACTGGGCATTTCTGACAAATATGCTTGCGACGTCAAGCCCACATGTGACGCAATTGATCATGACGTCATATACTTGATCGACTGATCGGATTCATCAATACTCGTGCTTGTCTGCATATAGGAATTACTCCTGTTACTCAGTGCATTGTTGCATGCATTATTGATACAATTCCGCAGAGCAACGACACCAGTTTCTGATACGGATCTGGCGGATGCCATTAGAGTAGATATGAGAACACATACATGTACATTTCGCAATCTGTATCTATGATAACGAATCAATGTAACCAAACAGACTAGTATAGAGTCACGCCTACTTTGCCATATAGGGAATTGATAATGCCGCTGCCGCTGTCGCTGCTGCTGCCTCTGCCGCTCTCAAATACATTAAATTAGTTACGTACGTGTCATAATGCTATTGAATATTTTGCACCAGCTTTCAGCCAAATTGTTTTCACAGTATTCAACAACTTATATCAATTCATTAATGAAACGGGAGATAATGGGATACATGGTCAATTGAGTAAAATGCGATAATTGTTTTTGAGTTGGGGAGGGGGGGGGGGGGGGTGTAGGGGGGTCTCTATTTTTGGTCACCCTGGGGATATAGTCCCGTTAGCCCGTACCCTAATCTGCCTCTGCAAACAGGTACGAATAAACCTATAAAGTGGTAAACGCGCGTTCTTAGTTACGTAAAATAGGCATCTATCATCGCTAGATGACGTTGCTGATTCTGGTCATTAAGGATGCCGACCTGATGTTACTGTACGTCACTGGCCTCCAGTGGATCCGAAGATATGATATGATATGATATCATATGATGTGGTTTATTCTCTGAACTATACATGTTTATAGAGATACATATAGAGATACATATAACGTGTCATTTTTCTATCGCAATCTGTAACTTGTGCCACAAAGTGTTAAGCCTTACCACTATAATGTCAATATTCTATCTTTTGCTGCATCAATAGCAAAGAAACTGGTGTACATTTTTCAACAATTTTGGTGGACGATGTTGCTGTACACGACAGCACCATCTTCCACCAAATTTGTTGAAAAAGCGAATACCCTAACCGGCCATCTTTTAATTTAATTAGAAAATAAAAAATTTTGACATCAGAGTGGTAAGGGTTAAGCGCTTGAATCCGTCAATAGTAAGAGTTAACCGTCATCAGTGACATTAACACGCGACCTGTATGGTGGCAGTAAGCTGGCCAGACTGGTAGCTAATGGAGCGATAAATCGATGGGCGACCAAAATGCTGTAAAATCGTCGTGGTAAAAAGAAACGATTCTAATTAATAATAATAATAATAATAATAATAATAATAATAATAATAATAATAATAATAATAATAATAATAATAATAATAATAATAATAATAATAATAATAATAATGAAGATATGCCCACTTTAACTGCACGTATGCGCGTTCCTGTGCGTGTGTGCGTGTCAAAATGGTGTTGGGATCTCCCAATCGAAGATGAGGTTTCGATTTAATAAACGTGTTCAGAAAATTGTTGTAGAGAGCAATACTCCACCCATATCTACCCAAGCTGCACCCACGTTTGCACCTGCTCGGATCGATTTATATATAGGCCTACTTTAATCTCTGAATTCACATAATACCATTTTCAAGATAATTATACAGGTAAGCTGTTGAGTATTTTGAAACTAATTTGACCGACTCAAATTAGTTTCAAAATAGTCAACAAAATGTTTATTAAGTAGTAACTCCATCAAACACAAACAATTAGTACACTTGACGAACGTTTCCAGCTTCACGACGGAGTATTCTCCGTCATTTATGATTGTGACGTCGGTCTACACATGAGGTAATTGACTATGACGTCATGAGTGACAGATCGGATTCATCCATTATCAAACACTAGTGGTCGTGAAATCGAGAGGTGAATGATGCAAAACACGTGCTTAGCGGCACTCTGCACATAACTTCATTGACACAGCTGACAGTGAATGCCCTCGTTATTCAAGATGACTGTCAATGTGTCAGTGATGAGGTTACTATATAGCGACCAGAGCCGAATTAAGCCTATTTGGCGCCCAGGGATAATTAGGTGTAGGGTTCCCTAATTGGTGGGTCATGGATGGACTGGCTACTACTATTGCTGCTACTACTACTACTACTACTACTACTACTACTACTACTACTACTACTACTACTACTACTACTACTACTACTACTACTACTACTACTACTACTACTACTACTACTACTACTATACTGCTGCTGCTGCTGCTGCTGCTACTACTACTACTACTACTACTACTGCTGCTGCTGCTGCTGCTGCTGCTGCTGCTGCTGCTGCTGCTGCTGCTGCTGCTGCTGCTGCTGCTGCTGCTGCTGCTGCTACTACTACTACTACTACTACTACTACTACTACTACTACTGCTACTGCTACTGCTACTACTACTACTAATACTAATACTAATACTACTACTACTACTACTACTACTACTACTACTACTACTACTACTACTACTACTACTACTACTACTACTACACGTATGTGTCGAAATGCTGATGAATATTTTGAAATTAATTTGACGACGGCCGCACCAACTGCAAGTTAAAATGACTGTAAACGTGAGATACTGGGATTATAGGTTCAAACGGATAAAATGCGATAATTATTTTTCGGGGCCCCGGGATATATCTCATTAGCACTTGCCTTAATTCAGCTCAGGTAGCAACCTCAGGTTAACGATTTTAAGGTTCCTTCGAAAAGAGATTGCACCCGTTTTCGCTATAAGATTTAATTAAGCGCCAGACCCATGCATGTTATGAGTCTAATTCAGTATTATATAGGCAATATGGGCTTTGACATATTCTAATATGATTAGAAAATGTAGGAAAATGTGCAAAACGAATACGGTTTTGAATTTTCTTTTTCCGTATCCCAAATTATCGCCTTCATCCACCGCCCATCTAGCTCTGCCATTCTGAATATCAGCCAGTCACATACCACGTCATGTAGGGTTTACCCACCAAACACGTAGACTACGAACATACAAACATGCACACACACGCTCGCACGCAAACGCACGCACGCACGCACGCACGCACTCACGCACGCACGCACGCACGCACGCGCGCACACACACACACACTCACGCATGCACAGACGCACATATGTACGTTGGTATGCACGCACGCACGTACGCACGTACGTGTACACACGCACCCTCTCACGCAGGCACACACTCACGCACGCACACAGATGCGCTCTTGTGTGTAAATATAAATACACCCACATAATGTCAAATTATATATAGTTCTCCGCCCAATCCCGCCCACACTTCGAGCAAGCCCAGTAACTCACAGCCGCGCACACTCCACAGATTAAACACTTCCAAGAACGCTTGATCCCACTGGGATATGAAGACACTCGCGTGACATAATGTTAAAGTTCACTAAGAGTGATTCATTTCTTCTCTTCCCTCGATGATAAACAATCACCACTCACGATTTTCTGAGACAATCAAGCCAGAAATACCAGCATCTCAATTCTCAAACTTCTTTCAAAATAATCAACGTATGTTTCTTCGCATATCATGAAATATAGACCACATCATATGATTTGGCTAATCAATCTCTGTCACGCGCGGTACATGCTTAAAACACTGTTGCTTAGTAATGGATAAATCCACTTTTAGCTATGCCACGCACATCTCTAGCTAAGCTCTTCCCGTTACATTTTGGGATCGATTTATATGTTTTAAATCCTGAATTCCCAGAATCCCATTTTCCTGCTAACCGTACAGCTAATCTGTTGAATATTTTAAAACTATTTTGAGTATGGCAGCAGCAGCAGCGCACCGTCAGATTAGTTTCAAATTATTCAACAGAACGTTTATTAAATAGTAAAGACATACAATTCGTACAACTAACGGACTATTCCAGGCTCACGACGGAGTATTTCTGTCAATTATGATTATGACGTCAGCCTACATGTGACGTAATTGATTATGACGTCATATATTTGACTGACAGATCGGATTCGTCCATTGCTTTTCATTATGTAAACGGCGTTACTATGACATTCACCAAAAGATTATATATAGTGCAACAACGGTCCGCTATACCGCTCTTTCACAGCCATATCATTTACGTGAAGAAAATCGCCTTAAATGACTGCCCGTTAAACGGTGACAAAACTTGTAGCTTCCAAATACTCCCGCTAAAGTTCAGCTAAACTATATACACTAGAAAAAGCAATCATCTAAACGAACTTACCGAGCCATCGATTTTCCAATGTCTAATACAAGCTCCATAAATTGCTTTGCATAACCACACGTTTCTTATTGCATACAATCCATACATAAATTCGTCAGACTTGCATAATGACGACAAAATAAACGCAACCAGAAAGAAACGTTCGGTCGTTTCGCTTCTCCTAGCAAACACCCACTGATGGGAGAATGGGAGAACGCTGGCATGATCTTGGCAGGAGCATGTTAGTTAACTATCTCGCTACTGCAAGCCACGCGGAAATAATTTCAATGAGCAATAACTCTGGACCTGCTGAATATTCTGAAAACAACTTGACTGAAAATTGTTGGTGGCTAAGCCACCAACAACTCTCAGTCAAATTGTTTTCAAAATATTCAGCATATCCAGAGTTAACACCCATAAAAATGTAGTCTACAGAAATTCAACAGGCATGCAGTTAAAGCGCCATCACCCTAACCGTACTCGGCAAGTTTATAAAAAGAGAAGAGCGGAAGAATTCCCGCATTGGTAAACCGTTTCCAAATAGTTCTGTCGGCGAGCTAAGCCAGTCTGATTTTCTTTCCATGGGGAACATACATTTCCGTATTGACAGTCGCGGGCGCGAGACGGCGACAGGTCGGAATCGACAGCCGTGAGTTAGAAACATCTGAACTACCGTCAATAGAGGTGCCATGAAATGTTTGAGCGATCGATCCGTATCCGAGACCTATGATCCTCGTCTTATACAAACCCATCATCAATCGACATAGTTACGCCGCTTCAAGCTCTGGTGGAAAAGCGGACTGCACCTCTTCTATTGCTACACACGTATTTTGGCTTCATCCTGGTAAATGAACGTCATTGCGTTGCTCTTATTATATTCTTTATTGAGAAACGCAGGCCATCGGGAGAATTAAACGCTCTTCCATTTATGACACTCAATGGAAATACAACACGTGAGCCTATTAACTTTTCATGACTATTTCAGGAATTCCATTTCAGTCTTCGACAAGGCAGTAGATTTATTAATTCATATTCCACGCATATTTTTTTTGGAAGACCAATAACGGGGTTGAATTACTGGCTTCTCAGGCCAGTTCGCTTTGCTGTTATTATGCAAGGTTATCAAATGCAGCGTGCACTGGAATGATGCAATTTGGAACTAGACTACAGCTTCTAAGAATCTATGTGTAGTCACATCGGTACCCAGCGGCCATCGGTCTTCTGGAGCCAATGGCGCTTCCAGTTTATCCATCCCTCATATGACGTCATAATCAACCACGTGACGTGTTGGATGACGTCATAATCAATTACAGCATAAATGCCTTGATTTAGTCCGTCTTAAATACTTAATAGTCCGACACGTTATACAAATTGTATGTCTTTGCTATTTAATAAACATGCTGTTGAATAATTTGAAACTAATTTGACTGAGAGCTGTTGCTGAAATAAGCAGCAACAGCACCCAGTTGCTGTCATAAGCAGCAACAGTACCTAGTCAAATTAGTTTCAAAATATTCAATAGCTAACCTGTATAATTTTTCTGGAAAATGAGATTCAGAAAGTGCAGCGATCGAGTGATCCCAACACGAGCGAGGTGTGGGTGGAGCTTAGCTAGAGATGATCGGGACATGGCTGAAACTGGAAAACTCCATAGTGGCATTCGTTTTGTCACTATCTGATGTCATAATCAAATTCATCTCATGTTAGCTGACGTCACAATCAAAATAACGTGGCCATGTCACGAAAATCGAAAAGTCTGTAACGAAAGAGTTCTAATTGTGTCTTTAATGCATTTGCAATTTAATAAGTATTTTACTGTTCAAATGTTTTGAAACTAATTTAACTGTGAGTTAATTGTTGCTGCCATGTGCAGCAACAGTTTCTACTCAGTTTGTTTCAAAATTTTCAACATCTTTTTTGTAAAATTTCCTTGAAATTGTGATTCTGCTGAAATTTAGTAATATCGAACACAGCAACAGCGTCCAGTCAAATTAGTTTCAAAATATTCAACATCGTGCTTATTAAATAGTAAAGACATACACAAGGTCCATTCAAGTTCTACTTTAACAAACACAAGTATTTCTCTTGCATATCATTGATTTGCCATGTAGGTGGGGCTTAGAATACACCTTCCGTATCCTCTGCGTGTCGTAAGAGGCGACTAAAGGAGGTAAGGGTGAGGTAACCCTGACAGAAACCTCGAGTGCTGAAGACGGAGGTTCCAGGCCGCACGGCGCACTCTAATAAACCGTGGATCCACGCACTTAACGCTTATGATCATGTCGATAGTCACTTACAGGACTGGCCGTATGATGAGCGAACGAAAAGAAGAAGGAAGAATATCATTGATATGGCGGTATCTGAATGAGCTGTAGTGAGAAATCAATCACCAACAACAAATTACTATTCACGAGATGACGTCAGACCACAACAGTCATTCACTCGATGATGTCACGCTGTGATTCTCAAGGAAATTGAAGAAAGTGACTTTACATGGCGAAATAATATGTTATTTAATTAAATTATGTAAATGCATCATTTGGTGCGCTTTAATCCGACTCTGTTTGGGTTCCCCTTTAATAAAAAGAAACTCCTTTCATCTCGCCATTCACACACCCCGTGACTAGCTCTCACCTTTCGTTTCTATTTTGTTTCAGTTTCGTGTAAGAAACGAGAAGACCCAGTGACAGGCTCATGGGGTTTGAGAGGATGGGTCGCGGTGGGGTGGGGGTAAATGACGATGGTAGCGATGAAATTGATAATGATAATAAAGATGACATTGTTGATAATAATAATATTGAGGGAAGGATGAACTTATAACTGACAATAATTGGAAATTATAACAACTAATATTCCTGTTAATTAATGTATATTAGTATTGATTGACATTAGTACGCTAATGTCAAACTGTTGTGATGATGATGATGGTGGTGAAATGGAGAGAATTGATCTTTCCATCATGTTTATGTCTCCATACTCAGTTTATGTCATCATACTCAGGTACGCATGCAGGTGTAGGTTAGTGTCACAATGCATAGTAAAGTATCTGCATCCGTCATAATTCACAACTTAATAAACATTCTTTTGGGTAATTCGAGGCTAGGGCTAGGCAGTAACAGCCGCTGGTCTGATTGATTTCGTAATATTCAACATATTTCCTGTATAGATGTCTCGAAATTCTGATTCTGGGAATTCAGGGTTCAGTGTATATAAGCTGATTCCAACACGCGGGAAACGTGGGGTGGCCTAGAGATTGGCGGGTATAGCTTGAAATGAATCCTTCTATTGATGGACAAAATGATGATAAGGATGGCGAAAATAATAAAAATAATAATAATAATAATAATAATAATAATAATAATAATAATAATATCGAGGAAAACGATAGAAACTATGAAATGACAATAATTGATGATAATGATAACCATGAATATTTTCTGTTCATTTATTTATAAGTATTGTTTCCTGTAGTATATGAATGCCAAACTGTTATCCACCATGTAATTGTTAAAAGGAGCTGTACTGTTCTATTCTTTTCCAATCTGTATACATCATCTTTCTTCCCCTCTTTCTCTCTCAAACTCCCTCTCTCCCTCCCCTTCCTTCCACCCCTCCCGCACTCCCTATTTCCCTTCTCTCTCTCTCTCTCTCTCTCTCTCTCTCTCTCTCTCGCTCTGTCGCCCTCTCCCCATTTTTCTCGCTCTCGCCCTTTCTTTCTCTCGCTTCCCCACCACCTCTCTCTCTCTCGCGCTGTCGCCCTCTCCCTATTTCTCTCGCTCTCGCCATTTCTTTCTCTCGCTCCCTCTCCCCCCACCACCCCCTTTCTCTCTCTCTCTCTCTCTCACGCGCGCGCTTTCGCCCTCTCCCTATTTCTCTTGCTCTCGCCATTTCTTTCTCTCGCTCCCTCTCCCCCCCCCCCCCGCCCCTATCTCTCTTTCACTCTGACCCCACCCCCACCCCTCTCTCTCTCGCACTCGCTCGATCGCTCTCTATTTCTCTTTCTCCTTCTCACACGTTCATCTAGTGTTTCAAAATTTTCCGCTGCTTATAATAATTCTGTAGGGAGAGGGAAATTCTAAGTTGTAAGAACTTTTGTGCAAATGTTACAATAAGATATGTTTAAATCAAATACATCCCGCGCTAAAGCATCCGCGGTGTCCCGATCAATATATTCAAGCAAAATCCAAGCCATTACCATTTCTATCCCATCTAGTGCTGATGATTTTGGCACTCAAGCATATATCAGCGACACCAGAAGCAGTGATCAATGCTAGTATTGGTGCATCAATGCTTGGAAATCAATTGACCCATCCGTTATTTGACTAACCTTTCCACATAACAATATGCGCAATCTAAGCTGGATGTGAGCATTGAGGCGTAATTACAGCCATTGCTTGTGCATTCGTCATTAGATTTGGCACCGCAGATAAGATGGACGCGTAGCCTCTGAAACGGCCGCATCAGCTGCCCATAATGAGCTTCTTGGACGCATATATACCCGTTCATAGCCCAGCAATTTCTAGATATGCGCCGCCCAATTCTAGCACGTTTTGCGCGTGTTTGGATCGATTTATTTTGCTGTATGAATAGCTCGGTGTGATGTATTTACTGAAATGACTTGGATAAATATAATTTTATTAGTAACAGAGCGATCCGGTCTGTCACTCAAGTATCCGATGCCAAAATCCATTACGTCACATGTAGGCTGATGCCACAATCAATAGGACGCCACTTAGCTCAGTCTTGAACATGGATAAGTCCGTAAAGTGTATGAATTGTTTCTCCTTGAAGATATACAGTTAGAGAAGTCATTTTGCTTGACGATTTGGTGTGAATTTGAGCTGTTGCCACAACATCCCCACTCATGTTAGTTTCAAGATATTGAACTGATGATTCGCGCCTCTACAGTTACCCCGAAATTTAGGTTCTGGGAATTCAAGGTTTCAAGGGATTAAACTGATTCTGTAGGAGTAACGCGTGGGCGGAGCTTGGCTAGAAATAGGCGGGGTATGACTAGAACGGACTCCTCTGTTAGATGTTTCAACATATTTGTAGGCAACAGTATATCTAAAACTCATATGTGATCTGAATCATATTATTACTGTTTAGTTCAAGAAATATTCTATTGTATATTGTATTTCCTACACTTCAAAAGAAGTTAATCGAAAATAGACTAAACTAATCTATATACATTGAACCCCGAATTCGCAGAAATCCATTTTCAAGGTAACTATATAAGTAAGCTGCTGAATATTTTATTATTAAATTACATTTCATAGACTTGACGGACGATTCAATATTCATGACGGAGATAAATACGTCATTTATTATCCATTTTGAGTGTGACGTCAGCCTCCATGTGGCATAATGGACCTTTCCAAGTTTATCCATCATCTGACGTCAAATGACGTCATAATTAACTAAGTGATGTGTATGATGACGTCATAATCATATTGTCCGTCTTTATCGCTTAATAGTCCGACACGTTGTACGAATTATATGTCTATTTAATAGGCAGCAACAGCGCCCAGTCCAATTAGCTTCAAAATAGTCAACAACTTACCTGTACAGTTTTCTGGAAATTGATAATCAGGGAGTTCAGAGATCGATCGATACCAACATGGATGTGGTGTGGGTGGAGCTTAGATAGAGATTGGCTGGGATTAACTAAAATCTTATTCATGCCGGGTATAGATCAATATGAATTAAATACTGCGCAATCCTAACGAACATTTTGAGCTCTGAAAAGAGTAATGCGTAGCGGTAACGTCCATCTAAATCAAGGCTCTTTTCTAATGCCTCAAATAATCAAAGTGATTTTTGATCAATAATGAATCTATGTATTTAGGGACCTAGTGCTCCATAACAGCGTTTCTTAGTCGGTCATAAAACCTGTTCTATGTGACCACCTTATCGGATGTTTGACCACAAAAAACATCTAATAGTAAGACGCTTGAATTAATCATACCGGAAATTTTAAGGCAATCATACACGTTAGCTGTTGAATATTTTGGAACTAATTTGACTGAGATCTGTTGCTGCCAAATCTCACACACGCACATATTCACGTACACATACGTAAGCGTGCGAACTACCTAGACAATTGTAACCAGTGGTTGATATAAATTATCATTTAATTAGTTATACATACGTTACTATTTAATTATGTTTTATTATACCCCATCTTGATGTATTTATTAATGTATTGTATTTGTATGTATGGGAGACACGTGTATAAGACTTATGTCTTACTGTGCTCCCATTGAACAAAATAAAATTCTGTTTAAACCAACAGCTACGTGTATCATACGAGATACTAGAATTACAGTTTGAAATGCGTAAAACGCAATAATTGTTTTTGAATTTGGGTTCTGATTTCTCTGGGCCCCGGGACTGTAGCCCCGTTATCTGATTGTATGCGGCCTTGACAAGTTTGCTAATAAGATGCTAATAAGATGAATGAGTAAATGCGTGTGTAATATAAAAGGCTCTATCTGGGAATATCTAGACCGTATACTTGTGTTAATGCAGTGGTGTCTAGACGGTGTTATTATCAACTCTTCCCATAATGGCATAAGCTTTCACGAATTATATAGATTCAAATATTGGAATCCATCGTTCGGTGCTAAGTGTTATAATTATAATATACATTCATCTTTTATTTACATATGGTACACAATATTTAAGGCTGTAATGGCTTTTCATACTATGGCGTGTTGATTTCACACCGGGGTCTCCCACACTCACCCCTGGCCCCCACCCGAGATCATTTCTCTGCCATAAAAACTGAACCGCCCCCACACTTTCTGTCCTTTAATGTTAAACTAAAATACTTGGAATCAGAGACAAATGCGATAACCTATGCTTTAATCCTTTAAGCCTTAAATTTGTTCAAAACAATTTAAATTTTCTCAAAGAAAATGTTAATTTCCAGACCAAAAGAAGACTATTTTTGAAAATCTACCACTGGAATGACTGGCTCGGTTATTGAGCCAGACATTTCAATGCTAAATTTTCAAAATAGTCTTCCCATGGTCTGCAAATTGGCATTCCTCAAGACCAACGTAGAAGCCGTTTGACCTGTTAAAGGGCTAAGCACCTCACGATTCCATCTGTTTTGAAATTTCGACAAACAAGATTATGATAAACTTTTAAGAAGTGACTTGGAACCAGCACCACCGCCCAAAATCATTGGACAGGTGACATACCACCCATGATGATGTCGTTAGTGGTAGGCGCGTTACTTTAGGCACAAGCCCGCGGGCTAGCTCAGTCATGCAGATGAGCACATGCGACACACACGTACACACGTGCACACTAATCAATTCATGGATACATTTCCTTACTCAATCATATGACCTCATAATCAACTACGCGACGTGTATGCTGATTTCATAATCTTGACGTAACGAATGATTCCATTAAGCCCGTCTTTAACGCTCAATAGTCCGACAAGCTGTACGAATTGTATGTTTTTGCTATTAACGAAACATGCTGTTGAAGATTTAGAAACTAATTTTACTTGGCGCTGTTGCTTTCTAACTATTCTGCAGCTGGCCTGCATAGTTTTCTGGAAATTGATAGTCAGGAAGTGCAGAGATCGGTCGATCCAATACGAGCGAGGGGTGGGTGGAACTTCGAAAGAGATGGGCTGGGCATGGCTAACACTGGGACGTTACCGATGGTTTGTAATCACGTATATCCAAGGATATGAATAATAGTCGGTGTAGTGAAATAATTTTATAAAGGGATGCTAATTTCATCCCAGATGATGTATTGTCTCGATAGATTATGATTTATAGATTCCATATCATTCATATTCTGTCACATTCCATTATCGGTATCACAATTATCTGCTTTGTGATATCACGTAAATGTTGAACGGTGACCGCCACCATTTTGTCTCCTCGCTTATAGTGGGCGATGCCATGCAAGTGCCAATGCAATATATTCTTTATTATGTAATACTTATCACGTTGAATATTTTGAAACTAATTTGACTGGATGTTGTTGCTGCCTATTAAAATTACCTGCGTAGTTTATGAGTGGCATATTAGATCACCTGAATAGCTATCGGGAGATGAGGTTAATTATCCTTTAATTAAAAATACGTCAATGGGTTCTCTATTCCCGTACATGCGCGCCCACGTCCATCTTTGCATAGCTCAATAACAATGACTCGACACAAAGGTTAAAATGCCATTAAGCCTTTCACCGACAATTCCCTGAAAAATATATTCTTTACGATACAAAACGTTTTCTGTTGAACATTTTGAAATCAAGACAGCAACGGATTCCAGTCATATTATTTACAAAATATTCAACAGCTTTCCTGTATGGTTGCCTTGAAAATGAGATCTGGGGAATCCATTGGTGAAAGGGTTAATATTAACAGTCCTGTTTACATTTGCCTAACCCTTTTAACACTAAAGGGCAAATACTAAAAATCATATATATCATAATTTAATAAATATTCTGTTGAATATTTTGAAACTGCGTTGACTGGGAGTTGTCGCAGCCTATGGCAGTAACAGATCATGTCAAATTAGTTTCAATTGTTAACTGCTTACTTATATACGCACCTTGGCATTGAGATTCTAGGAATTGAGGATTCGAAGGGATAATTCAAAATGGCGCAAAACATGGTACCATGCATAGGATCGTTTCCTTTTCCATTTCAGGTATGAATTATGCAAATAAATTGAATAATGGAGCAATCCAGTTTGAGCTATGCACCGCCCATCTCTAGCTAAGCTCAACCCGCGCGTTGACTGAGTTGGGATCGATCCATCCATGCACTCACCGAATCTCAATTTTCAGAGAATATACAGATAAGCTGTTGAATATTTTGAATGGAAGCAACAGCCCCCAGTGAAATTATTTTAATAATATTCAACATATTGTTTATTAAATAGTAAAGACATGGAATTCGTACAGCTTGATGGACAATTAAGCGTTTATGACGGACTAAATCGCGTCATTATTGACGTAACTGATTATGACTTCAGCCTTTATGTAACGTAGTTGATTATGACGTCATATTATTGACTGATAAACTGGATTCCTCTATTACGTGTCAACAGAGGTTAAAAGGTCACCAAGCTGGATCTTGAGAGCGCTCCTACGAGGGTGTCTCCGGGCCCAACCAATAAGTGAGTTGTGCTACCGGGCCAGTCTTATACGCTTTGGAAATTGTAATTCCGAGGTACTAGTATTTCTAGGTGAACATAAAATACGGTCGGTGAATATGTGGCTATTAATGCTTTAACACTCAAATCGGCCACAAACGGCTTCAGCAGTGGTCTTGGGAAATATCTTTTGCAGACCAAGAAAAGACACTATTTTTGAAAATTTACCACTGGAATAAAACGAGCAAGTCATTCCAGTGGCACATTTTCTAAAACAGTCATGGCTTGGTCTGCAATTGGACATTTTCTTATAAGAACTTTTAATTTATGTAACAAATTTAAGGGTTAACGGGTTAAAATTAATATTTAGCTATTAAAACAGATTTCATATCGCAAAGAATTCATAGACTTAGATATAGATAGATAATTTATGCACAACTGCCCTTGAGTGTACAAAATAGTATACATGCATGACGGATACCTTATAGCACAGAAGATTAAATTAGAATATATTTACGACAATATTTCATAGAGAAATTTCGTCCCACGCTTCTATGTTTTTATTCCTTAACCATTTATCAATAATCTCCAAGACAGCAAGAGGGGAACGATGAGTGAGACCAGGGACGTGTTCGCAGAACAATGGAGGAATCAAGTTTTAGCTATGCCCCGCCCACCTGTAGCTAAGCTCCACCCACACTTCACCTGTGTTGTGATTGATTGAACGATGACTATCAATTTCTAGAAAACTATACAGGTAAGCTGTTGAATATTTTGAAACTAATTTGACAAAATAGTTTCAAAATATTCAAGATAATGTTTATTAATTAGTAGTCATACAATTCGTACAACACCGTTTAGTCCGGCATCAATTAAGGGTTCGTGACAAACTTATCTACGTGATTCATGACGTACACAATTATGGCGTCATCATGCCGTCATACTACACGACGCCTAGTTGATTATAACGTCATGCGATTGGTGGATAAACTGGAACGGTGAATTACCGAGTTCTTTGTCGTATGCTTAAAGGAGATAGCGAACAAGAATTATGTATTTCAATATGATGTTATCGAGTGAATCATCACAACGCGTATTCAGATTCCACCACACGTGTTAGCTCAGTGAAGTTAGCTGGATATTGGATATTGGATATTGGATATTGGATATTAAATATTAAATATTTAACCCCTCTTGTTTCGGTTTAATCTTATACCGAGCCAGTCATTCCAGTGGTAAAATTTCAAAAAACCTCTTTTCTTGGCCTTCCCACGTACACTGCCAAAGCCAAAAGTTGTGTTTTCTTGAATATTAACCATTTAATGATCAATCTGAACAAAACGTGTGGCAACATAAAGTTATTATTTTAATTTCTGTGGCAAATTTACACACATTGTCTTCTCTACATGGACATTTACTGAGTGAGAATTGCAATTTTCCTTGAGATATCTGGAGCACTAAAGAGTTAATTGATATGGGTAGCGTTTTGAGTGCTTTGAGGCGCTGTTGACACACGAGGTAAATATGCAATATCCACTATACAATATCCAGCCAACTTTACTGAGCTCTACCACAACTTAGAAATATTCGAATGGTAACATAAATGATATACATTAACACTTGTCTATTGCGATCATCTGCTTTTGGGGCCAAACGATGGGCGTTCTTTAACAGGAGTCGTCAGAAAAAGCTATTAAGTATAGAAACTGAGTTGTAGTAAGAGACTGCCAGTCTTTAGTTTCCACCTTTTTGGTTACCGATTTGGTGGTCGCTATGCACAGGTTTGACTGTATTTATAGCACCATATCTATGTGAACATCATTCTATATGTAATTAGATTTAAGATACATATGTTTCTTATTCACTATATGGTTTCACCCTGATTTATGAGATTGATCCCATTTTTCCTATTGAAACCAATGTGCGACCCCGGAACACGACCAAGGTGTAATTATTAGGACTACCTTTCTATCCAAATTCTCATAATGATGGGGTATATAATATGGCTGTTAAAGTCAGTGGCTAAAATAACCAACCAAGCTAGTCTTCCCACATGCCTAGATTTCTATAGTACTTCATACATTGTCTACACTCAGTAGTTCCATGAAGGCCGGCAGCGACACTATGTTGCTACTTTCTTGTATCACCTATCGGATAACCAATCAAGCCAGACATTCGGCACTCTTACTAGGTTGTTACTTTCTGGCATCACCTATCAGATAACCAATCAAGCCAGACTTCCGACACTCTTACTAGGTTGCTACTTTCTGACGTCATCTATCAGATAACCAATCAAGCCAGACTTCCCACACTCTTACTAGGTTTTTACTTTCTGACATCATCTATCAGATAACCAATCAAGCCAGACTTCCGACATTCTTACTAGGTTGTTACTTTCTGACAACATCTATCGGATAACCAACGAGGCCAGACTTCCGACACTCTTACTAGGTTGCTACTTTCTTGTGTCACCTATCGGATAACCAATCATGCGAACAAGCTGTATTGTTACAAGCACACGGTATTGTACACCTTAGGCTATGCACAATGCAGCTACAATCACGAGTACTATACTGGGCGCCACTATTGCATCCACACTTGATAAGTTGCATGATAAACGCCGGAGTGAGTTTTGTGTTAACTGGAAGAGAGGATTGTTTTAATTGCCATGCCATTTGTCCAGCCATACAACGTCGGATTCAGTTCTGGTGAATTTTTGTCTTCCAGTGAAAGCTGCATAATGGCTCGGTGATGGGCCCTTTTATCATTCTCAGTGTAAAAGCCTTATTAGTTAGGAGGAAGACAGCCCTGTTTGGTTGGTGATGATGAGGTCTGCCAGGTTTTGGATGTCCAATGTGTTTCCGAAATTGACTCGCTAGAAATTATAAGCTGACACAAATGTGGTGGCTTGCACAATCACAATTCTATTGGGGTGTCTATCATACCAGGAAGTAGCAGGGAGATTGCTCCATCTCGCAGTGCTTTAGAGCCGTCGCATTGTCTATCACAACAGTCGGTAGTGTAACACAGTGTAACAGTATAGCAAATAAGTGCATAGGCTGGCTGGATTTCGCTAAATATACACACGTGTTTCTCTTCTGGTTTACAATGTCAATGACTGGTCTGTCCTTGATTGTTGATTCCATAGTAACATGATTTTTCATAATTGTTGTGTGATAATAATGCATAACAAGGACAAAGACATAATCTGAGTCACCCGAGACAACCGTTATCTCACTTCGCTCATCGGTTCTGGTACACATCGTTAGACCCTACCTACTGAGCAATAATGTTGCCTGCCTCTTCGTGTGTTGTTGCCAGATCTGTCTTTGTTGCTACTACTCTCCTCTTGTCGATCTATACTGGTGCAGCTTCCTCTCCAATCAGAAAGAATTTATGGCTCTGGGTATGTGTATGGAGACTTATCCTGCGATAGAAGTGTGACAACACAGTCTATTAGTTGCTTCTCATTTTCAGACAGTACATGGTGTAGTTGCTTCAGTAGGTCTTGCATCTTTCGTGATGGCTTTTGTGCTATGCCCATACTAGCTATCGAATACTAGGTTGTCCTCCATTTTCAATTTCTTTGCAATGCCGTATTTCGTGTTTGTTGCATAGTCGTCAACTGTTCCATTCACGGGCTAAGGGATTATCCAGAGTAGTGTAGATCCATCTAAGATAAAGTAAAGACGACAATGTTACTGGATATCGTCGGGGGCACTGGATATTGTCTTTTGATTCGATGTGGCTCTCGACTCGAACATTAACATTGGCACTCGGGATACTTTATGTGAAAGGACACCCTTGGTATTAACGTCGTGACCATTACTCTCGAGTAAAAGGCGTTTGTGTAATACACTTTACCGTCTCCGATAATTTCTGCTCGAACTCATTGATCTGATCAAGCCCTATAGGCACCGCATCCTAAACATTGACTGCAGAGTTTTCATGTTATCCTGTCACAAATAATATCTGGGAGATTCTATGGATCTATAGGTTGGATAGGATTGATGCATTACTCGAGTTTTTCCCTGGTGATTTGTCTGTCGCTTTTGTTATCAGCTATTCACGTCTTCTCTCCCTACTTGTCTATATCAACAGATGCACTGGTATTTTCAACCATGTCATCCTGGTCTAGCTCCAAATGCCTGCAAGCACGGAGACACGGTGCCCACGCGTTTCGCATCACAGGATTCAGAGTTATACTAATTATCGCACTGGGAGCTTGAGCTCGACAAACATGTCACACCAAATTCTGTTCCACAATCCACGCTGGTCCATTCATGAACGAGCACGAACCTATTTTGAAAGTGACTCCATCGGCTGCAGGTAACACATACCATATTTCGCCGCTAATGCAAATGGCCCGTCGCAAAGAAGGACACAATCCTTTTCTGAAATACTTCTTGATGCAGGGGACAATCACCCTCTCGTTCAGCCCTCACAAACATCATAATGGACCTTTCCAGAGTAATGACGCATATGACGTCATAATCAGCTAAGCGGTGTGTAGGATGACGCCATAATCATTAAGACATAAATGATTCTATATCGTCCGCCTTTAACGCTTAATAGTCTGACACGTTGTACGAATTGTATGTCTCTACTATTTCATAAACATGCTGTTGAATATTTTGAAACTAATTTGATTGGGTGTTGTTGCTGCCATAATAGTCCACCACGTTGTATGAAATGTATATCTTTACCATTTAATAAACATTCTGTTGAATATTTTAGAACTAATTTGACTGGGCGCTTGTGCTGCTAAACCTATGGCAGCAACAGCGTCTAGTCAAATTAGTTTCAAAATATTCAACAGCTAGCTTACCTGTATAGCTTTCTGGAAATCGATAGTCAGGGAGTTCAGAGATCGTTTTATCCCAACACGAGCGAGGTGTGGGCGGGGCTTAGCTAGATGCTGACGGGGCATGGCTAAAAATGGAAAGGTCCATTATGGAAACAGGTTTGACCAACACGTCCGCAGCGTGCCATTCTTGCTCCTTTTAGCTAGTTCTTTTAGAACCGTCATCAAATCTTCTTTTACCACCTGAAAGTGGTCATAAAGAGCACATCAGAGCATTTCTTCAGCATTCATGCACAATGCTCCAATAGTCTGAGGAAACTTCCCCAGGCAGGGGTCATTAAAGTGTTAGGGGTTCCGTAACCACAGCAATACATTGATACCAAGAGAATCATAACTCATTGCATGAATGACAGCCATCATGAAATGCCAGCCATATTGGAGTTCCTATGATGTAATTTCAGAATGACCTGATGAATTGTGTCCATTGTGATGACCCGTAAAACATATATCTAAACACCAAAACCTATCATCATAGATTTAATATGAAGTAAATTAGAGCCCACACCAGGAAAAGGCGACCATTATGTGCGACAATATTGGACTTTAATTGATGTATTCCCCAGAATGATCTTATAAATTGCTTCAATGGATTCTTAGACAGCATATATCTAGACAGCAAAATTACCATGCTAGATTTAATATGACGGAAGCTATAACTGAGAACATGAAATGGTGGCTATCTTGGATGCAATCTTGGATTTCTCCAAACCATCAAGTGTGTCCAAGGTCCACCAGGCAGATTTTGACAGACACAATGAGGTATACAAACCAATCGAAAGAAAAACTATACACCAAATTTCCAGGTTCAGTAAAAAAAAATCTGATTTCGGCTGCTAGATAGACAGACGCATGGACGAATGAATGGATGGGTGGACGGCTTCATTTCCATAACTCCCATAATTCTAATCTTCCGTGGTGGCTGGCGCTTTAACAATTTAATTTCTAGTCATATTGTGATATAAGAATCCATTAGACATTAGGATTTCAAAATAATGCAAAATACGGCAAATCCGATAACTGACAAAATGAACATTTTCAGATCATTACCACCCGCAATAAAAAAGACTGTATGCGAATTAATCAAACATTATGTTTCTTGATATCCAGCAAATATAATATGCCGATGGTATCCACTTTCAAGATTTTTTATATGACAAACAAAAATTGCCACGACCGGACGACGAGCTCAATGGACCTTTCAGTTTTAGCCCATCTCCATTTAAGCTCCACCCACACCTCGCCCATGTTCGTCGATCGATCTTTGAATTCGCTGACTATATATTTCCAGAAAACTATACAGGTAAGATGTTAAATAATTCGTACAACGTGTCGGACTATTAAGCGTTGGAGACGGACTATATCGAGTCATTCATGGCGTCGTGATTAGGACGCCATCTTATACGTCACGTAGTTGATTATGACGTCATATAATGTGTGCATAAACCTGGAAATGGTCATTTTAAGGCCTTTTACCAGATTGGCTACGAGACTATTTCTTTTCCATTTGATTAAAGTATTCTTTTGTCGGAACGAGCTGTTTGAGCTATTAATCATCAACAACAAAACTTCATTCGCGCGATGACGTCATCCCACAACAATCAATTAGGCAATGACGTCACTCTGGCGGTCTAATGGAAATTGAAGAAAATTACTTCCTCTGCCAAAATTTACTAGTTCTCGCCGTCGTCGGCGTCGGCGTCGTCGCCGTCATCACTGTCGTCGTTGTCTTCTACGTCGCCGACGTCGCCGCCGTTGTCTCCGTCGACGCCATCATATCTGTTGCTATCATATTCGTCGGCATCGTCTCCTCGCAATCGTCTTCGTCGACGTTATGGTTGTTGTTTAACATTCATCACCATTACAAAAATCAGTATCAGCATCACCTTCATCATCGTCATCATTTTCAATTTAGTATTATTAATAAAAGTCACAATCTCCCGATGTCCATTCCTACTGTGTAATGATTTGGCCATGTGGGCTAATATATTGTCAATACGACATGGAATATATATGAGTTTGGATCGGCGTACTTTACATAATTAGCCAATACATTTGGTGGACATTTATCAACGTCATCTTGTAGGAAGCTAGAATCTCTCCTATGCAGATGTGCAGCATCGTCAGTGTCCTTGGCAATTCACCAACTGGATTGTTTAAGGACACGCTTATGTAAATAACACACCGATGTAAATTAAAATATCGTTCATATGGAAGATATCTTACTCTAATCGATTTTTTCTATCAAATACTTTCGTAAAGAACGGAATACGTGTATTTCCTCATACGCAGACTATTGCAGTAACTTCGGGTCTTTCTTTATTATTCTACTTACTATTCTGCACGATTTTATCGCCGTATCCCCTCCTACGTTTTCTGTCTCGCCAACTCGCGTCTTGAGTGTTGACACACTTATTTGCGCCCACTTATTGTTATCATTTTAGATTTCTGAATTCCGTTCTTCAGATCAGGGTTACTTCTAGGCATATTAGATGAGCTGGGAAACACATTTATAAAAGACGGAAGAATAGACAGAGAGATTGAGACCATAATCCAGAATTCACACAACGTCAGCTTCCAGCTTTCTCCGCTCTTACGAGACTCACATATTCCTATGTAGACATACCATATTCATAGATACCTTCACATATCTATACACCGTCAGACATGGGCTCAAAGCAAAAACCTCAACAGAAAGCTCACCCACCACCTGTGACATGTTATGTTTATGTAGGGCGGGAAATGAGAGCAGAAGAGTAGTATTAGAAATGAAACAATTATGGATCTGGGAGGAGGAACACCAATCCACAATCACATATAGAAAAGCGAAGGATAAAGTGGTATGGAGACGTGGACATAATGGTTAGACACCTACGAGCCTTCAGAGTATATCACATTCGCTATTCAGGATTCAAAGCAAAAGGAAGACCAAGAAAAAGATGGATTGATGGCATGGTATTGACTCCACGGAACCAGGGCATATTAGCACTCCAAGCCTTCCATTTGGCAGCGGACAGAAAACTTCATCTCCCTGCGACACCCACGATACAAGAAAAGGACAAAGTAAAGTAGTAATTTGATTATCCACTTGAACCATAGTACACTTCTAACCCGCCAAACGTCCTATTATGACTTATACTGTTATGTAACTGTAACGATCGGATATATACATTTTTACATTTTTTCCTTGCTATTATGTAGTAAAAAAGCCATTCTAAATGTGGTCTTATTAGTCAACTCTCATGAATTCTGCTACACAAATAAAACATTAACGTCTATTAGCTCTGTTTTGGATTCATTCATAAAGAGATTCGCAAACTTTAGTCTTCTTTCAGCTATTGGGGGAACGTCGTCAAGGGGTTTCTTTTCCTCGTCTATTGAAGTCCACGTCGTCGACATATTCCATCTCTAGCGGCATACCCAGTATGCATACTATGGTGTGTGTGTTGGGTGGGCGGGGACTTGGTATGGGGTGGGGTGGAGTGGTGGTCTTCTGGAATTTCCCAGCATTAAATTTCAATGCAGCAGCAAGGTAACAGGTGAAAAGCACAGGGGATAGACCATCTCCATGTGGAGAGCTGATGGATGTCTCAAACTCTGCAGACTTCACTGACCTGACTCGTACTCTAAGCTTGGTGTCTGCAAGTAGTGGCCTCACTAGTTGTAGTTCATCTTCATTAAGAATCAGTACACCAGAAAATTCACAGATAATTTCTAGCCCTGCCTGATATGTTATGTAAACTGAAACTGACGTGTACGTATTTCCTGTACACATCTCGTTGTGTGAATTATTTTGGTCACCAACGTAGGCCTACCATCTGTTGCCATCGATTGACACATGGAAATATGTGTTAATGTTTGAGCTAGACGAAAGTGGTTATATAGCTGTTTCATCTATATGCATTGAGCCAGACGATGTTGATTTCATTATGGCTACTTCATATATAGTTGTCAAGGTATGCAGCAGCGCAGACATCATAGACCCTAATGCGCGATATCCTGGTAATGCTGATCAAGCGACTACCTCACAATTGAGCCAGGTGATGGGTGCTCCTTCAGGGAGCTGGTAGCAAGAACAGCTGTCTAACGGGAGGGAGGGGGGGGGGGAAGGGACAACACTCAACTGATGCCATAAGATACATCCTAACAGAGAAAGTGGTTGCTTTTGACAGGGTTACAAACTTACAGACTTACAGTGTAATTCGTCATTGATGCGCATATAGCCAGCACCATTGGCTGCTAAGGCTGAGTTTTGGGGCTGGGGCGGGAATAAGCTGCTAGATAGCCGATTATATCGTGAAGTTGTCTAAACATTAGAACTATCAATACACGTCGCGCAAAAGTGTGATCACACATCGAAATACTTTATCCAAACCTCTGCAGTGCGAATCGATGTAAGTCTAATCCCTGTGTGTGGACAGAAGGACAATAAGAAGGTTCAGCAATATCTACTTGATAAATTGTACTAGTGGCTTTAATCAAGTCGATATTGCTCCCGAAATCCGTCATATTCAGAGCACATGTGGAGGAGGAAAGATACTGACTACCATGTACTTCACCACACTGCATCATGACTCACATCTAGACTTCTATAAAATAGAATACCATTCAAATAACTTTCTATTTCATATTCACTCCTTGCCTCATTGTGCTGCGCTACGATTGTCTAATGACGCCACCCCAGTTTCAAAATATTCGACAAAATGTTTTTTAAATGGTAAAGACATACAATTCGTACAACGTGTCGGACTATTGAGCATTTAAGACGGAGTAAATGAAATCATTCATGCCATAATTGATTATAACGTCATCTTACACGCCCCGTAATTGATTATGACGCCATATGATAAACTGGAAAGGTCCATTGAAGCTTTTTAATTAGGAAAAAACCCATACGTGCTGCTGTATACGGGTCTAGCGTTTTGTTAGCGTACTCAGAAAACCTTAACCGATTTATTCCCATGACTCCTGGATTATCTAATATACAATGTTAGCAGAGATACATCGCTCAATTTGGGTATTCTTAATAGTATAGCTTTAACTCTATTACAGCGACTGCTCTAGGGAAGCGGTTTCCCTCATCATATAGAGAACATATAAACAAATCCATGCTCAAGCGCACTATGCTCGTATGTACGCGAACGAGTCCATGTAGGCATTAATTAATTCACGCTCGCAATTTAATAATAAATAATAATTAACTATTTAGTGGTGACTGAGGTGGGCCACAGTGAATTAAGTGGTAAGGATTTTAGTATTCAACAGCTTGCTTGTTTAGTTTTCTGGAAATTGATGGTTACGGCGTTAGGGGATCGATCGATCCAAACACGGGTGGAGCGTGGGTGGCGCTTAACTAGTGATAGGCGGGGAATATCTAGCTAAAACTGGACAGGTCCACCGAGTCTAGGTTTGAGTGGCGAAACTAGTAATGTTACAGATTGTGAATTGAATCTAATCTTTCAGATAAAGTTTAAAGAATATAGATTCTGACGTTCAAACTGCAGATTTCATAATGTCATCTACTGATTTCTGCATAGAAAGCGAACGAGACGGCCATACCATGAACGTTGTGGCCTAAATGTTTACTGAATATCTCCTAGAGATATATTCTAGTGACAAATTATAATGGTGTCAGTAATCCAGTTTTTGAGAAGCGCATTTACTAATCAAATTCGTATACGTAACTAAACGATGTTTAAAAATGTTTAAATTAGGTAGAGCTTTCGTAAAAGGTTGAGAACGATTGCTTTTTGTATATAAGACCCTTCAACGGAAAATAATGACGCCATCTCCTATCCCCTTAAACCGATTCTTCGCAAAAGGAGAATGGAATGGATCTCTGAACACCGTCTAAAACGCGGCAGCTAGTAGAAATAATTAATTTAAAAGTTATAAATCTATACGGATGGATCCAAGATGCGGGCTAATACACGAATTTATTTTGGGCGCCTGTTCTCGCGCTATAGCATTAAATGACATAATTCCAAAATCATTGAATTTACATAATTGTGGAATAACTGAGCTAAAAAAATATTGCAGAGGTTTGGATTTGATACTCAGTCTCCACATTATTAATGTATTTATTAGCACTTGAGTAATTGTCGACAGACACTGTATCTTGGTGTCCAAAATCAATGGATCCAAAGTAGATATGCAATAGTCATAAGCGAGGTGTATTAGCCCCTGCTAGAGGTTCAAAATGTTTATCAGCTAAGACTAGCAGTACACGAGCAGGGCTCCAGGAAGAAAATGACAGTTGAACCAGAGGACAAATGTTAGCCATACCTTGCATAAAATGCAAATACTTCATAGCTTTAGAACTAGCTTCTAGAACATAACCAATGATAGATGCTAAGGCAAAACAATAACTCCACCCCAACACAAGCAGAGCTTTAAGTCATCAAATGGGATCCCATGAATCTATGACTTGAACATGTGAAGCGGTATCGGGCATGATATAATGTGTTGAAAATCTAACTTGGTATATTCTCCTGTAGAGGGGTAATTTGAATGTTCGAGTTCAGACAGAAAATATACATGTATATCTGAGAAACAGGTCTCTTGAAAATTACGAAATGTACATTTGAATGGAATGAGGAAAAGAAATTGCTCTTAAATGAGATAGTAAATCCGTAAAATTTGGGAAAGACCCTTGAGATTTCCACAAACACGATTAACAGATCCACCGATCAGCCTCGATTGGGCCGTGCAGGAGTCATTAAAGGGATACTCCATTTCTCTGACAAAACTTCTTAAAGACAATTGGAACTAGAAAGTTAATTGGAAGGTATACATAAAAGACTAGGCTAGTGCATCTACCTCCAGAGCCTACTCTGGAAAGAAGAATGTGACTATCAGATCTACATGGTGATCTGTGGTACAGAGATCTACATGAGAATGACGAAAAAATACGATAGATTCCACTTTCGACCTCTTGAGGTGGCATTCAGTGTGTGCAAACGTATTGGCTCAAGTCTCCAGACAAAATAAAAACTAAACTTGAAGATAACCTTGAACCTGACAAACCCCCTCCCTCCCTCCCCACCCCTTGTTGATGTAAGTTATTACTATGGAAATGACTGTTCTGATAGAAACTGAATGAGCGGGCATGTGTGCTAGCTAATGAGAAGAGATCGCTTCACTCTCCGCCACTCTGGAATATTGAAGTAAGAATTCTTCTCTATCTGTTGCCATACGATAGACCCGAGACCGAGAGGTTATTTCATAACGACACCTAAATGTTAGTAGAAAGGAAGGATTTATCCAAATTCTATCGCCTCAAACTTATGACGAATGAAACCACAGAAGAGGCTCCTCATAAGAACCTTACAGATACCAATGAATTCTGAAGAAGAAAATGCATTATGCTTGATATTCAATGCTTGATATTGAATCCACCACGATCCGATGGGAAAAACTATTCTCGGCAAGAACTTGCCACATAGATGAACGAAAGATTGGAATGGAACCATACTGATCTTTTCTAACATTTTTTTTTTATCGATTATTATTATTGAATAACTTAGTTGACTTGAAGCATCTGAGATGATGGCACCTTTAGGAGTAAGATGTCTAAAAGGGCCTGCAGATGGATCAACTGATGCTGAAGTTAATTGATACTGCTGGCACCAAGCGGATAAGAATTTTAGAGTTCAGACAGAACTTATAGTGGATGTGGTTAGGCTGAGGGGCCAATCTCTGAAATACCAGACTCTATCTTGGTACGCGACACTGATTCCATTTGACTCAATTTTAACACAACTAAGGAATTTGTCAAGCAACATGATTTCTAGACAGACACATGATCGGGATCTGGAGATGATCAAATTCTGTATCGATGGATATCTCAGACGCCGCTGGGCCAATTGATGGGTATGGAAGAAGGCGTCCATATCCTGCTCGAGACCAGTGATGGCTGACCAAATTGTCTCCATCATGTCCATATTCATCCTCTCATGATCAACTCCCATATCTCATTTCGGAGGCAACAATACAGGAAAAATATGTTGAATATTTGAAATAAATTCTACTTGAAGTCGTTGTTGCATTAGGAAGCAATAAAGCAGCAATGATTTCCATTTAAATATCTTCAAACTATGCAACAGATTAAGTTTTATATCATAAGGCATATACATTTTCTGAGACTTGTCCGAAAAAGATAAATGCATGTCTTGTGAATAAATGCTGGAACCCTTTAAATTAATGATCAGACGTCAGCACCTCTGTTTAAAATACTGGGCTTCCTTGCCATTCATTCCTCCACTGTTATCATCTTGACAAGAGCAACAATCTATAGGCTATAACTGAAACAGGACTAATGGCACGTACATGAGTCCAACGTTGGTTGATAGAAAGAGCGGAGGATTCAAAGTCTAAATAGACTTGAGGAAATCTGCTCCCTAAGAGGCTAGGGATTGTCAAGCTATTCAGAGGATGGAATGAATAGCCCCCACACCATGATAGAGTACACATTATCCAGAAGTGCTTAGAATAATTCTGCAGTTTCCTACTCTAAGTAGCTATTTTTAAACACAAATTTGAATGATATGACGCCAATGCTTTCTATCTTTATCAGCCAATTAAAAAGTAAAGTAGACGAGCAAATCTATTACCAGCTCGATGATGAAGGTAAGGACAAAAGTAACTAAGTAGATGGGCGAAAGGTAAACGATGTCCGTGAGTGCACAATCACCCACTCATATTGGTTAGCCAGAGTTGTAGGAATTTATTAATTCCTTTAGAAGAGCTTGAATTTAGTTCCATATGAAAGATCAGAAACAACAGAACTAGACAGATCACTGGACGATGAAATAGATCAACATTCCTTCTGAGGTGTCGAACGGTAAAAGACTACTGTAAAAAATCCCAGTGTATGGAGTCACAACTGGCACACGTATACAGGAATCAGGCCAGAAGGTGATGATATATTAATAAGATATGGCAGACCACTACCCACAAATTAATTTAATACAGACTGACGAACTGAAAACAAACTCTTATTATGAAAATCAAAAGAAATCTGAAACAAAGAATGGTGATAAAATAACTGTTTCCAGTTTTGGAAAGAGAATATGTGTAGAAATAAGGTCTTGGCTAGAAGGAGGATGATCTGAAGAATCTTATGCATGGGATAATTCAGGAGCAGAAAAGAAATCTGGGGACGCCAAATCGACAAAACGAACTGTTAGGATCCTATGAAAAGTTAGATATATTCCTACCAGACAAACACGAAGATGTAGGAGGAAAAACTAGGTGAGAAAATGTAGGAACATTAGGAGTAAGAGGTGGGTGAACAAAAGGTTCCATAGGACGAGCAGAATGGACCTTTAAAGGGCAATAACGTTACATGACGTCATAATTAGATAAGCGGCGTGCATGATGACGTCATAACCATTACGTCATAAATGATTCTATACGGCCCCGTCTTTAACTCTTAATAGTCCGACACGTTGTGGGAATTGGATGTCTCTACTATTTAATAAACATGTTGTTGAATATTTTGAAACTAATTTGACTGGACGCTGTTGTTGCCATAGGCAGCAACAGAACACAGTCAAATTAGTTTCAAAATATTCAACGGCTTACTTTTATAGTTTTCTGGGGAATTGATAGTCAAGAAGTTCAGAGAGGGATCGATCCCAACACGAGCGAGGTGCGGGTGTAGCTTAGCTAGAGATGGGGGGGGGGCATAGCTAAAAATGGAACGGTCCATTGGATGGCTCAACCATTTCACTAAAACGAACTGAAACTATTTATCTCTAATTAATATCCCCTGAAATAGCACATATTAAATTGTCAATGCCCGAATTACAATTATAATTCATGCCATCATAACATTGCCTGAAAGTGGATTGATTTAACATACATAAAACAGAAGTTGAATTATGATCAATCATTATCATGAATACTGCATACGAGATAGATGTGTCTATAACAATCCATTGAGCGCCTACACAGCGATCGGTCATACCCTCGGTAGGCGTACTCTTTATTTCCAATTTCGTGTAAGCTGAAGACCCGCAGAAAGATGTCCAAACCGGCATGAGCGATCATACCTTAAGTAGGAAAACCCCATCTTAGATCCAATAATAAGTTCTGATAAGCAAACACTTCCCTGCTGAGATCGAGACGTAAAACTAAAACCGGTACCAACTCAAACGCTTTTACTGCGCTTCGATTATTGTTACCTAATACTATACAATTTCTGTCAGGTGATAATGTCTTTGTGCTTTATTTTTAAACACAGGCATATCATTTAACAACTATTTCGTATTAGATCATATTTAGTCTACCGAACTACATTACGTACTAAATACCTCAAAATAGGCCCTGGACAATTCGCTCAAATTAATACCAATAAGTTAGTTTCCTGAAATATCTAAGTCATGTGCCGTTAGCAAACAGTGAATTGAGTGGCTTAGTACTTTTGTTGCGTTGCAAAGCTATTGCTATTAAGAAGCAGAAACAAAATAACACATGCCTAAAATTGAATGCCTTAATGGTGGTTACAAAAGACAGGTGGCCCATCAATACAAAGCATTCGCCAACACTATCTTTTGGTATCGCGTACTGACATTACTTTATTCAAGACCGGTGATCTGATGTTTGCCCGTCTGTAACAAACCACTTCTTGTGGCTCCAAACACAGGTGCCTTCTATAAACAGGTTTCCTATTAATTCGTACAAATGCACTTGGTATATTCGCGATTCAATACATGCGCTAAGCAGCGAGAGTAATCTTAGGGATGACAGAATAATGCATCCTTATTTTATCACTAATTTACTCTCCCATCTTTTTGTCTCTCCTTCCCCCGATGAATACAATATCCAGATATATTTTATCCGGTAATAAACCCTACAGATCGATTCTCATTGTGAGCTGCGGAACTTCCGATCGATTGACAACGACATGAATAGCGATGCTATGAAGTATGACGGGAGTGTTCGCAGAACTTTGATAAAAGCCTTTGCTGTAATTGCTGTGCTTCGATTTGTTAGATGTCATGTAATTAAGTACTTTAAGCAAATAAATAATTAATTATCTGCCCTCTTAGCTACGTGTTTTGTGCTTCGCTTTGTAAATACTATTGTTGCTCCCGTTGAAACATCGCGACTATATCTGTATCCGTACGCGTATGCGGATCCGAATGAGTGATTCCATTTGTACGTATGCGTCATTATATACTTGAGCGAAAGCAGTGGTTTATTCAATTCTAGGCAAATCAAGTAGACTACTAGGCCTACTAAAGATACTGCTACTACTACTACTACTACTACTACTACTACTACTACTACTACTACTACTACTTTTTTTTTTTTTTTTTGGTAACACGATCAATGGATCGTGTGGAAATCCATAATACCCAAAAATAAACTGACTGAAAGAACATTAAACATATACTAAATCAAAGAGAACAAACGATTATATCAGATTAATTTAAAAATTCAAAACAGCTAAATATGTCCCTTTAAAAATTCCAAGTAACTCGCTCAACAACATTCCATTACATTTATAAAAGCTCACGCGAACATAGGCTGTGAAACAACCACAGCGCTCGGACGTATTTAACACACACAGTCAATCGGGAACAAATTAATCAATAATCAACGCCCCGCAGGATAATCTATAAAAAGTAAACACTAAGATATTACACCGAGCTCAGTGAAGTGACAATGTAACCTACATAGTTGAAGAGGGTTGAAACTTAACAAACGATTTCAAACAATACAATTTACCTTGAAAATGAGATTCCATAATTATCCCGGGACAAACACAATTATATGTATACATGCTAAGTATTTCCAATCTATTATTAGGAAGCAGTACATTGAATGTTAAATTTATTTTAGTCGAAAGCAATTAACTTTTGGATTCGGATTCTAAAATTACCCCGGAACAAACATTATTAATACAAAATGTTGGATTGTTTATTAACATTGAAAAAACCCAAAATGAGTTAACCTGTTCAAACGACCACCTAAATTTAGGGACAAGGTTTAACCCTTTCAGAGCAAACACTCGCAATTTTCATCTCAAACTGATTAGCAGAGTTTTAGAGTGCATGCGCGTGTTGGAGCGGTTGCTGCGTGAAGTAAATGCTGCTGTTTCACATAGTAACAGTGAGCCCACATGCATGCACACGCACGCACACTCTAAAACCACTAATTTTGCATGTGCTCTAAAATACTAATTTAAAAATATATAGTTAGCTTTTAAACATAGAAAACATCAAAACAAAGTAGTTTGAAACAAAATCACAGCTCCAAGCGCACAAATACATGTATATTATTTAATAAATCACTCCAGAGGCCAATTACGGTGGATAATAAAAAATCAAATTTGTCGAAACAATGGAAATCAAATCACCAGAGCACCAAATAACTTCAAAAGAATGAAGTCTATTTTTAGTCACTGCATCATGAAATTCACATTTAAGGCAATATGAGAACAAGGCACGAAAAGCGCATTTCAATTTTTCAAAACTGCTGGAGTTAAACCCTGTATATGAGTCACTAACTATCGTACAACGATGCTTCCAAATTGCCCAGACCGCCACACTCAAACAAAATAACAAGATCTTCTTTGCATTATTAGTCAGATTATAAGCGTCTAATTCATGAAATAGAATTGCATCTTGGATTATGTTGATATCAACTGTAACAATTTTCCTAAATATCTGTTCAATGTACATCCAAATTTGGGAGACGGGCAAACACTCTGTAAACAAATGGATAATGGTTTCCTCAGTGTCTGTACAAAATAGACAGTGGTCATTATTTGCTATGCCAACTTTCTTGAGGAGGGGGCCCACCCATAGTTTTCTATGAAGCAATCGCCAGACAACATCCCTTGCTCGATTAGGTATGTGTGGTTAATGGATATTTTTCCAAACCACATCCCAACTCTGGGGAGAATGTTCAGTCCTTTTCCATGCCGTGACAGCCTTTGGAATAGTAATATTCTGCAGCATTAAAATATTATACCACCCCTTATTCCTTAACGTATATGAAAAACGTCCATCAGTACTTTCCAGGATTAACTTGGAGCAAGCATCATTCACAGACCCATTAGGGAGAAGAAACAATTCCATTGGAATTGCTTCCTGTAACCGTTTTAGAAGGCGCTGCACGTCAATTGGGCGTAAAGATGTTACTCGTGATGTCATATAGTGATTTCCATTTTCGAGTTTTCACATCCACAATATCACACAAATTTTGAATACCATGCTTAGCAAAAGAAGTGTAATATAAAACTCTGCCTTCATATAGAATATGATCATTCCCCCATAGGTACTGGCTGGAGGCATGCTCCCAGCAAAGAGGTGAATCTTCTTTGCGAACAAACTTAGCTAAAGCAGCTTTAATGTCCAAAAATATCGATGGAATCCGTGTGTAATTCGGTGGAGGTTTAGAAGACCAGAAAAAGGATTTAGCTGAAAATGGCTCAATAAACCTTTCTATAAGGCATCTAGACACATTTGCCCACTGACTATCTGAATGAAGTAAATCATCTAATAATTTCAGCCTTAACGAGACGCATTTAATTCTTAGGTCTGGAATGGAAAGCCCACCATCAAGCTTATTATTAGTACAGACACGTTGTGAGACAAGGTGTGTTTTACCCTCCCACAAATAATCAAATATCATCTTGGTAATTTCCTTTTCAACATGTTTGGGCATATTAACAACTGCAGCAATATACCAAAGTTGTGACAATATCAAATTATTGATCACTATTGCCCGGCCAAAAATAGTCAGACGTCGATGTTTCCATTGAATAATTTTCTTGCTCATTTTAGAAAGCAAGTTTGTCCAATTAATGGAATCATGGTGTGTTCGACTGAAATGAATGCCTAAGATCTGTATTTTGTGAGTGGACCAATTGATGCCTAATGGCTGATCATTTCGATCTTTCCATGAACCCAAAAACAAACCTACTGATTTTTCTTTATTAATTTTGAGCCCTGACGCTTTTTGGAAATTCTCCAAAATAAGATGTAAACGATTAAAATCACTATATTGGCCAACAAAAATAGTCGTATCATCGGAATATTGTGATAATTTCACTGGTGTCATAAGACCACGAATACACAGTCCATGATAATGTATATCTTCTCTTATTGTCGCTCCCAAGGTTTCCATACAAATTACAAATAAAAGTGCTGACAGTGAGCAACCTTGTCGAACCCCTCGTTCTAAGACAACTGGCTGGCTTATAAAATTGTTCACTAGGATTCTACTAGTAATGCCATTGTACAATATTCGGATCCATTTAATAAAATTGGGCCCAAAGCCGAATCGATTTAATGCCATCAACAAAAACTTCCACTCCAAACGATCGAAAGCCTTTTCATTATCTAATGCCACAATGGCACCTGGAATGTTATCCTTTTCAACTAACTGAATCAGATCTCTAATGAGCGCAGTGTTGGTTAATATTGATCTACCAGGTATTGAACATGTCTGAGCAGGATTAATAACGTCGCCCAGCACCTGACCTAGTTTTAGTGAAAGAGCTCTAGAAATAATCTTGTAATCAACTCCAAGGAGAGAAATTGGCCTATAATTCCGTATATCACTCCGGTCACCCTTTTTAAATAGCAGACGTACATGTGCTTGAGACATTGTCAAAGGAAGTTTTCCCTGATGGAAAATTCCTTTAACAATCTCACAGAATTTCGGACCAATGAGATGCCAGAAAGTAACGTAGAACTCAACAGGCAGGCCATCTCCCCCTGGCGATTTTCCATTCTTCATTGTTTTAAGCGATTTAGTCAGGTCTTCTAAGGTTAAATATTCATCACAAATATCAGCCAACGGAGGAGTCAATGTTTCCTTAATATTAGCAAGTAATTCAGCTGCCAACTCTTCATCAATTTCTTCAGACTTATATAATTGTTCATAAAATGTCTGAACAGTTTCTAGTAGATCTTTATTTGAATTAACAATTTGCCCATTTATTTCAAGGCCCCTAATTATCTTTTCCACACCTCTAGACTTTTCTAGGCCACAAAAATATTTTGTTGGCTTTTCACCTTCAGAATAAAATTGGGCTCTTGATCTGACTTTTGCGCCTTCTGCTCTGTAGATTTCTATTTGTGATAATTTTAACCTGGTCTCCTCCAAAACCTCAGTCAAGTGAATATCGCAGTTTGAAACTTTGCGAAAAATTAAGGTTTGTAGACGAATCAACCTTCTCTCCTCTTTGCGCATTTTCCTTGCCTTTTGAATAGAATATTGCCTTGATATATTAGCAAACCCTAGTTTAACATCTTCCCACCAAAAAATCAAACTTTCAAATTCTGATATATTGCGGAGCTTAAAACGCCAGAAACTTTCAATACATCGATGGTACTCAAAATCATTCAGCAAGGAAATATTAAGTTTCCAAAAACCTGGACCACGTGTAACCCATTCTGCGTTATCTAACACAGTGGAAACCAGGCAATGATCAGAAAAAGGTACAGGATATATGCCAGTATCCGAAATTAACCCTTTTAGCTCTCTCTGTACATAAATCCTGTCTAACCGAGAAGCTGTCTGACCATTTGGTGTTACCCTTGTGTATTCACAACATTCAGGGTTTAAAACTCTATAACTATCGAAAAGGTGCTCACTGTCACATATTTCCTGTAAACGCCGATGAGACGTATCAGCGTATATTGATAGCGAACGCCTATCCTTCTCTGGATTTAAAACACAATTAAAATCTCCACCAATAATAATATTTTCTGGTCTATCATGAATTACTGGGCGAAGAGCTGAATAAAATGTACCTCGTTGAGAATGGGATGCAGGGGCATAAATAGACATCAAATTTAGTGTTGAACCAGACATTTCAACAGTCACCACGACCCATCTGCCATTACTATCAGCTTCCGATGAAATGATATTTAATAAAGTCAAACACCTGGGTAAAAATAAAATCACCACTCCTGTATTTAAATCAGTGGCATTGGAATAGAATATTTCACCCGTAGAAAGTTGTTTGAAATTTTCTAATACTTCAACATTATGGAACTTAGTTTCCTGAAGCATGACGATATCAGCTTTCAAATCAGATAATTTCTCTAGCAACATGCGTTGCTTCAATCCATCATTTAAACCACAGCAATAAAGTGAGCAAATTATCATTATGATTACGAATCTATGCATAGTACCCATAATATCTAGTTTGGTTTTGTCTTCTTACTGTTTTTATCCCGCTTAGCCCATTTGCCAATCTTCATAGTAAACTCTGAATTTGTAAGATCAGTAATGGTCAGATGTTGATACCGTGAAATGTCTGAATCACTCCGTAAATGCCTATAGCGAACACCTAAGCGTGTAATGTATGGAACTAAAATCTCGCCCTTCTCTGAGCGATACAGTACCATTTCATCGGGCTGCTGAGATTCCTGCGTTTGGATCGACGTGTCCGACTCTGCAATAGAGATAGAGTCGTCTATATCGTCATCCTCCCTGTCCTCCGACCCAGAGCTCAAGTCTTCTATCACTCGTTTAACCCCACCAGCAATAGTATCCTGTACAATTGCCTGTCTAGAATGTATTAATAACACACCAGACTCTGTTAGTGGTGGCAAATCAAATGGTACATCAACATCCATTGACTGAGATCCAAATTTTGTTTGTCCCCGGACTAAACTCTGTGTATCTTCAACAGCGTCGGAGTCATCATTTTCCTGGGCTATTTCAGCTGTTGCTGGAGCGGTAGCAGATATACCTGTCTCCAGAACCTCAATCTCATCCAAGTGTTTTGCCAGTACTGTATCACCAGCCTTACTAATAACTGGACCCCCAGTCTTACTAACATTGGGGTCCACAGTCTTACTATCAATGGGATATTCAGCCTTGCTAACAACATGTGCATAGGTGTGTGGCACATTGTTACTACTGTGTACTTCACTGGAATTGAGAGAAGCAGGATGCATATAGCTAGCACTCGCCTCTTCCACATTCCTTGCAGCATTCACCGATGATCTTTTATAACATCGAGATTTAAAATGATCAGCTGACCCACACAAAAGACACTTATTCTTGTAAGGACAGGTACTAGCTAGGTGTTCAGTACTTGTGCAGATACGGCACTCTTTAACCTGGCCCCTATACCACACAGGGAGGAAGAAGTTCCTATCAATAGACAATCTACCTGGAATTGGTTTGTCAATTTTTTCCAGGCACACCCGTCTTATCCCATTTTCAAGAGTTCTATCGAAGGCATACGTCTCCCTTTCAATTTTTATCACTCGCCCATATTTTCCCAGCTCGGCTGTAATACGTTCATTCGGAATTTCAAGAGGGGCCTTTACTTTTACAATCAATTTATCTGAATCAACCTCTTCGATCTTACATATTTGTCCATTGACAATCAGGCCCTCTTCCAAAAACCTTTCTTTCACTCCTTGTGAACTGACCGTAAGATTGCAGACATTTTTGCTAATATTAATTAGCCCCTTTAAGACATTTGGCCCAGCCCCTACAGTGTCTTTTATTCCATCATAGACGTCAATAGCGCCAACATTCAACCCAGCAGTGGTGAGCCTAAGGCTAAGAGTCTGTTTATAGCGACTTGACATGTTACTAGTGAGCATTCACATTGACCTAGATTACACCTGTCTACTGCAGTGAATATAAATGCACGTACGAAGCGCAATATCTCGACAGGTCAGCGAGATCGGCCTAAGCAGAAAGCTCAGCCCGCCAAGTACAAATGCGCTTATCAATAACGGAGATATAGTAGGCAAAAAGCCACCTAAACTTATATACAAATGTAACACGACGGTTGCCAAATACAATGGCAGTTTACTTGGCGACTCTAGTTCTCGAAACCAGAAAACCAGAGTCACAAAATACGACAAACAACGACGAATAAAACACAAACAGAAAACATCAAACTCAACCAAAACCGCTTATGCAGCGAACAAAACAAAATTTAAGTGTATACGAGCAGTAGTGACGAAAATATTCGTCAGAATTTGCAGAGCCAATTTCAGCACAGCTTTCAATGACTACTACTACTACTACTACTACTACTACCGCTACTACTACCACTATCACTACTACTACTACTACTACTACTACTACTACTACTACTACTACTACTACTACTACTACTACTACTACTACTACTACTACTACTACTACTACTACTACTACTACTACAACTACTACTACTACTACTACTACTACTACTACTACTACTACTACTACTACTACTATTACTACTATTACTACTACTACTACTACTACTACTACTACTACTACTACTACTACTACTACTACTACTACTACTACTACTACTACTACTACTACTACTACAACTATTGTTGCTACGGCTGCCCAACAGCAATCCACATTACCCCGCCCCACCACCACCACCACCGCGAAAACGAACTTCGGTAAACCTATCAATCACGGTAAGGGTGGGGGTGTCATTACAATAAATTTCCATCTATGTTCACTTCAATTCAATTCAATTGAATATTTTCTAACTTAGCCTTTCGCATTCCTTATATTCATTTCGAAAAATGTATAGAATACACGTTATTTGGAGAAAGCCCATGCATGACGTAATAATAATATTTGTAATTGTAGCGAAAAAGATTTTCAGATCCTCATACGCATATTCGCTAATAGATCCTAGCTAAAAGCATCGAAAGGACTTATGTTACAGCTATATACAAAGTTATTCAAAGCAATTGTGGAATCCGGACATATACCCGAAGAATGAACAAACGGTATTATATTACCAATTTTTAAAATAAAGGAACAAAGTCGGACCCCGAAAACCATCGAGGTATCACACTCCTCAGCTACTTCTCTAAGCTTTTAACCACAATTGTCAATAACCGACTGACGGTATATATAGAGCTGATTGACTTAATTGGGGAAGAACAAGCTTGTTTTCGCGCAGGATACTCCACATTAGATCACAGCTTTAATTGACATTTATTTATCAAAGCGCAAGCGAGTGTACTATGCCTTCGTTGACTATAAGAAAGCGTTCGATAAAGTTAACAGAACCCACATTTGGACTGAATTATTGCTCAATAACATAAATATTTTATTAATTTTTAATCATTATAATGATTCTAAATCGTGTATCAAAGATGCCGTGACACACTCACTTTCTGATTTCTTCACTTGCTCTATAGGTGTGCGACAGGGTGAAAGCTTGTCCCCTTTACTCTTTGCACTTAGAAAGCGCGATGTTCACAACTCACAATGGGCTTTCCGGAATTACACAAATGGCTACAGCAATGAACGAAAACACAGATAATGTAATGTATTTAAAACTATTTATTCTGGTGTATGCCGACGAAACAATACTAATGTCAGACTCAACTACAAAATGCATTAGATACATTAAACGAGTATTGCCTAACCTGGAAACGTTACATAAATGTATAAAAAAATAAAGTACTAATATTCTCGAGAGATAAAATGAGAAAACTGCCACAATTTAAGCTGGGCCACGATAATGTGGAGATCGTCCATGACTATGTATAATTGGGCGTTACGTTTCTATATACTGGCACGTTCACCAGAGCCATCAAACATAGCTATGATAAAGCTAGTAGAGCTATGCTTTACTACTCACTTGCCTATTGATATACAGCAAGAGCTCATTGACACCATGATCGCTCATATTCTTCTCTATGGGCGTGAAATTTGGGGTTTTGAAACTATTAACCTTGTCGAAAACTTCATAAGCGCCCTTTAAAAATCCTATTGAGTTTAAACAAAATATTACCCATACAGCAATGGTCTATGGTGAACTCGGCCAGTATCCTCTATGCATAGCGATAGACAAAGGAATGGTACTGTTTTGGGAAAATTAACAACAGGCATTGTATAAACTGTATAGATTACTCCATAATCTTTTATCAAATAGCACATATCAGTGGCCATGTATGCTACATATTAAAACAGTGTTAGCTAACACCGGCCTGTCGCTATCATGGACAAATCAAGACATGTGCCACACAGACTGGCTAACATCAGTTTTAAATCAACAGCACTCTGATCAATATATGATAGAGGTGCGCGCGGAAATGTTCAATAGCATATTATGCATCACGTATTGGATTTTCAAAGAAGATTTAAAACTCGAAAGATATCTAATCTCTCTCCCAAAAAACTATCAAAAACACATTTCGAACTAGCAGCCACCGACTACCGATGAAAGAGGGGAGGTATGCAGGTATCGTTCCCAGACATGCACGTTTATGCAGTCTATGTGACCTAAATGTACCGGGCGACGAATTGCACTATATATATATACCGCCTATATAAATAAAGTGATGATAGTAGTGGTCGTAAACTGATGATGATGATGATGATGATGATGATGACAACGAGTAGTATGATGTGCTGCTGCTGCTGCTGCTACTACTACTGCTACTGCTGCTGCTGCTGCTGCTACTGCTACTGCTACTGCTACTACTACTACTACTACCACTACTACTACTACTACTACTACTACTACTACTACTACTACTACTACTACTACTACTACTACTACTACTACTGCCACCGCCACTCGCTGAGACGTGCACAAATTTGTGGGAGCAATAGGTATGGCTAGATATGCAAGCTTTACGCGCCAGGACAAGTCCTTCGTCTATTTTTTTAAAACTTATTCATAATGCCGTCAATATATTGACAAGGAGCTCTTATTGTTTTGCGGTTTTTTGTATTGAAAAGATGATGCATTTTATGAGTCTTTGGGCGAACTGTATAATATTTAGGAAGATACATTCTTCTCTCTGCATTTATTTCAGGACATATATATATGTATTATATCGCCCATAGACTCATAAAATGCATCATCTTTTCAATACAAAAAACCGCAAAACAATAATAGCTCTCTGTAAATATATTGACAGCATTATGAATAAGTTTTAAAAAAAGAGATGAAGGACTTGTCCCGGCGCGTAAAGCTTGCATATCTAGCCATACCTATTGCTCCCACAAATTTGTGCACGTCTGAGCGAGTGGCGGTCGCAGTAGTAGTAGTAGTAGTAGTAGTAGTAGTAGTAGTAGGAGTAGTAGTAGTAGTAGTAGTAGTAGTAGTAGTAGTAGTAGTAGTAGTAGTAGTAGTAGTAGTAGTAGTAACGATACATTACATCATACTACTCGCTGTCATCATCATCATCATCATCATCATCATCAGTTTACGATCACTACT
Source organism: Chaetoderma sp. LZ-2023a (assembly GCA_034401795.1). Classification (NCBI taxonomy): domain Eukaryota; kingdom Metazoa; phylum Mollusca; class Caudofoveata; order Chaetodermatida; family Chaetodermatidae; genus Chaetoderma; species Chaetoderma sp. LZ-2023a. The sequence continues at coordinate 62,833,651 of CM067366.1, read as the reverse complement.
ATCATCACTTTATTTATATAGGCGCTATATGTATAGATATACCCTGAAACACCATCATTACACCTTGTCTAAGTGACGGATCATTGAAATACAGAAAAACCTATACGATTTAATTATGTATGTATATATGACGAATTGAAACCATAGATGCGTCTCCTCATAAGATTTGTCTGAGTCATCACTTTTGGAACTGATCATGAGGTAAAAAGCTCTGCGGAAGAGCCTTAAAGATATGAATGAATTCTGACGAAGAAAATACATTATACTTGATATTCAATGCTTGATATTGAATCCACCACGATCAGATGGGAAAAAATAATCCCGGCAAGAACTTGCCACATAGGTGAACGAAAGATTGGAATGGAACCATACTTATCTATGTTCTGATTGAATAATAATATAAAGTTATGTAAATATACATATAATGGCGGTTACATATATATGTTTCGTACACTTCTGAAGAAGTTACCGAAGAAACGTGAAACAAATAGCTTTAGCATGCCCACCCGCCAACTTGCCCGCCCGCCCACCTGCCAGACTGCCCCACCCGACCCGACATTCTATCTGTGCGCTCGCTCGCCAGCCCATCCACGCAGTTCATCAGATTGCTTTAAGCCTTCTATCTCACAGCGTAGTGGAACCAAATATGCACGCTTCTCTAAATTTCATGTACAGTACCATGTACGGAGATTTCAATTGCGGACAAAAGTTCAGGACTTGGCTTATGCATGGGATCGTATGGAGAGGGAACACACAGCAGCAATGGAGATGTACTGGTGGCATTCCTTAGTTCCAATGACCTATTTGCCACAAACACAGCTTTCAAACACCCATGCTGTCACCGGACAACATGAACAGGACATATGCTGATCGTACAGCCCCAAAAGGTTCTCAGGCTACAACAGTTGTCTTCAACCAAATATACTTCAGACTATGTAAGCCAGAAGCAACACCACTACTTCGGAATGCTGACCAAAATGCTAGTCATTACATACCTACAGATGAACGATCTCTACATAACGTACTGACGCCAAAGCAGGCACGATGGTAGAGTCACCTACAACCTACCCAAGCTCATCAGCAACACTGACACGCAAATGTCATACAAAGAGGCCCTCGTGGAGCAAATAGCTAACATCGACATCAGCTCCGATCCAAAATACGCCATAACCAAAATACTAAAACTATGGAATGATCAGCTACCAGCACCATAGGTCTTCTTAACAACAACCGAACTAGGCATACTGACAACCCTCTAGTAGTAAAACTGTCAGTAGAGCAGAAAGCATCACGGCTGCGCATCTATCTAAGTGGCCAAAGCGCAGACTGCACAAAACTACGCCGGGAGCGCAATAACAGTCTGCGTCACATTAGCGAAAGCTTAAAAGATCTTGCTATTCACCAAGCAGACTCCCTAGCAGATGAAATGACTGCCATGGATGAATGTCATAAAATGTTTTTGGCAGCCCGAGCCTTGAGAGTTACTAACCACACACCATCACGCATTGTACAGAACTCTGAAGGACACTTTATCGGGACTGACCAGGGAAAAGCCGAGGCGATCCGAGAATAGTTCAAGGAACAGTTCACTGACAACAATGATGAGCCCTTGCACCCATTCTCACGAAACCCCAGGCCATTACTAACAACAATTACAACAGCAGAAGTTGAGATGGCAATTAGAGCCCTGAAAAAGGGTCGTGCATCTGGACCTGATGGCATGAACAATGAACTTTTCAAATATGCAAGTGGCATTATCTCAAAACCGATCACGCACCTAATCAAGTCAGCTTTTATGCACCACCTTCACATCTACACTTATCGCACTACCCAAGCCCAAGAAACCACCTGGCACCAGCCAATCTGCGGCCCATTGTGCTGCTCAACAGCTTATGGACAATCCTAACCAATGCTACTCTATGCCGAATCCGGGAAAAGATTGATGACTTCACCGGATCATGTCAAAATGGCTTCAAACGTGGACGCAGCTACGCAGACATTGTATGGGCTTAGCGCATGCTTGTGTCGCTAGTCATGTCCAAACTCTGGGATTTTTACAAAATGGGCATTGACATGTCACGAGCCTTCGAGGCAATTAAACGCTCAAATACCGTAGATGTACTACGCCAGGCCAGTTGCAATGAATATGAGCTAAGCCAAATGAGACTACTACTTGCAGACACCAAGCTGAGAGTACGAGTCAAGTCAGTGAAGTCTGTCGAGTTTGAGACAGCAATCAGCTCCCCACAGGAAGATGGCCTATCTCCCGTGCTTTTCATTCACCTGTTACCTTGCTGCTGCATTGAAATCCGTAGGGGAAAATTCCACAAGACCAAACCCCCCAGTGTCAATACTGGGTATGCCGCTAGAGATGGAATATGCCGATGATGTGGACTTCATAGCCGAGGAAAAGAAACCCCCTGACGAACTTTTACCAATATCTGTAAGCAAACTTATAAATGAGAATCTCTTTATGAGTGAATCCAAGGCAGAGTTCACCCACATATGCATATCTACAAGCATGCAACTAAAGAAAAATAAAGATCCACTTCGTGGCGGTGAACCATGGAGGAAAGGGAAAGTCTTGAGCTCACTGGTATGCAGTACTGATGACATTGCTGCACCTGTGTCATGGGGAATATAGCTTTCCAGTCCCTCTTGAAACTATGAATTCGGAGATCAGAGATGCCCTTGATAAAAAGGCTACGGTTATACAATGCAGCCTGCGTATCTTTGATGCTGTATAACTGCAACAGCTGGGCAACAGCTGGGCAGCTCCAAATGCAGCTCTAGACAAACTCGTTGCCTGCCAGCGCAAACACATACGCATCATCTCTGGACACCGATGGCCAGACAGCATAATCTTTCATGGTTAAGCCGGACAAAAACGGCCTCTGCAGTTGTCTTGCGTAATGCCGATTTGCATGAAAGAAGGAACACAACAACAACTACAAGCAGTAGCGGCGGCGACGGTGGTGAATATGAGGATGATGTCATGATGATGTTAAACAACAACGACATCGGCGATGGCGACGAAGACGATATCGACGAATTTGATGGCGTCGACGACGACGACGACGACAACGACGACGACGGACACAGGGTCATTTCAATCTCCGCCGACACCATGCGCGTCTCGACAACAACCAGAATAAGCTGCCAATATCCACATAAGTAACCGAGTTGTAATTATGAGCATATATGTTCGATTGATCAGCTGTTGAGCGGTGATGTTGATGATCCGAGACAGTAATTATCTGATGTATAGATCGATATGAATTGTCGCCTGGACACGCCACGTCAGATTGATATGTTTAGTGGCCTCTATGAACTTCGCATCCAAGTCGTGAAGAACGGTCGATTCGCATCGATACCAAGCCATAATTATGCTTTTGTGTCTGGAGTCTTCGACGGAAATATAATTACTGCGCGCATGTGTCTGCGTGCGTGCGTACGTACGTATGTACGTGCGTGCGTGCGTGCGTGCGTGTCTGCTTGCCTTCTTGCATGTCCGTTTAGCTGCCGTATTGTGATAGCAGTAGGCCTAGTCACATTCATTACCGTCTCTGGTGTTGATTAAATATAAACTGCAAGTATTAAAATTTAACATAGACTTAAAATTATCCTGTCTCAATGGCTAGAGCTAGAAGTCAATAGACTAAGACTCTTAACGTCACTGATGAAATATAACCCTTTAATGGTCAAATTTGGACAAGAAAACTTAAATATCTGCCTATTGAATGTCCATTTACAGGTCAAAAGACTAAATCTTTTGAAAATTTAAAAAATTTATCACTGGAATGACTGGCGCTCGATTATCGAGTCAGTCATTTCAGTGGTAAATTTTCGAGGACTGTATTCTCTTGACCGGTAAATGGACATTCCACAAGACCATAACAGAGGCCGGTTTTTGGCCAGCATGACCACTACATGGTTACTACAAAACGGCATACTCAATGGACAACCTTGCATTGTTGTTTTCAATTCCGAACTGTCCCGACACAAACACGGAATATTGGGTCCAGAAGCGCAAATATTCTACAGGCGTGTATCAATTGACGTGTATTAACGTTTTAGTGGTCGAGCTTTTTCTTCTTTTGGCTTGCAAGATGGAGATCCCTACTAAATACCACCATTTAGCCAGTTTTGGTCGACGTGCCCGTTAACTGGTTCAGCCTTTAAAACAGATTTTGTAGTGGCCAGGAGAGATGTCCATTTGCAGCCGAAGAGATTATTTTTGAAAATTTACTACTGGAATGACTGGCTCCGTAACCGAGCCAGTCATTCTAGTGGGAATCTCTTGGTCTGTAAATGGACATCTCAATGAGAAAATTGAAATTTTCTTTGAACACATTTGAGTGTAAGAGGCTTAAGAGGCTTAAGAGGCCACCTATCCATATTGGTAACTAATGTGGCCGCTTTAGACAAGTTTTACTATGTTCACAAACAACACACGCGTTTCCATAATATATACGTGAAATTCTACTAATAATCTGACAAATTCCTTAATGTGCACAGCAGCTGCGTACATTGGAATATCGATATTCAGATAGAGTTAATATGCGTGAACACTAAGGACGAAATTTAGCTATGTATTGAGAGGCTTAGAACGATACATTCATTCGTTAGTTCGTTCGTTCGTGCATTGGTTCGTTTGTTCGTTCGTTCGTTCGTTCAACCACCCACCGCCAACCGCTCCCGCCCCCACCACCGTAACCCCCCCTTCCCCACCCCCACCGCTCACCGCGCGCATGCTCAATTGCCCACCCGGCCGTCGCCTGCCCGCCATACTAAACCGCCCAACCATCCATCCATCCGTCCGTCCTTCCGTCCGTTCGCTCGTCCTTTTTGTCGTCTGTCCTTTCGTTCGTTCGTTCGTTCGTTCGTTCGTTCGTTCGTTCGTTCGTTCGTTCGTTCGTTCGTTCGTTCGTTCGTTCGTTCGTTCGTTCGTTCGTTCGTTCGTTCGTTAGTTAGTTAGTTAGTTAGTTAGTTAGTTAGTTAGTTAGTTAGTTAGTTAGTTAGTTAGTTAGTTAGTTAGTTAGTTAGTTAGTTAGTTAGTTAGTTAGTTAGTTAGTTAATTAGTTCGTTCGTTCGTTCGTTCGTTCGTTCGCTCATTCATTCATTCGTTCATTCATGATCAATATTACGAGGAGTCTGTTTGGAGTGTCTTTGTCAGGCTTACAATTCATTATACGCGGAATTTGCCCTGCCATGACACATGGGAATTAAAATCAAATTATTACCATGTTATTCTCAGAATATCTAATTGCGGTGTGTGTCGGACGACTGGCTCGCTGCTGGAGATGTGTAGCAGGCGATGGAAGACAAGACTAAACACACTCACAAAGATTGTCCTGTCATATCAATGGATCTTTCCAGTTTATCCATCCATCATATGACGTCACGACCAACTGCATGACATGTCTGATGACGTCATAATCCATGACGTCATGAATGCCTTAGATAAGTTCGGCACGAACGCATAATTGATAACGGGCTAAGCGGTGTTGTACGAATGATATGTCTTTATTATCTAATAAACATGCTGTTGAAACTAATTTGACTGGGCGCTGTTTCTGTCATAGTCGGGCTAATTACTTTCAAAATCATCAACAGCTTAACTGTATAGTTTACAGAAAATTGATAGTTAGGGAGTTCAGTGATCGATCGATCCCAACACAGGCGAAGCGTGGGTCGAGCTTATCTATCGATAGGTGGGCGAATAGCTAAAACTGGATTCCTCCATTGTATTTACTCACTCACTTATTGTAGGCTCTTATTCCGCCATTAGCGGCTAGCGATCACATGGCAATGGCAACACAATGACAAAGTACATGTAGCAAACATCGGACATATTGATTAGAACAAAGTACTTCCCGTCACAATCTGTTGATCTGTTTATCAATACTACAATAATACTGACCGATACATAAATATGCATAGGCCCTACATAAGTACGAGACAAACCAGTATCATCACATTATATAGTTATGGTCAATTTCATTAGGCTATTTGGGTATGAAATTATCGTGAGTAAAATCTATAATTAGAAAAGTTTGACTTTTTAAGCATATTTCTACAAGTGAGACTCGCTATTTGACAGCTTTGTTAGAAATGGTTAATATTAACAGACGACAGATTTATGCTAGTCACGGCCCATACGTAAATAGAGAAATTGGGATAGGAAATAATTATTTCAGTTGAGTGGAATATAACCCTTGCGAGAATAGTCTAGTTGAGATTTCTAAAAGGGGGCTTATAAAATATGTTAAATGGCATTTTAGGTGGAAGCTGGGACCCAGCTGTTTAAGATTATTTGGACATGCTAAATAAAAACATGATAGATTCCAAGATGAATTTTGATATTTAGACCATTTTTATTGCATATTTCAAAATTAATGGCTTTCAAAATCCATTGGGAAATATTGCTAGCTCTGTTTCTGACAAAACATGTGCAAATTATAATCCACTAATAAGGGTCTCTTCACGTTAATTATTCGATCCATAATTGTATGAAAGTACCCAAATGCAACATAGGCAAATCTAAAGAAGCTTGTGGAACAAATAACACGTGTTCTATACTTTCTACACCATTATAAGGTGTGCAGGATTAAGATGTAACGAAAAATCATATATGGTTTACTTTATAACATAGTTTTCATAAATAGCCTGGAACATTTGCGTTTAGAAATGTTTACAACAGAAGATGAATTCAAAAAGTTACCATTTTGATGGCCCTTTTCTATGTGCAAAGTAGAAGGAAAAGCCCCATCAAGATTCCCCTTGGAAACCATGATTGTTAGATTCAGCAAGTTCAGATTACGTTAAATAGCCAACCTTTACCTAAAAAGCCCTTTGAAAAAACCTCCAAGATGAATTCGCGAACCTTTCTCCAAAAGCGGCGAGAAAGGTCTTACGGCAACACTAGTACAGGAAACCAGACTACCGCAAATCTTTAGTGGTTTTCATATAACGATAATATTAAATCATTGCCAACAGTCTATTGCTGAACCCGTGCTGGAAATATGACAGATATAAATATAACATTAAAACAATATTCAGAGCATCCATGCTATAAATGGCTGATTGTTTATGTTTCATATAAGCCGCTCCTCATCAGCTACTAGACAACATTGTATTGACATCATGGAATATTAAGCCCCTTAACGCTTTCATGACGAAGCGGACCAAAATCGGCTTCTGCAGTAGTCTTAAGGAATATCCATTTACAGGCCAAGAGAAGATTATTTTTGAAAAATTACTACTGAAATGACTGGCTCGGCTACCGAGCGAGTCATTCCGGTAGCAAATTTTCAAAAAATGTTTGGAGAAAGTTTCGCGATTTCCTCTTAGATGGAGGCCACTTTTGGTCGGCTTCGCCTTGAAATGTATTATGTTGAACATTTTGTGACTAATTTTACCGGGAGCTGCTGCTGCCTATACAACCTTTTTTTAAAAGGAGGCATAATCAACTACGTGGCGTGTAGGATGCCATCATAATGAATTACAGCATAAATGACTCGATTTAGTCCATCTTAAAGGCTTAATAGTCCGACACGATGTACGAATTGCATGTCTTTGCTATTTAATAAACAGGCTGTTGAATATTTTGAAACCAATTTGACAGGGCCAGTCGACCTAGTTTCAAAATATCCAACAGTTAACCTATATTATATATTTCTGGAAATTGAGATTCAGAGAGTGCAGCGTTCGCTTGATCCCAACGCGAGCGATGTGTGTGTGGAGCTTAGCTAGAGATGGGCGGGGCATAGCTAAATCTTGAAAGGTCCATTTGATTATAAAAACAGGATTCAAACGTAGCACGTTTTAACACTAACGTAGTCTAAGTTTATTTTAATAAGCTTTTGTGCATAAATGTGCTTCATTACGTGACCTGATCATGAGATTTATGTACGAAAGCTCGGCAAAATAAAGAAATTTAGTTTTAAAACGTATTGCCTTTGAATCCTGTTTTAGCTGCCTATACAGACTAACACAGCTAGCTAACTGTTTTCCTATAATTTGACAACTCATTCATAAGTCAGTTGTCATATTAAATTGAGGAATCCAGTTTTAGCTATGCCCGCCCATCTTTAGCTAAGATCCACCCACACTGGCTTCGCCCCGTGTGGGGATCGTTCGATCCCTGAACTCATTGACTATCATTTTCCAGAAAACTGTACAGGTAAGCTATTGACTATTTTGAAACTAATTTGACTGGATGCTGTTGCTGCTTATGACTTATGATGGAGGGGGTATGGGCTTTTGCACCCGGGCACCAGTATTTGAGTGTGAGCGGGTGTGGGGGATGGGGGTGGGGTGGGGTGGTGGTGGTGGTGGGGGGGGGGCGCCAAAGACTGGTCTGCCATTGCTGCCCGGTGTCCCGGGCGCTAGATACCCTCAATACGCCACTGAGTCCGTCATCAATTAAGCGTTCGTGACGAACTTAGCTACGCCATTCATGACGTAATTGATTGTGACGTCATATGATTGATGAATAAGCAGGAATTCTCCATTGCATATGATTCCCGTAAATCCATGTTTCATTACAATCAGTTAACTATAAGAAACACAATCTTTTGCACCTAAAGCATCTGTGCGATACAGAAAGGTTTGACTGTATATAAATACGTGATAAATAAATAGACAGTTGAATACATCTACCTGACGCGTAACTTACCTCGTATTTATGTCCTGTACACGATCCCACTACGTAGAATATCCGCTGTATTATTTTCACATTCAGGAAACTGTAGTTCAAACGACAGTAAAACGATATCCAATACCAATGTCACTTCGATAGAAATATCCGCATATATAGGCTACACGTCAAAACCCTATCTTGCAACAGCACATTGTACTGGCGGAGATGACTGCGGATCCATTAGTCCCTCATTGTACAGACGCGTGCTACACTAGACCACATTCAGTGTCCAATACCTGGTGTAGATACTAGCCTGCCAAGCTGAATGTAATAAACAATGTAATTATCCATCATTCGTATATCGACCCATCCTATACTCTGCCCGCTATTCGTTCTGCACACCTGTCCTCAGCCCAGCAGTACGCCCGCTATCGACTTCTCGCTGTTTTAGTTACAGAGCAGCTCGGAAATAACTCTATGTTTCCAAAGAAAATACCCAGAAAACACGCTAGGTAGTACAATTTTGAACACGATGGTTGAAATGTTCTGTTGAATATTTTAGAGGTAACTTGATTGGAAGCCATTGCTGCGTTAGACAGTCAAATTAAATACTTAACTCTTAGCACGCTGGTGTCAAAATTTTCAAATTAAATTAAAAGATGAACTGGTGTTCATCTTAACAAATTTGGTGGAAGATGTTGCACAGCAACAACGTCCACAAAAATTGTTTTAAAATGTACACCAGTTTCATTGGTACTGGCACCGCAAAAAGATAAGAATGTTGACAGCAGAGTGGTAAGGGTTAAATGATTTTGTTATGGAAACACGCTACGTTATGTCTGAGGTGTGTGGTAGGAGGATAAACCTCTGACTGTTTAAAGTTACATCTGAATAGGATGCCATTACGTCACCAGTAAAATATGACAACCTACTCCAAGCTATAGAGGTGCTTAATTAGCAAGTAGCTTATCATCAGCCTCTTTTAAATAAACATGGATTATTAATGGCTTTGCATGCTGAGCTAATAACCCGTTTGAAATGTCTGTCGGTCCACAGGCCAGTTATATATGACATGTAACATGATATGCGTAATTTAGAAGTACCCTCCCCATAAAATACATCTATCGATAACAGACTAGGCAGTCAGCTGACATTGGAGGTATCCAGTTTATCCACCCAGCGATGTGTAGGCAGACATCGCAATCAATGACGTCATGAATGACGTACATAAGTTCGTTACTAACGCATAATTGGTGACGGACTAAGCTTTGTTGTACGAATTGTATGTCTTTACTATTTTCTAAACATGCTGTTGAAAATTTTGAAACTAATTTGACTCGGCGCTGTTGCTGCCATAGTCAGGTAGTTCAGGGATCGATCCATCCCAACACGAGCATGGTGTTAATGGAGCTATGATTTAAATCAATAACATAACGTACCCCGTCGTGTTTACATTTTCTCGTCGTCGTCGCGAGGAAACATTTACGGTGTCACGGGGCATGTGAGATTATCACACGTTATCTAACAGATGCAAGTATTTCATACGCGTTATCTAACCATTGAAAACCATTGAACCATTGAAAACCTTGCGCTGAAAATTACACGTGTATTCATATTTGAGAGATATGGAACGGGCTGAAAGCTTTGTTTCTATGATAATCATACGCGCGTATGTATTACTGTTGTGGATACATCACGAACAACATATGACACCCTGGTCGTATTTTAATTTAAGCTGATGCATATATGAGTTTGGTATTCTGTCGTAGTGATACAGGGCAGGACTACTGGGATTTCGGTAATTTCCGTAGCACATTGAGCGAGGCATGTTAAACGGAGGAGTGTAATACAATCGGTGCGCAATATTTGAATGTTGACAAATAAATGCGCCGATTTATGACATTAATACAGGAGTGTCTGGTTTTTTTAGGCTAAAAGGTGGGGTGGGGGGTCTATAAACAAAGCCAGGATTCCGAGATTTATGTTTCAATCGAGCATTAGGTCTGATGCGACCACCGAGGTAGTGAATATTCGACTCTTGTTACATTCCGAATGTACTACGTCCATTTTTTTTATAGCAAATATTGTAAATGCAGGCTATAGAGAATTATCAGGAATTATGTATCATTCTTGCACTGAATACGAACAGAAACAGAACACCCAGGCCAAATAGCTCCAATATATTAGAAATATAGTAGAATCCACAGGACAAGTGACCTATTCTAAATAGAACCGGTTGATAAAAAAAACCTACTAAAAATGTAAGCTCAGCTTTGAAGCGACTATTTGTAGATTAATGGATAAATGAGATAATTAGGCCAACCCGGTTAACGCTTTACAAAGAAAATAACACTGAGTTTAAATTTGAAGAACGTTTGAAAATCGTACCATACTATCGCAACATTTCAATTTCAAGTTCTCTATATTCCTTCCAGGCTATGCAATAGCATATGGCGGTACAACTATTTATAAAATATGGTGTCGGTGGAGTAACACTTTTCAAAGTTAACATGGCATGCACATTGATCCTTAGAACACGGGTATCTCTGCGTTTGTGCTCCAAATCCGTGATGAGATAAGCTGTTGAATGTATTTTAACCACTCCAACATGATTCTACTACTGCCTTGGGCAGCAATGGCCTCCAGTCAGTCTAGTGCCAATACACAGATTACCATATTCTTAAACATTTATGGATCTATCGGCTTTATCATGCACCATAGCTGCATAAAGGTGCAAGTTATAAGCCTTCTGTTACGCATTCATCTTCTTTGATAATCTACTATATCTACATACTTTGAATAGGATTATTGAATGTGTATAATAGCCATCTTACTTTTTAACCCTTTCACGACAAAGCCGACCAAAAATGTCCTCAGTAGTCGTCTCGATGAATGTCTATTTGCAAAACAAGAAAAGACTTTTGAAAATTTACCACCGAAATGACTGGCTCGGTAACCGAGCCAGTCATTGCAGTGGTAAATTTTCAAGATTTTTGATTTTCTTTACCAAATTTAGACATTAAAGGGTTAATCATTGTTGTTTACTCTTTAAAATTTGGAACGTATTTTTATCGTTTTGTGTTAAAACAGGAAGTGATTCTCATCTTCAACCACATTACATTTATCCCGTAGTCTCTCATCTCTATCTATTCCTATTCATCTGTGAGTTTCAATGTCTAGTTGGTGATTTAAAGTACTAAAGTTGCATAATGTAATAGCTTCCTTATATGGCATTGAAATTGGAATTCTTGGGATCCATGTTTAAAGGTGTTAAAATTGATGCTAAACATTGTTGCGGCATAGCTCGAAATAGATGCATCTATCCATTCGCCTTCTGGCGTCACTATGTCTTTGGACCCATAACTAGTAATAGCTATCTATAGTCGCGCACGGGTTACAACGTCTCCTAACAACCACACGCTTCCAGAACCATCTCATCTTTATCTAATACAGGCATACAGGAAATACATAAAGCATGGAACGCATTGCCGGAGTCTGATGGATATCTACGTCTACAACTACGGGTATTTGCGGAGATTGACACATATTCTTATAATCATCAGTATAATTCTCATCCATTGTCAACAGTTTCAAACTAATTTAGCGGTCAAACTGACCAAACCAACTCTGCAGTGGTCTCGAGGCATGTCTATTAGCGGGTCAAGAGAAGAGTATTTTTAAAAAATTAACCACTGGAATGACTGGCTCGGTAACCGAGCCAGTCATTCCAGTGGTTAATTAAAAAAAATACTCTTCTCTTGACCTGCAAATGGATACTGGGTAAGCCAAAGCTTGAATTTTCTTTGCCATTACACCAATGGTCAAGCCGGTCAAATATTTCAGAGGTAAATTTACAGAAAAATAGTCTTCTAATATTATAATTTCTTGAAATGTGTTGACCATTAAAATACTTAATTAATAAAAGTAGTATTTTAACGCTTTGAGGCGATGTTGCTACAAAAGAGGTTAATTATTAAAGCCATCATTTGACACGAGTACTCGATAATATTAATAACCCATTTCAAGGAAGCATTTGTTGCCAGCCCATATTTAGGCTATCACCACCTCAGCATAACCCCGGACCGACTCTAATTGGGTTGCAAATGGCACCGTAATGACCTAGTACTTATAATACATCACACAGAAAATGTCAGACAAACGGACGTTCTATACTGCATATGCCATTATATGACTGATTGGATTCCATAATGCATAGTATTTTAGCGCAGTTCTTTGCCTTGAATTGTATGCTATTCTGAACGGTTATTTATGTGTAATCTTTTGATGGAAAATAAGTACTGATATCCGTCTTTCACTGGGACTGTAATACTATAATTTAATATTAATTCAAACTGAATCAACCAGCGATGGAAATTCCAGACTTTCAACCTAGGCACTGAAGAATGATCGCTTCATAAAGAGATGAGAAAATTGCATCTATTGGTACTTCTATTATCGTTTGGACGGTGATTTTAAAAACTATATAAATGAAATTGCTTTGCCTCCACATCGTCAGACACGTTCTTAAAGCGCTAGCGTAGATGTATAAATACGCATGTTGAATGTGCACTGATACATACGCGGGATATCCACATAAGACTAAGAAATTAACCCATCTTCTATCAACAGCGCTTCAAAGCGCTACCAATGACATTCATATCCATTAATCAATTAAATGGTCAGGATTTTCACGAAAATGTTCTTTTTTCTTTCATTTTTGCGGTTAAATTTACAAAAATGGCTTTCTGTTGTCCTGCAAATTGACATTCCTCTAAGACCACTACAGATACCACTTTGGCCAGCTTCACCATGACACGGATAATGGTCAAGAAAATTCACGTTTTTGCTTAGACAGTGACAATTGCACACACAAGAGAGGACTATTTAAAAAATTTTTTAAATTAGTCTTCTCTTGGCCTGCAAATGGACATTCCTCAAGCCTATTGCAAATGCCGTTTTTGCCGGCTTGAACAATATGTGGTAAAGCTGACACAATAACTGCTAAAGATTCACGCCCGGTATAACTTCCGTAAGGTGACACGGTTTCCAAATTCGTCTCTAATCCGTCTATCTGTGTGTAAGTGAATAATAAATAGAATATCGAAAAAGATAGACGCATTGTCGTGATGTACAAATATCGCTAGGTTAATCTGATCAACGTTAATAATCTCAGAATACCAAATTCAAGACATTAATATATGCATATTTTGAAATTATCTTAAATGGAAACTATTGTTGTCCTACTTTCTCTTCAAATAAGATTTAAAACAGTAAAAAATAATAGCAATATTCCTAAACAGGCGTGATAAATTTCATGATCACAAATGGTGATTGATGACTTTCTAGCCAGAATGACTACGATTCTTGACTCAAGTGACGTCATTATAACACTATTCGGTCATATGAATCCAGCGATGCCATTTGACCCATGGATAGAAGATTCATCAGTTGGATCAGATCTGTCAATCAAGTATCTGATATCAAGATGAACGGTGACATGTGCTAGCTGACGTCATATTGAAACTGATTTAGCTCCACCCCGAAGATTCGAAAAGTCCGTCACTAAATTATACGGATTGCATTGATGAATTTAATAAACATTCTATTGCATATTTTGAAATTAATTTGACTGGGAACAGTTGTTGCCACAGACATCAGCCAAATTAGGCAGTGTTTTCACTAGAGACTTAACCAGTGTAACGCCATACCGAGGTATGGCGTTATTCCTAATTAACTCTCTAGTGAGAACACGGCATTAGCCTCAAAATTAGTTTCATAATAATAAACAGCGTATCTGTATCGTTATTTCGAAATTTAGACTTTAAGAAAATTGGGCGGAGTTGAGCTAGAAGTGGAAGGGACATAGCTGGAGAATGGATTCTTCTATTATGGCGTCACTGTGCACATCAATGTAAGAATAATCAAGGCTATTAAATCCGGCGATTCCCATCAGTGGTGATTGCGCTAACGGGAAAATCCAAGCGATTATAATAATCCTTCAAGAATACACCAATTAAAGAATAGCATTAGGGAACTTTCTTTACTACTCAAATGCAAAATAGCTTACGTTGAAAAAGCACACCGTTTCTAGTACATTTTCAAATCTCTCGCAAAGTTAACCTTTTAAACCTTGAATTCTCAGACTCAATTTCAAGGCAAGTGTACAGGAAGATGTCGACTATTCTGAAGATAATTTGACAGGAACAGCTCCAAGGCAAATTAATTTCAAAATATTTACCTAAGTAGCTTTTTGCATTGTGGATGATTCAGAGTTTCTAGTTCACACGGTTAACAGTGGACCCGCTGGCTTTCTGCGGACTACATTTCCATGGGATTTAACTCTGGGTGGGCTGAATATTTGGTAAGCAATTTGACTGAACGTTGTTGGTGGCTAAGCCACCAACAACCTTCAGTCAAATTGTTTTGAAAATATTCAGCATGTCTAGAGTTATTACCCATTGAAATTATGGTCTAGTGGCTTGCAACAATCATACTTTTAAACACTGTATATAATATAGCTTCAGACCTACATCACATCGCGCGGTTTGAACCATAAACACATCGCGTGACTTTGATATATGAGCGCCAGTCATTCCTCCAAGAAAGTCCAGAAACTTGAATAAACTATCTACTCACGGACCGGCGTTTGGCACCCGCAAACCGCATGGGAATAGCAAACCAACCTTTTCGTTTATTTCATGAATTCCAGAACAACACCATAGTAATTGGATTTTCTTGTTTCTGCAAAGAATCCGCGACAGCTCGCCAGTTTCGTCTGAGAGTGACTGGCGGGCAGCGATAGCCAGCGCTGAATGTGGTCAGATTGTGTCTTCGCAGGCTATATACAAGCGTGGAGCATATCACTGATATACAGCTGTACTGGTCCATGCGCTGGCGGCGTATGGATGACACACACTGTTTAGAATCATCAACACACGTGTCAGATATGGTTACCGGATGAAAAAACCCCGACAACCATATGATAGGCCTGTGGTGTTATAACACTGCTGTAGATATAGTTGGATAAATATATAGTTTGAACACCCAAAACATGCTACAGAAGCTTTTCCAACGTTTGTTGTACTAAAGAACACTATAAGTCTACCATAATCTGACAATCGGAAATTGATCATTTTCAAGATAGCTTCCACGATTGCAGCCAAATCCATAAAATATCCATACATCGTATGTCTGATAAGCTGGCGATTTTGGTGTCTAGCCCCAGCTTCATTGAGTCTAGCAAAACCTTAAGACCAGAATGTCATATAGTTATTAGATATTTGAGAAATCCACACGGCGTTCAAGATGACCACGACATACTTAAAAATGGCAATAATCGTTAACTATGCATTCTAGACAGTGGACATTGATGTCTACACGCGGGACTTTGGAGCACAGCAACGGATTAAGATAGTTGAGAAATTCATCATGTTGTGCGAGTTGGCTGCAAGATTGCCAGAAGTTATTAACTGTTCATAGTATACTAGTGAGTTTGGCGTCTATGCATAGATTTTCGTGGTTTAGCAACCAAGTAAGACTATTTAGAATGTATGGGATAATTATATAATAGAAAAATTCAAGATGGCGTCACTTCTAGGCAGGCGAAGTTGTTGTCTACCTGGTGGTTCTTATTTGAGGGTGGGGATGTAGGGATTCTAATAAGATCAATTTTGTTCACTTCATACTGTTCTTCAATAGGCTAGTTATTGTTCGGATTGTCACATGATTCAGTTTGACATATTCCACAGGCAGCAGTACATGGTAGTCCGTATCCTATACATCAACCTGTTGATCAGTTGCGGTGAATCATCTGTAGAGGTTTGTCAAGGGCTGCATTCATTTCTGACACCAACGGATTATCTTCCTGCGTCCAACCCCAATTCCAGACATCTATGTCTTTCTATATGCCAATCCACACCATGATCTGGTAGTAAACACGTAGGCGGTGACATCTTGTGGTAGTAGGGAGAATGCGTTCATGTGTTACAGCTGATTGAACTGACACCACTTTCTTACTGAAGATGCGGGATATCCAAAGCTGTGCGCAATGATGAAAGTTAGGCATTGTATATTCCACCAAACATAGCAGCAACGACTTGACTGCCATGGTCCGTAATCGTATGGTTTGGTTAGGAAGAATGAATGTATCAGCGTAGGACTGCACGCTTGAATTACCCTTCTCTAGTTCTTGAAAAGCGGACATTTTTCGATGCCAAAATTCCTGAAGTTGGTAGCACAACCGGTAAATACATGCATGAATAGTAACTGACCACACACATCCTCACCAAGAAAGCGTCGCAGATGGTTGATCTCATACACATTGTTTCGCTTTGATTTATTTCTGGAATGGAAATAAAGATCCTTGCTTCCTGTTTCTGCATAGTAAAGGAGAACGATTAAGATTAAGGTCTATATCTTGTCTAATTAAAGTTGTGATCACGCGCACGAGCAATCTACTGCCGCGTTTATAATATCGACATCTGTGCCCCCACCCCACCCCCGGTACATTCTTGACACAACACTCCCTTTTCCCAAGTTTCACACTGGTGAGATTGAGCATTCCCTATTTATTTCCTAATAACGACAAACAGTCCCCCTTCCTGCCAGAAAACTGGGTGTCTGTTGTGAAGCTCACAATTGGACTAATATTGTGCCACGCTTCTGGTGTGTATGGTGCCCTTGCTAGATGGGCCTTCACAATAGCCATCACAGATCACAATTTCCTGTCCATAATGGTGTATGGTGAAGTCAGTGTATACATTCGCTATTGTACTATAGGAGTTTCCTCTCTTCCATGGTAAACTGTAAAGCAAGGAACTGTCGTGAAGAACATATTGATCTGACATGGGGGTGGTATCTGTGATTGCGTCACATGAAATACTCGTGTGACATGATCTACAATAGCTAGTGCAGGTTACGGCTTGTCCACCCAACGTAAAACACCCCTGATCTCAAAGATTGCCAGAGGGAAGGGACTAAGCTCATAGCCCATCTCTTCCGCCAAGCAAAGTTAACCTGACCTTGGTGCCACAAGAAAGCATTGGAACAGGATAGTAGGGTCAATGATACGATCGGGAGCAACATAGGCGGTAGACATATCTGCAAGCGTTTTAGCTTTGTTTTTACTCTTGAAAGTATACTTGACTGCAGAGAGCCCAATTATTTTTCAAAGACCTTGTTCCCAACTGACTTAAGGTCATGAACATTCACATCCATATTTGCCACGATACCATTGACAGCATCAGGTGAGAAATGTGTGCGAGCAACACGTGTTAAACATATTTTAAAGGTCCGCGGTATCTCTCTTGACCGGTGCTTCTGTGAATCCGTTGTGTTGTTCATTTATTGTGTAATCGGGGTCTGTGAATTATTGCATAGCATTGTTGTACTTAAATATCACTGGTGCGGAGATTCTCCGCAAAGACAGGTGTTCCTCGGCCATCTAGCTACAGCGAGTCAAGCCTCCAAATCTTTTCAATGGCCCCATTAGAGTCTGCCCTGCTACAAGGTCAGAGCTTAGGTCTGCCCAGAACCTATTTCTACCATGGAAGGTATAGAAAATAGTAACCTTCAACAAATTTATTCAAGACATGCGATATGTGTGTTTGACCTCTAAATCAATCATTTCTTGGAGATAATAATGTGAGGATTTTAAATAGTTGAAATGGCCAGCAGCAACAAATACTGGCAAGCAATCAGAAATAACGCCCAAGTGCATTAACCAAGATCCAGGACGACGCGCCTTTATCAGCGATCTTGCAGTTACCAATACTCTCTGCCTATAGAGCTTCTGGCATCAATCATAGGACGTTATAATCAACTACGCGGCATATATGATGACGTCATAATCAATTACGTTATGAATGACGTAGCTAAGTAGGTCAAGAACGCATAATTTATGACGGACTAAACATTACTGTACGAATCGTATGTCTTTACTAATTAATAAACATGTTGTTGAATATTTTGAAACTAATTTAAGTGGGCGCTGTTACTACCAGAGGAAGCAACTGCACCCTACTCAAATTAGTTTCAAAATATTCGACAGCTTACCTGCATATTTTCCGTGGAATTGAAATTGAAGTTCAGGGATCGATCGATCCAAACACAGGAAACGCTTAAGTAGAGATGGACGGGGCATAGCTAAACTTGATTGCTCCATTCAGCCACAAGCAACGCGCCTTTGGTTTATGATATAGTTCAGTCTTTATCCTATTATTTTTTTTGTTTAAGTTCGGCAATTATCTCAGAGCTGACATCATTTTCCAAAGCTGTCTGTTCAACCACCAACGACGAATACAGCTAAATCAGTCACCTTCAGCAATAATGCTGCACACTCTGGGCCATGTCAGAAACAAACAAATAATAATGACATGTATTTGTCCATTAGCAGATACCCACGGAATGATCTTTGGACAGATTTTCCGGTCATCATATGCACTACAGCATTTTCCCCCATACACGGTTTCCAATATTTTCGTGAAGTAAGTATCCTCCATAAGAATCCCTATCGTACCGCGTAAGTTCGCGAACGTGTGGAAATACTCCACCAGAAGAACGATCGTGTTCAGATGAGAATTCGTTAGTGAATTAATCATAATCTCAACTGCCTCCCAATACAGAGGCTGGTCAAATGTTGCTACAACAAGTATCTGCACAGCAAGCCCAACGTGTACTGGAACAAGGACCGCACATTGCCGAACTGCTTGGATTAAAGTTTGACCTATATATGCACCATATCTTCTAGTATCCGCACCCACAAGCGGGATATCCAAAGCTGTGCGCTGTGTGTCACGACTAACTGACAAAGCAGAATCAAGCTCAAGTGTTCGCTCACTTGGGTATTGGTTTGTAATTCACCTTTCCAGAGTATCCATCTATCATCTGACCTCGTATGACGTCATAATCATCTCAGCGCTTGTATGATGACGTCACAATCAATACGTCACAAAGGGTTCCATATAGACCGTCACCAAATCTCAAATACCCCGACACGTTGTATGAATTGTATGTCTTTGTAATTCTTTGCTATTTAATAAACATGCTGTTGAATATTTTGAAACTAATTTGACTGGGCGCTGTTGCTGCCTTAGGCAGCAACTGCACCCAGTCAAATTGGTTTCAAAATATTCAACAGCTTAAATGTGTAGTTTTTTGGAAATTGATAGTTCAGAGATCCCAACACGAGCGATGTGTGGGTGGAGCTTAGCTAGAGATGGGCGGGGCATAGCTAAAACCGAAAAGGTCCATTGACGGAACCTTAGACTTAATGGCACTTTTAATCAGCCTCGCAGCAGTTTCAATGATTGCGCTTTTTGTGATTCTTCATCAACCTCGTGGCGTGTTTGTTTGTAATAAGACCTCAGTATGTGCGATGTTTCCCCCGTAATTGCCACAATATCGTCAAGGCATTCTTCTTCTGCAAAATGGATAGAGTTGCCATACCATTCTTACAACTGGCCCTTACGATGCTGATTTCCTTACGGAAGAGAATCAGCACCATATAGGGGTTCCTTCATTTCCAAGCACACCAAATGAATTTAATTAATTAAATTTAACCAAGGATTCATTTTTGAAAATCATTGAATGACAAATGAATACTGTTTCAAAAAACATGTTGATCACGTTGAAGCAGCACAGCCTTCATTGTAGGCTAAAATGCCTCTATATCTTCTTTCACCGTTCAGTATGAACAGTTAAAAATGTATGACAATTAATACGGGTTTTACGGTCATCTTGGACGCCGCCCTGAATTTCCCAAATACATTATAGCCCCATGACATTTTACGTGGTTTTAATGTGTTGCTAGGCTCCTAAAACCAGGGGTGGACACCAACATCTCCAGTCTAGTATGAATAGTTAACAGCGTGTTGCAATCTTTAGGAGTATGACGGCCGTATTAGATGCCATGGTGCATTTTTTCAAGTATTTAATAACTCCATGGCATTCTACCTTGTCTTACTGTGTTGCTATGTTCCATGAACCGTGAAATAGAGGCCAAAATCGCTAGTCTAGTATGAATTAGTAACGACTTATGGGCATTTTATGGCTTTGGCAGCCTTCTTGGACGCCATCTTGAAAATGATGACTTTCCGATAGTCATATTGCGGTAGTCCGTTAGTATGTTATTTAATTCATCAAACACTACCGAAAAACGTTGAAAACATTTTATAGCAATTTTTTGGAGCAAGGTGTCCTTTCATATATTTACCCGACTCATATGCTATATAAACATCAACAAGTTTCAGATAACGTAGATTTTAAAAATATTTGTGATAATATGCATGTATGTCTGTCCAGAGAGGTATGTGTCACAATTACATAGAATGATCAAGAGGGACCTTGATAAGTTTGAATGCGGAGAAAGAGTAGAGCTAAAGGTCGCTTTGAAATTGTATTAAAAACAGCTGAACACATTTATTTTTGTAACTAATGGAAACTATCATCTTAGAACACGAATTGTGTAGGCCTACTTTGAATCTGATGAGGCCCCAATTGCCGAAGGCAGTCTCATGTGTTCAGACCAGCCCTATAGATACGTATCTCCTCTACAGCAATTCTACATCTGCAATCCTGTTTTAATTTATTTCCATGACAACCATATCGGATGGTGGCTAAAATGATGTAATGTACCCTTCACTGAATGTTGTGTCTGTTCCAAAAAATATAAACAAATGTCGTCGTCTTCGTCGTTGTCGCCGTCGTCGTCGTCGTCGGCGTCATCATTGCCGAGATTGAAGCGTGTATTCGTCGCGAGATCGATAAAAGCACCTTTGTGGAAGGCAGCTATAGTTAATGACAGCAAGTAATAGCGTGAACAATACAGCATTACTTTGTTAGTATTTAATAAACACCTATGCGATGCGTAAACCTATTTGTGATCATTAAGTCTTTCATCTATTGATATCAGGGACAGCTATGCCATGTCCATTCAACCAATGTTGCTGCAAGCTGTTGCCTCCGCAGAGCCAATGTCAGAGGTTGAGCGGCATTGTTCGGCATAGTGCGCGATCTAATATTGGTAAATTTAGTATGATGACTGTTAATAACCATCGTCTATATCTTCTGTTAGCTTATATTAAACTTAATATCTGATATTTCTAGACGGGTATTCATAGCTCGTCAGTTCTGTGGCATGTCTCTATGATATTGACGCGACTTCCTCAACAGAAACAAACCAAAGACACGTCATTTTAGTATCGTTGCCGTGTCTGTACATGTTTTGACACGTTGGGACAGAGAAAGTTAACGATTCCCCTCGCTTCGTGCCAGCGCATATCCTATCATGTCAATTAACCACGAATATTTCTTGGAATTTACGTTCTATTCATTGCGAACACAAAGGCATAGCCGCGGCTGTCTTTGCCATCGTCGACCATCGTGACGAATGGCAATAAGAAAGAAATTGATTTCTCCACCCCCATCTCAGCCCACCAATGTCTCAGAACTGGGAATAAAAATAAAGACGCTTTCATATTTATATACTGCCCGCAAATAAATGAGATTTATGGCTTTCTCGCGGCCTTGACAGGACATAATTTGGTCTGGAAAGGAGCGAATCATCCACGTATATTCATTACAGAAATTGCCTGTCATAATATTTGTGAGAGCTACATCTTCCAGCTGGCTTGTTTCATGGAAGTGTTATTATTGATAGAGGGTGAGATGAATTCCATCTCCATCATGATAAACTGCTTCTTACTCTGATCACGCCTAAAGAAAGCATCACATACATTCTGATTATAGCGATTAACTGGATAAAAATTGAGATCTCAGTGTCGCAATGAACCTTTCCAGATTAATCGTTCATCATTTAACGTGATGCCATTATCAACGACGTGACGTGTATGATGACGTCATAATCAGTTACAGGATGAATGACTAGATTTAGTCCGTCGTAACCATTTAATAGCCCAACCCATTGTACGGATGGTATGTGTTTACTATTTAATAAGGATGCTATTGAACATTTTGAAACTAATTTGACTGGGCGATGTTGCTGCCACAGGCAGCAACAGCGCTCGGTCAAATTTGTTTCAACATATTCGACAGCTTACCTGTATAGTTTTCTAGAAATTGATAGTCAGGGAGTTCGGCGATCGATCGATTCCAACACGAGCGTGGTGTGGGTGGATCTTAGCTAGAGATAGGCGCGGCATAGCTAGAACCGGAAGGGTAAATTTCAAGACAGCTATATGCCTACTGGAAAGGCAGCTGAATAATTTGAAACTATGTTGGCTGGGACCTCTTGCAGCCATAGGCAGCACCAGCTTCAAGTCAAACTAGGTTTGTATTATTCAACACAGTATTCCGTACCTAAAAAAGGAATGGAGGAATCCAGTTTTAGCTATGCTTCAGTTACGCTATTCTTGTGTTGGAGTAAATCGACCCCTGCACTATATACTAGGCCGAATCTTCAGATATATTCCTGAAAAACTTCCTCTAGGCATTTTTGAGGGAAAATGGGCAAAAAACTTTTCCTAGATTATTTTTTCTTGCTGATTACGAATATTCTGTTTTCCAACCTCAATTCTGGCTAAGTAGGTTAGAAATCTAGGTCAAATGTCAATAATTAGGTCATTTTATTATTTTGGTGTAGGATGTACATAATTTAAAAATATAACGGATATCAAAAGATGTTATCCAAAAATGGTGTTTAAGTGTGTGGTAGCCAGTTGAATTTGAAAATTATATTGAAAATGTGTAGAAAATATCACAAAATAGTTCATATCTCCTTTATTACTCAAAATCGGAAAAAAACATCGTAGAAATAGTGACCATTTTTTCTGGCTATCAGTTATCCTGGAAATAATAGTAAACACTGTTTTCAATCCTTTCTAAATGTTTTGGATCGAAATATTGCGTCTTTAGTCGCAGTACTGCATTTAGTTTCTCTCAGAATGGGTCGGGATCTAAGTCAAATTTCTAGTTATCACCCAATCTACCATGGGAT
Source organism: Chaetoderma sp. LZ-2023a (assembly GCA_034401795.1). Lineage (NCBI taxonomy): Eukaryota > Metazoa > Mollusca > Caudofoveata > Chaetodermatida > Chaetodermatidae > Chaetoderma > Chaetoderma sp. LZ-2023a. The sequence goes on along the minus strand of CM067366.1, from coordinate 62,810,054 downwards.
AAAAGTGGTACATTGAGGGAACCAGATTAATATAATAATGTATACCTTACATGACACGTAAGTTGATTGCCTTAATTACGTAAGTTTTCTTATCTAGTTATGATAGGCTACCCAAATCATGTTCAGTGGGTCTTGGTTTGGGTCATATCCATTGTTTTGTGTCTCATATGGTTGCAATGACGGTACTCATGCCACTTTATTACTATATTATCCATGGGTGACAATGATGAATGCATAAACAGATGGAAAATTTAGCCCATAAAGGCTAGACTCATGGCAAGGATAGTAACACATATATACACCTGTGCAAAAGTTAAGCACCAGCAAAAACAATAGAACGTAGAAACATGATGGTACAACTAGGCTGCCATACTTTTTGTCCCCGCGTTAGCTGACATAATTCCAAGTACGAAATGCACATGCATGCATGACTTCACGCCGCTTGATGTCCGTGCGTGGCGGGAAACAGCACACGTGTTCAGTTATGTAAAAGTCCAGTTTGAGGTGTAGAACATTACATACAGATTTAGGCGACAAGATTAGGAATTTTGTGTTCATGACCGTGGTTTATTTGTACAGAGAGAATTAGCTCTTGATTGTGAACCTCTATGGCAAGACGAAGGTTAAGTGATCGTGTGAAATGGCAAATCATAGGCATGCATACCACTGGTATGTCATGCAGAGAGATTGGCAGACAGCTGAACATTAACCATACTTTAATCAGTCGTTTGATTGCAAAACATGGGCAAACTAACGAGGTGAAGGACAGGCCTAGATCTGGAAGACCGAAGAAGACTACTGCCCGTGATGACCAACGTAACATCACTTCATGGCAAAATCTTGTGAAGAATATAAAAATATTTTCTTATTGAATGTCCATTTTGACGAAAAGAGAACACCAGGAGTAAAAAGTTTCCACTGGAATGACTTGATTGAATGTTGAGCCGGTAAATCGAGTGGTAAATTAAAAATAGTCTATCTGGATGAACGAGTTGTATGAAAACGATAACACACGTGGCAACCTGATACTTACCATGTGTTTGACATGATAATGGATGGTGAATATAGAACTAGAACAGGTGTCCGTTACTTGGTTTACCACCTTTTATTGTATATTGTAGGTCGATACACACTGGGTAACTTACAACTTGTCAGCTCCGGTGCATCGACTTTGGATTATCGTCGACGTTTTGCACACAACTGGTGATTTATTTTGTCAGAGAGTCACTATAGAGACACTGTTCCTACAATAATGAAAAACCTTTCGAATGTATAAAAATGCTTATCATATTGGTACTGAATGCTGACTTAACTGACTGATTATCCTTTAATAGTCATACTGACCGTGTGATAACCATGCATTGACGTAGTATCAATCTGGGTGGAGACGCAGATATTTCTATCACATATTTTGTGCTTATTTGCGTGCTGCTGTCATGGCGTTTCAACACCAAAAAGGGGTATGGCTGTTTAAGATGATAGAAGAAGGACGATGCATAATTTGGCAAATGTGTTGTTAAAAGGGATTCTACTAAGAACCTTTATTTACTAACACAGCAATAAGGTATCGTGTAGCGGTATATTGACAAACAAAGGCTGATAATTCAGCAACGAATTTTAATAATTAGTCTATGAATACATCCACATCAAAAGATGAAAAAGTGCTTTTTAGAATTGTGCGATTAATCAGGAAATGGACCTTTCCGGTTTTAGCTTTCCCGGGCCATCTTTAGCTAAGCTCAACCCACGATTCGCCTGTGTTGGGATCGATCGATCCATGAACTATGGCAGCAATAGCACCCAGCCAAATTAGTTTCAAAATATTCAACAGCATGTTGATTAAATATTAAAAACACACCATTCGTACACGGTGTTGGACTATTACGCGTTTAAGACGGACCAAATTCAGGCTGTAATTGATTATGACGCCATCCTACACGCCACGTAGGTGTTTGTGACGTTATATGATGGCTGTTTATACTGGAAAGGTCTATTGAAAAGTATTTCATTGTCGAGTCACATCAGGAATCATCCATTGTGCGCAACCTTAGAGTAGTAAATCAGAAAGTCTCACACGAAGAATTGGTTAATACAATTTGCACTTGGTTTTATCGTCCAGTAGTGTAATAGCAACACGATTGACATTTGCCAGCTTTTACACCCACCGTTATTGCTTTATGTCACAGCTTCCCATGTAAATACTGCTCATTAAGTCAAATAGACCTTTCCAGTGTATCCACCCATCATGTGACGTCATAATCAACTACGTGACGTGTAGGATGGCGTCATAATCAATTACAACATGAATGACTCGATTTAGTCCGTCTTAAACGCTTAATTATAGTCCGACACGTTGTACGAGTTGTCTGTCTTTACTATCTAATAAACAGTTTGTTTAATATTTTGAAAGAAATTTGAATGGGCGCTGTTCCTGCCATAACGTAGACGTTGTTAATTTGAAATCGAGATTATGCGAAGTGATAGTTCAAATGTTATAATTCACCTTTCCAGAGTATCTATCCATCATCTGGCCTTACATTATATGACGGCATAATCAGCTCAGCGCGTGTATGATGTTGTCACAATCATTACGTCATAAAGGGTTCCATATAGATCGTCATCAAATCTCAAATAGTCTGACATGTTGTATGAATTGTATGCCTTTGTTTGCTATTTAATAAACATGCTGTTGAATATTTTGAAACTAATTTGACTGGGCGCTGTTGCTGCCATAGGCAGTCAAAATATTCAACAGCTTACCTGTGTAGTTCTTTGGAAATTGATAGTCATGGTGTTCAGAGATCGATCGATCCAAACAGGAGCGAGGTGTGGGTGGAGCTTAGCTAGAGATGGGCGGGGCATAGCTAAAAATGGAAAGGTCCATTGACTGAAACGCACATACGAAGTTGGCGGATGTTATCTAAGATGGATGGGGAATAGCTAGAGTAAACACCCAATGTGGAGAGAGAGAGAGAGAGAGAGAGAGAGAGAGAGAGGGAGAGAGAGGGAGAGAGAGAAGAAGGGATAGAGGGCAGAATTTACAAATTCATTTTAATCAGCAGCAAGACCAACAAACTATAACATTCTCCACAACGTATAGCTATTGCTGGCTTGTCTTAATTGGAGGATGACGCTCGGTTTAGTTCGCTTATGGACCAATAATTTTAAACAAATTCACAGAACCAATTGCTAAACATGCTTATTGCAATGAAAGGTTCCCGTTAACCCTTTAACCCTTTAACCCTCGAATTTGTTAAATTAAAAAAAATTTTCTTATATCATGCGCATTTGCAGACCAAGAGAACACTATTTTAAAAAATGTACCACTGTAATGACTGGCTCCGGTATCGAGCCAGTCATTCCAGTGGTAAATTTTCAAAAATAATCTCTTGGTCTGCAAATGGACATGTCTCAAGAGCACTGATGAAGCTGTTTTTGGCTGATATGATTATTAAAGGGTAAAACTTAAACTGTTGTGCTTCTGTTCCAATGAAAGAAGGTCGTATAAAGAACTTTGTTACTTATGAGATTTGCCTACATTTTATATGATTATTTATTTCCCTTGTGGATTTATTCTATCTATCGACTTTCAAGATTGCAGATACCCCATGCTGCCATGTCTGAATAATTCATGAATGCGTGTCGCAAACTGAAGAAAATCTAAGTTTGGTTTGTTTGACCAAACCGGTAGGGGAAAATAGTATTGTGATTAACTCCCACAACATCGTGCCAATTTGACAAGCGAAGTGAGTAGAGAATCATCTTAAAATCCCCAAACGTGATAACTATTCCGCTTAGCTATTTAGCATATCTCTTGCTTTATTGCAGATGCGACTTCAGAAAGCGACATCGCTGCCACTAACAGTGTGAGTGGCGAGGATCAAACGATTCAAATCCCCCATCCCCATGACATCACGATCAAATATAAGAACGATTTGTATTTTGGGGTATTTATGAACTTTGATGAACAATCCTGACCGGAGGAAGAAGAAACGTATGCGTGAATTGAATTATCTGAAGAACATTCTGCAAGAATCACCGAGTGATTGATTGTTACGAAATCACACTGCGCGTAGATTGCTTAAAAAGCATTCTGCTCCTTTTCTCTCTGTCCCTATATATGAGGAACGTGTAAAGGATTAAGATTCAATATTATGTATAATAGCCATACCAATAACCAAATGTTAGCACAATTGTTTTGCTTACTGATTCATCACGTGCGATATCAATTAAATGATATGTTATGTTTCACGAGGCCTGCTGTGACATATCCATTTCGATCTGACAGATGTGGCATGCCCTATATTGAGCTACATCTTTATATCAGTGCTGAAAATCAGCCACAGCAGTTATCCCAATCTACGTGCCAATTTTTGTAGAATGGCTTAGTATACATTGTATACTTCTAGTGGTTCCGGCGCATACCTCAACTAGAAATTACCTCTAGCTATACAATATACCGTTTCGGTGTATACATCAATCACCTGACGTCATAATCAACTACATGACGTGTATGATGACGTCATGCACATGGCGTCATACATGGCGTAGATACGTACGTCACGAACGCTTAATTGAAGACGGACTAAGCGTTGTTGTACGAATTGTATGTCTTTACTATTTAATAAACATTCGGTTGAATATTTTGAAACTAATATGACTGGGCGCTGTTGCTGCTATAGGTAGCAACAGCAGGCAGTCAAATTAGTTTCAAAATATTCAACAGCTTACCTGTATAGTTCTCCACCAGCCATTGTGCTTAGGTAACAACGTTACATACTGATATAAACACTTTAACGCACAAAGACCGAGAAAAACCCAAAGGTATATATGAACTTAATGAAAACAATCTCTTTAATTTCCTTTAACCATGGCTCAGTTGAATTTTGCTGTAAATTATTTCGTATAGCGGAACTACTGGAGATAAACAATCCATATAGCCAGCCATATTCTAAGGCCGTGTTTGACTATCAATTTCCATAAAAAAATATGTAGGAAAGCTGTTGAATATTTTGAAACTAATTGGACTGGGCGACCACTTAGATTAGTTTCGAAATATTCAACAGTATCTATATTACATAGTAAAGACATACAATTCGCACAACAGAGTTTAATCCGTCATCAATTAAAGAACAATCTTCACAACAATATGAATGAATTATTTTTAGAGTAAGTTGGTGACAATTATTTCTGCCTTATAGCAGCAAGCACATTCAGTAAAATTGTTCTCAACACAATCTAGCTGATAATATATTTTTCACCAGCTAATGTTTTGATAACGATTTGAATAGAAATCATTGCTGCTACAACTTTCAATCAAATTGTTCTTAAAGAAGAAGCAATGTAATAACACTTACTGAAGAAAACCCCCAAACTTACTAAGGATATTTCGAGCAATTTGATTGCCAGTCGTTGCTGCCTAAGGCAGCAACAACTTTGTCAAGTTGTACTCAAAATAATCAATCGAATTTCAATGTTTTAGCTAACAGTTTTGTATGAAACGTAGGTACGTTTATGCCATATAAGTTATCCAGGTACTGTGTGAAATATATTTCAAAGAGGAGTTGATCCGACCTCCATATGCACGATCTGACGTGCAGTGATGAGAATTGGCATGATTACCAACTGATTTACAATGAAATGAACACAGCCATAGCAGTTGCTAACACATATCGCCTTGAATTTAGATAAAGTATGTGGCAAGTCCTAATTGTACCTACATCTGTTAGCTAATAATACTGAACACGATGAAATAATTATTCTTAGAATAATCGGACAAATTTGTTGCTGCCTTATTCAGAAACGACTGTGCTCAATATATCTGCAGTACGCGTTACTACATTGCTGCTTATTTTGGGAACAATTTGATTGAATGCTGTTGCCACAATGAGTGTGAATCAAATTGTTATCAACCCATTAGCTGGTGAAAACTATTATCTGCTAGATTATTTTGAGAACAATTTGATCGAATGTTCTTGCTGCTATAGCTATAGGCAGCAATAATTGTCAATCAACCTGCTCTAAAGATAATTAGCCTTGCGCGCTGCAAACGCGACTCGACGCTCCGGCTCGACTAAAATTGTATTACCTGGCTAATCCGGTATATAGCAGCAGAATTCTGAGCGTTTTTCTTACCCTTTTCTGGTGGTTTAATCGGCTTAAGATAGCTTTAAACTGCGTGGGCATAGATGTAATGAAACGAGATAAATCTTAGCATATTCTGATTTCATTACAATTCAAATTCACAACATCAGAAATGATATTAATTTATAAGGATTAAGATCATCATATGTTAAGATTAATTTCGTATCACTACATCTAGGGCCACAATTTAAGACTCTAAAGTTACACACTTTTAGCATTTTATTTTCAAGCAGTCTGGTGTGAATATGCACCTTTCAGCGTTCGTGACGAATATATCTACGTCATTCATGACGTGATTGTTTATGATGCTATCATGTACGTCACTTAGGTGTTTATGGCGCTGTAGTACTTTAAAATGCTATGCTATTTTTAATGGTTTGCTGTCATGGATGGCCAGTTAAAGGTACATATTCACGCCAGAATGCGTCGGTTTAAAAAAAAATGTGTACTTGGACGTTTAATTTGTGTGGCTAGGCGTTGTGAAACACAATACATCTTAACATAGGCTCATGATGAGTTCATTTCATATAAATTAATATAATTCTTTAAGTTGTGAAATTGAATTACAGACTAAAACAAAACAAAAACTATATTAATTTATACGGAATGAAAAAACCATATGTTAAGGGTTATTTCGTGTCATTACATATGGGTACACAATTTAATTCTCTAAAAGAATTCAATTTTAACAATTTTATTTTTAAAATATTTTTGGTTTGAATGTGCACCTTTAAGATTACAATTTTCATTGGAAATCCCGCCGCACATCGTGAAGAATCAGTGAGCGCTGATGCAAACTTGAACATTCTCCGAATAGTTTCATTAATGCTACCTTTCTTCGAAGACATGAGAATGCCTGTGTCTCCACATACTGCTACATATTGGCGTTGTCTGATACAATAGCAGAGAAGTTGTACTCATGCACTTGTATAGATGCCCTCTTCTGATGTCATTTCATATTAACATGGCACAGAGAACGGGGGAGGTTCAGCATACGCAGAAAGCCATACACAAGAACACACAACTGACAATACAACTTACCACACGATTCATAAACAGACATATACCACATGCGCACGGAATATATACAGCACACTCCAGGACAGAAATGGATATTGTCACACGCCTATAAAGGAGAACACAGAGGACCCCCATGCACACGCGCACAGGACAGTCACATCACATGCATGAATGAATGAATGAATGAATGAATGAATGAACAAGCCACGCCCACAGATAAACACACAAGTGAACTACCATACATCGACAGTGACACACACCGCCATTGACTTACACACACTACTACGGATTATATACACCCTAGGCTTATACGAAAGAGGATTATCGAATATATTGTGTCCATGCTTTAATGTTATACTTAATCTTTGAATATGTACTGTGCATACAAAATGTGTTGTCACGGATCAGGTGAAACTGTTTGTCACCAAGGTTTGTGACTGGACTGACGTCACATGTTTCTAATAGAACATGGGACGGCAGTCAGTTGGAGTTTGGCGTTGGGCACAGTTACGTGTAGATTTAGGATAGTTGGTCTCACTCCACGACGGGAATATCAAACTGTGGATTGTGGCCAACTGTGCAAACGAACCAGTGACAGTGTCCCAGCATAAGTTGTATAATAATAAAGGATTACCGTAACTATAAAAACGCGTATGTGTTATCTCACCAGCCAGATGAACGATCGGTATTAGATTTAACCACCCACCTTGCGTCAACTTAACCGTTTAATGGTCAAACTGACCAATAACAACTTTGCAGTGGTCTTCAGACATGGCTATTTTAAAGACCTAGATAAGAGTAATTTTGAATATTTACCACTAGAATGACTGGCTCGGTAACCGAGCCAGTCATTCTTGTGGGAAATTTTCAAAAATACTCTTCTCTCGGCCTGCAGATAGACACTGGCTAAGTAAAAACTTGAATTCTCTTTACCAGTACCCCTTTAATGGTCAAGCCGGCGGGAAAACAATCAGGGGTTCATTTACAAAAATTGTCTTCTAAAATTAAAATATCTTGAAATATATTGACCATCAAAATGTCTAATTGATATGTCAATTAGTATTGTGAGCGCTTTGATGCGCTGTTTACACAAGAGTGGTCAAGGAATTTTGAATTTTGAATATGTATATACATAGTAAACAACTGTGCCAATTTTCAAATATAAGCCTGATGTAACATCAACTATACTTGGGATTACTGGAAAAAGATTATCCCGTATTCAAGAAATTGTAACTAAAATATTGACTAATCAAAATGAAAAACTAAAACGATCAGGTAAAATTGTTACTACAGTTTCTCCCGTCACCGCGCGATAGCTGATGAATGTGCAATATTCAGCGTTTGTTATCGATATGGAAATATATGAGGATGATAATTCAGATGAGCATTCTGCATTAGCTGATGCCATGTTCAGTATAAATGTTCTCAAAAATATATAAACTCCCTTTAAGATGCAGACAAGACAGAGCGAGTACTGTTGTGAAACGTTCACGAAATATCAATCTATTGATTATAAAATAATTACGATTGCCCAATTTTTAAAACATACAGTCAGTAGTATCTCTGAGAAAAAACCCATTTGTTGATGTCATTGTCGTCATGGTAACACTGAATTGCTTATTCATTAGATCATGCCATGATTCTGCTATTTGAGATTAGTTAGAGTATAAGCAGCTATGAAGGGGATGAAATCCGCTAGAATAATTACCAAGCACGCGTCGATATTTAATGCAAATCCTCTCTCCATAGGGATTATTAAGACACTAACTTCACACGCACGCGCGTACGTACGCTGGCACGCAGGAAGATACGCACGTAAGCAGGCACACATGCACGCATGCACGCATTCATGCGCGTACACTCACGCGCGCGCACGCGCATGCACGTACGCACGTATGTACGCACACAATCACGCACTCACGCACTCACGCAAACACGCACAGGCGCACGCACGGACGCACGCGCGCACGGACGCACGCACGCACGCACTCTCTCTCTCTCTCTCTCTCTCTCTCTCTCTCTCTCGGTCTCTCCGAGTTCGCTATTAATGACATAGGTACAGTTTTATTTTACCTCGTCAAATGCCTTCAGGGAAATATCGCAAACGAGCACAAGTGCTCGGAATGGGATTTGATATCGATTTTGAAATCTAGGTTGCGGGCGGCTGTTAATGCCACTGACAAGATAATGTTTTTGCACTGCTCCAATAAAATGAGCAGCGTGGAACATAGATCGTATTGTTTTAAGCATGCATAAGAAGGAATTAAATGAGCCGGCGATACCAGGCTATGCTTTCAGTTTTCTTAAGGATATCTTTCTCCAGCATTTGTCGGGTATGATATGATGCTTCAAATTTAAATTCAATGCGCTGTGCATATCATAATACAGATTCGTGTGTATTTTCAAGCAGGTATACGATGTATCTGTATAATAATATGCCATACCGATTCTATGTAAATCTATCTACATTGCAACAAGGTGAAATGTAATAATTATTTCCAAATGACGTTCATTATTGATGAAATATGCATTGCCAGAAATATGAATTAAGCTTTTACTTTCTATCCTTTAAAGGCACCTGATAGAGCTACAAAATTAATATATGCAACCATGCCCATAAAACGCTTCCAGTGGGTCAATATTATCATTTTAACATTAATTCTTATATATATGACAACTCAATATCCAAGAAGATGCAAATTTTGAATTTCGCAAATATAAAAAATTTAAACACATATCTGACGGTCGCCTGCATCTCCGTTTAGCAGAGAAACCAGAGTATTCGCTACTTAATGGTGGCTTGAGCTTCATCGCTGGTCAACAACAAATATTATTATGCAACTTATTTGTTTGGTGTCCCGATATAATCTTAATATAACTCCTCCAGGCGGAAAGCTCTTTGACGTTTCCGATCGCCGATCGCCGATCGCCGTGGCACTAGTATTTTGTCCATCACCGGCGAACTGTCTAGACATATAAAAAATATCCTGAGTTCTTTCCAATTTGGTTGTTTCGTAAATACAATGCGTCCCTAAATTGAAAACTCATACGCTCACACGAGTTTCCAGAAAAACAACACATAATAACAAATGGTTGTGACGGGTCGGAAAATATGCATACACATTATAATATACTAACAATGCACGGGTCCATTATATTACAGCAAAAATATGGAAAACTCCAAATTTATTTATATCTCGGGAAGTCAACATATGCATTGATTGCCTTGAATAATGAGTCTGTGCGCGTGATATGTACTGGAAGCTAGTCTTGTCCTAAGAACAGAACAAAGAATAGAACAGTTTGTTAAATTCAACAGCAAAAGCGTTCTGTCCCTGGTCATACGATGTGTCTTTGACTAAAATATATAATTCTATTGTCTGTCATTGAACCAGAGCAACGATTGCTAACCGCGAAGACTATCTCTTAGCCATGCCTATCGTTTGGGTACATGGCATGTTGTTTTAAATCATATCGCTGAAACACGACTTTTGTGTCTGTTAGCAAATTTGGAAACACATTTGACAGCGGCGTCTAGAAATTTATATTGCCGTCAAATACTGGTGAGTTTAATTTTCCACATGATCTACTGATAACTAAGTAAGTTGTCTCTCCACATGCTTAGCGGATGAGCGTGTTACCGCTGCTGTCGAGAAATTCATTTGTCATTGACGAGGTGTACGTTTTCACGCACATGTAAATAATCGTAAATTCGAGAGGTTGTTAATGAGTCGAGCTACTGTTGTGAATTGTATCTTATGATCCTGTCATTTGATTGCTTCTAGCGGGATATTAGGCCAACATACAATCAGACGTATTAGCTCTGTTCAACACTGAAGCATGGGATTCATTTGTAGAGATGCCAAGCGGCGGATAAATATTGAGTACGTTGGTCAGCCAATATTGAACTTTCAATCAATTAGGCCTACACCATGGATAACGTAGCTAAGTTCGTCACGAACGCTTAACTGATAACGGACTAACCGTTGTTGTACGAATTGTAACGTCTTTCCTATTTAATAAACATGCCATAGGCAGCAACGGCGCCCAGCCAAAATAGTTTCAAAATAATCAATAGCTTACCTGTATAGTTTTCTGGAAATTCAGATTCAGAGAATGCAGGGATCAATCGATCCCAACACGGGAAAAGCGTGGGTGGAACCTAGCTAGAGCTGGGCATCGCGTAGCTAAAATTGGATTCCTCCATTGCAGACCGCAATACACATATTGGGCCATAGCTCTCAAGAAATGAATGAAGATAGAATAACACAATTTGTAAGACCGATGCATGTTGCGTCTCATTAGAAGAGAATTGAGATTGATGTGAAACGTCAATATCTGACTCATGTGATGACTAAATATATAATGGAATGCTACATATCTTTGTTTATAGCATTGAAATGGAAGAATGTATAATCACTAAATTTGGCACATTAATTAAAATTGTGGCTTTTTGGAAGGCATTGAACTTAAGGTCAAAGGGCCGGGTCAAATACCTATGTCACTGTGTCACTAGGTGCATAGTTGATTAGGCATTTTGACCATGCTTCTGAAATGCAAGACAGTAGAATCGTCAAATTTGGCAAATCTAATCATATTGCGGCTGCGTATAAGACATTGACTTGAATGTCGAAAGGGCAAATATATAGGCCACCTCGACAGAACTGGGCACAAAGGCATGAATCAGCGACTCCTCCAGGTAAAGTCAAGCTAGAATGTTTGCTTGTCGTCTCATTCATGATTATCGTAGGCCTATAATAATATCCCCATCATTTAAATGGAGAGACTATCTTCGTTGATGTTCGACAATGTTTCATACATATGTGTGCTTCGTCAGATTGGCAAGGTTATCTGTATGTGAAAACGTATCATTGATGTGGTATTGTTCCGGACACATGCTATATACTGTGTTGATGTGTGATGAATAATATGGTGTCTCCCTTTTCTTTTAGTATATTGGTGATAATTGATTGTACTCTGCGGCTGTAGTAGTAGAAACATCATACAACAGCAATTCTTCTTCGCCTTTAACAGCAAAAATCTTTAGCTTCCTCAGGTTCGTTCTTAGTGTGAATGAAGTAAGTCTTGTTCTCTTGAGGTTGCTTTGCAGCACGCTTACCAGAATAATGCAATGATGTCCTCTTCTGGCTTTGTATTTGCTTGTTCCCAGTAAGACACTCTGTGCAGTTGTCCAAACTGGCATGAACCTATTTGCTAGCCGAATTTTACAAACAGCGGCGATGTATTACACATCTCGCATAGTGCATCATTGGAAATTATGCTGTCCAGCTTTCGATGCCCCGTGAAGGTACGGGGGTGTTTGCGGTGGAAGGCATCAACTTATTTAGAGCCGCATTTGGAGCTGCGCAGCTTTACGCTTGCACAGTATTACTGATATACATGTTGCGTTGAATAAACCTAGTCTATTTGGCAAGGGAATATTAGGGAAAGTTATGTTCCCCATGACGCAGCGTGCAGAAATGTTAGCAGAGCAGTGCGCCCTCGACTTTACTTTTCCTCATTGGTTCGCCGCCACGAGGTGGATCGTTTTTTCTTTTTGTTTCGTGCTTTGCTTGAAGCTATCGAGATTAGCTCGCCCAACAGTTTCTTTCTCACGGCTATGAACTCATCGGCATATGTTTGATATATTTGTGCATAGTACGTCATGTGAAGATTCACTCGCACACAGGACGGGCTCAAGTCATAGGCGAACGAGGCACCGCTGGGGCGCCACATTTTAGGGGCCCCGAAAGGAGGTAGGCGCTTCTAACCTCCTCAAGCTACATATATCTCTAAGCTAATACAATTTCTTTAAACCACACATGCATCACCTAGGATACATATCAGGAGTTCTAGTTCCAAAAACAGAGAAAGGTTCCACACTATAAGAGTAATATTTCAATCTAGAAATGCAGTAAATACACTCTCAGACCCCTCACACGTAATCACTCCCCCACCCTTGCGTCGTTTAGAGGAATGGATCTCCATTCCATAGCCGCACACCTAGATCTAACCGTTGCTTAGGACACAAAGGGACCAAGAGCCGGCGATGTTCGCAGCACCAAATATGTATCATGTACCGGAGCTTTACGTTTTCAACTTCAAGTCATGAGGTCAACATGTCCTAGCCCTATGACATCACATTTCAACTCATAGCACCACAATACATTAGCAATGTAGCTAGGCCTTAGATAGGCATTAGACTTAATTAACGCTATATTTTTAGATTGTGTGTTTTAGACACCCTGCTCGTTTTGTATCTGCAGACGGCTGTTAAGTCGGATTCTATGTATTTGTCAGAGATTACTCATGAAATTATATCCGCCTTATTCAGGTACTTTGTGATTTACGAACACCACTATTGTCAAACGGTTGAATCCGACAATCCAATCCCCAAGGATTCCTTGAAATTTCATTATTATTATTATTATTATTATTATTATTATTATTATTATTATTATTATTATTATTAAACTGATGAATAGTCTAAAACAAAAGCGATGGGACGGTGTTACAGCAACAGGTTCTGATGAATTAGCTAAAAAACTGACAGCATGTTACGAATAGAGACCTTTGAAGTGAGTTTCTGGGAATTGTGGGATCAAATGGCTAACATTATTTAGTCTTACTGGCTTGCCAGTGGCATAGTCAACATAGTTTGCTAAGCTGATAGTGGATCAGACCATGTTTCCAGTAAATTCCAAAAAGCAAAGAATTGTCGTCAATGCATGCTGGTTCATGCTATTAGTAGTGGCCCCCAAAGAGAGCTCCCTGTAGAAAGTTGGCTCACATCATACCAAATCTGTACATCGTTTGAACATTTGGGAATCGCATTGCATGTCTTCATCACCGCTGTCTTTTAATTAACTCACATTATAGTAGTGCTAATATTGTCGCATTGTCATCCAAACCGTTATTATTATTCTAGCTGGAAATACTCATCATTATGAAGAATTATTTGAAATTATATACCGGTCTGGTCCTTCACGTAGATGAGTATGGCGTGATATGATTGATTGATAAGCTGGCACTCAGGCAGGCAGGAAGGCATGCAGGCAGGCAGAATGGCAGGCAGCACTGCTCGTAATACTCACGCCAAACTTTGAGGTAAGTAATATAAAATTATTTAGTTGTCGCTGATGTAATCATATAACGTAGTTGCTTCCCGATGATGCAGAATCATAGACTAAATGTCACACTTTTCTTTCAATTCCTGATCAAAATAATGTGCGATTGGCACACTTGTATAAAGATGTCATACGAAGATGATATTATTCTGAATTAAAACAATAATATATGAACACTTTAGTCTTCAAATCTCCTCAACTTTCCTTAAGAAAACGTAAATTTTCGCATTGAAAATGTAAATTTGTAGACAAAGAGATGATTAAAAATAATTGATCATTGGAATGACTGACGCACTTGTCGAGCCAGTTATTTACGTGGAACATCTTAAAAAATAGCCTCCCTGGGTCTACAAATGGACATTTCTCAAGACCACTACAGGAACCGTTTTGGTCATCTTAATTGTAAAAGTGTTAATTAACCCCTCTCGTGTCACCTTAATCATTTAATGGTCAAGTTGGTAAAAAAAACACCCCAACTCTGCAGTGATCTTTAGAAATGCCCATTTGCAGGCTAAGAGAAGAATATTTTTTGAAAATTTACCACTGGAATGACATTCCGGTAGTAAATTTTCAAAAATACTCTTCTTGGTCTGCTATTTGACACTGGTTAAGCAAAGATTTTCTTGCCCATTGCACTTTTGATGAATGTCTATTAGAAAAATAACAGAAATCAATTTTTTTGGTAAATTTCCGTTATACATTTACGAAAATACTTTTTTCGGCTGCAAAAATCAAAATTTCCTTGAAATGTATTGGCAATTAAATGGTTAATTGAAATAAATAGTATTTTGAGCGCTTTAATGCGCTGTTGACACAAAAGGGCCTAAGGTCATACATTCGCAAGATCTCGCGGTCTGGTAATTGCTATGGCTTCCTGCTGCCATTAATTTATCATCTGTTTTATTAACAGGATGCCACGAATCAGACTATCTAGACATGGTGGTATATCTAAAATAACAAAGTGGGCGGATTGCCAATGTAATGCTAATGTGCAGTACAAATTAGACAGAAATGCAATGGGAACATGATAGCTACACAATTAATGCAACGTGTCGGATCATTTGAAATTTGATGACGGTCTATAGGGAACCCTTTGCGACGAAATGATTGTGACGTCATCATACACGCCGCTTAGCTGATTATGACGTCATTACTCTGGAAAGATGAATTAAAGTCATATATATATGCGAGATCTCACAGTCTGGTGAGTATTTAATTGCTATGGCTTCCTAACTATGGATACATATATAACTGACAGCGATATGAACACATCACTCTGCCATTAATTTATCATCGGTCGTATTAACACGATGTCACGAATCACACTTTCTAAACATGGCGGTATATATAAAATGACAAAGTGGGCGGCTTGCCAAAGTAACGCTAATATGCAGGACAAATTAGACAGAAACACAATGGAAACATGATAGCTACACAGCCAACAGAAGTCATATAACTGTCATCTCTCACACAATCACATCTATTTCCCATTCACCAAAGACTTCGCTAGTGTCGATTCCTTTTCCAAGTTGGCACGCTTGCCGGGACTGTGCCTTCATTGGTAAGAGAGGATACGTTACAAACAATGTTTCGAAATATGATCAAGTGCGACTTAATTGATTGTAAGAGCGAGTGGTGACTTGTATCCAGTTTAATTGCACGCTTTCATTTCCCCGTCAGTGTGAAGTCAGCGATTAGGAGTCCATAGGTGTATTGCGAGCGTCATCCTGAAGCTATAGGCATTGAGTCAACTCAACATAGCATTCTGTTCGCTCCGTTGCCTCCTACAGAAACAGACATTGAGTCACCTCAACATAACATTGTATTCGGTGCGTGAACTATGTTAAAACGATTACTCAAATCGGGAAGGCTTATTGCTATGGTCTACATAAGGTAAGTTTTCTTACAGATCTCCGTTTTTCATTCTCAAATTGGAACGAATCTGGCATTAATGAGGCGTGCGATATTCAGACAGCTATCTGAATGGATGACTCTGCTGACTTAGATTGTATTCAATTCACCTTTCCAGAGTATCCATCTATCAATCTGACGTAATATGACGCTATAACCAGCTAAGCAGCGTGTAGCATGACGTCATGATCATTACGACATAAATGATTCTATTTGACACGTCTTTAACTCTTAATAGTTCGACACGTTGTACGAATTGTATATCGCTACTATTTAATAAAAAACGTCGTTTAATATTCTGAAAGTAATTTGACTGGAGGCTGTTGCTGCGCCCAGTCAAATTAGTTCCAATATATTCAACAGCGTTTTTATTAAATATTATATGGTCATAGTCTAGATAGATATGGGCGTGGATTAGCTAGAAATTTTCGTGGCTTAGATAGAAATGGGCAAAGCTTCGCTAGAAATGGCCGTGGCATGGCTAAAAAAGAATTTCTCACTTGCTTTTATTTTAACATGTAATGTCTGTCTGACATCTATTCAAAGCAAGCTTTTATATGCTTTGCTAATGTGATAACATCGACACAATTTTCTAAATCGAGTTGAAGGACAGCACGTCGAGCAAAGCATAATACTCTCCTTACTATATTTGTATTGATGGCTTCTCCTAACTACACGATGACATATAGCTAACTCCTAGATCACTAATTCGCATCACCGTTACTGATTCAGATATTAAAATTGCAATAATCTGTATCAAAGTCACTGACTAATCATGCAATATTCTGTATAAAAGTCACTGAACCGGGGACTAACCATACAATAATATGTATCAATGTCACTGAACTGGGGACTAAACATGCAATAATCTAATCAAATTCCCTGAATCGGGGACTGAATATGCAATAATCTGCATCAAATCCACTGAACCGTAGACGAAACATGCAATAATCTGCATCAATGCCACTGAACCGGGGACTAAGCATGCAATAATCTGGATCAAAGTCACTGAACCTGGGACTAAACATGTGACAATCTGCATCACATTCACTGAACCGCGGAGTAACCATGCAATAATCTGCATCAAATTCACTGAACCAGGGACTAAACATGCAATAATCTGCATCAAATTCACTGAACCGGGGACTAACCATGCAATAATCTGCATCAAATTCACTGAACCTGGTACTAAACGTGCAATATTCTGTTTCAATGCCACTGGGTCGGGGGTAAGGGGGTCGGTGGGCGGGGTTGGGGGATGGGACTAAACATGCAATAATCTGCATCAATGTCACTGGACCGGGGTGGGGTGGGTGGGGTTGTGGGAGCTGGGTGGGTGGGGTGGCGGTGTGGGGTTGGGGGAGGGGAGGAGTGTGACTAAACATGCAATAATTTACATCAAATTCACTGGACCTGGAACTAGCTATGCACGAATCTGTATCAATGTCACTTGACCGGGTGTGGGGGTGGGTGGAGGGAGTGGGTGTATGTGTGTATGACTAAACATGCAAAAATCTGCATACAACTCACTGTACCAGCTATTAAACATGCAATAATCTGCAGCAATGTCATTGAACTACGTACGAAACTGGCTATAATCAGCATCAAAGTCACTGAACCAGGTATTAACATACAATAATATGAAAGCATTTAATATGAAATTTATATGACTAACTGGATAGCGTACATATATTGCCAGGATGAACGGTGATGTAAGTTTCTCTCTCGGTTATCAGATTTAGAGATTTCGTGGAATTTATTCTATATATCGGGTTTCAAGGTTTTTAGATTTCCGACCCGCCATGCACCTGCCAGGTCAAAAAAATTCATGAATGCGTGTAGCAAAATGAGAATACGGGACGAAAACCTAAGCCTGGTATATCTCATCAATCCAGTCTGGGAAATACCTCTGTCCATGACTCACACAACATATGGCTAAATTGGCGAAGGAAATGAGAACAGAATATATTTTTAAATCCCAAAGCCTGCACAGTGTTTCACTTATAGATTTATACCATATTTTTAGTTTATCTGCAAATATGATTTCAGAAACAGATATCGCTACCTCTACCAGTATATTGAGATGCTATCACCATGATATAAGAACGATTTTGCTTTGAGATATGCGTGAATCATTCTGAAGTATTCAGATTCGAACCACATGAAGCCATTATATGATATGAATTGTCTCAATAATGCTCAGCAGGAGTCTGGAAGAGACATCCTACAATGAAATGGCATTGCTCGTAGATGACAGCGTATCACCCATTATGTGCCGTAGGCTGCGAGGTCACATTGTGAACTTAACCCTTTCACCACGAAGTCGACAAAAACTAGCCTCTGCGATGGTCTTATGGAATGTTCATTTGCAGGCCAAGAGAGGTTTATTTTTTAGGAACTATCACTGGAATAACTGGTTCGGTTAACCAGCCAGTTCTACCAGTGGTAAAATTTAAAAAATTGGCCTCTCTTGTGTTGCAAATGAAGATTCCTCAAGACCCTTGCAGAGGCAGGTTTTGGCAGCCTTCATCATGAAAAGGTTAAGTTCACAATATGAACTCGCCGCCTACGGCACATAATGGGTGATACGCTGTCATCTAAGAGCAATGCCATTTCATTGCAGGATGTTGCTTACAGGCTCCTGCTGAGCATTCCTGAGACAATTCATATCACATATTGGTTGTCTGTTGTTCCAATCTGAATACTTCATTATATCTAATGCACATTATAGGGCATCTGTTATTCTTTCACCAGCGTGTAATGTGATTCCTCACTGAAAGATACAACATGGTTTAATGTTAATGGACCTTTCCGGTTTTAGCTATGCCCCGCCCATCTCTAACTAAGATCCACCGACACCTCGCTCGTGTTGGGATCGATCGATCTCTGAAAACCCTGACTATCAATTTCCATAAAATCACACAGCTAAACTGTTGAATATTTTGAAACGAATTTGACTGGGTGCTGTTGCTGTGCCCAGTCAAATTAGTTTCAAAATATTCAACAGCATGTTTATTAAATAACAACGAACTACAAAGACATACAAATAATACAACGTGTCGGACCATTTGAGATTTGATGACGGTCTATAGAGAACCCTTTGTGACGAAATGATTGTGATGTCATCACACACGCCGCTTAGCTGATTATGACGTCATATGATGTCATTACTCTGGAAAGGTAAATTAAGGTCATATATATATGCGAGATCGCACAGTCTGGTGAGTATTTAATTGCTATGGCTTCCTAACTATGGATACGTATATAACTGACAGCGATATGAACACATCACTCTGCCATTAATTTATCACACTTTCTAAACATGGCGGTATATATATAAAATGCCAAAGCTGGCGGCTTACCAAAGTAATGCTAATCTGCAGGACAACTTAGACAGAAAGACAATGGACACATGATAGCTACACAGCCAATAGAAGTCATATAACTGTCATCTCTCACACAATCGCATATATTGCCCATTCATTGAAGACTTCGTTAGTGTCGATTCATTTTCCAAATTGACATGTTTGTCGGGATTTTGCCCTCATTGATAAGAAAGGATACCTTACAAACAATGTTTGGAAATATGATTGAGTGTGACTTAATTGATTGCAAGAGCGAGTGGTGACTTGTATCCAGTTTAATTACACTCTTCAATTGCCGCGTCAGTGCGACACCAGTGACTAGGAGTCTATATATGTATTGCGAACGTCATCCGAAAGCAATAGGCATTGAGTCAACTCGACATAGCATTACGTTCGCTGTGTAGCCTCCTACAGAAACAGACATTGACTCAGCTCAACATAACATTATATTCGCAGCGTGGCCTATGGAAAAACGATTATCTAGATCAGCAAGCCTTATTGGTTTAAACAAAATTAATTTTTATGTTAAAGTTGGAACACATTAAGACGTGCCTTATTAGTGTGATTCCCACTTGAGTGATGTACATTCTATTACTAGCAAGAAGCGGTTACATAGGTATAAAATGTATATAAATTTACGGCAATATACAGTATATAAGTTAAGGAAGTATACTGAGATAGACATATAGAGTGGGAAGGAAAGCGTGTTTCGTGAAGAGTTGGACAAAGATAGAGTTTAGATGGTGGTAGGAAGAGGATTGAGGAGATAAAGTGGGAAGAAAAGGAGGCTGGTTTCCGCTGCCAATGTACTTCGTGCGGTGGACGATTATCATAGGAGCACAGAGTCATAGTTCAGAATCATAACATCATTATTGGGATTTCACTTAGTATGGCAGCTAGTTAGATCATGAGGGTATGTGTGTGCAGACGGTGGGAAAGAATAGATTAAGAACGGACGTGTATTATTTGAAACGTCCGGTATCAGTAATGTATTGGCAGAGGATTGTGGATATTTGCGTATTTGTGTTCGGATCGAAATTCTCATTGCCAAAAAGTAAATCTTTACCTGTAAGCGTAGTGGGAGAGACATTAATTAGTGTTAACCCGTTGTTAAATGATGTTCTTTGGTTATTGTATAATGGACAATGGAAAATATAATGATCAGGTGATTCGCTTGGAAATCCACAGGAGCACATAGGGGTTTCCGATATGAAATTGTCATTTGGGTGCCTATTTAGGCTGCTACAGCTATTACGGAGTCTAACAAAGGCGATATTGGCAGGTCTTATGCCTGCATAATACCACCTAGCAAGCCTTATTGATATGGACAACATAAGGTAACTTTTCTTACAAATCTCCATTTTTTATTCTCAAATATGAACGAATCTGGCATTAATGATGCGTGCGATATTCAGACAGTTATCTGGATGAATGATTTTGTTGACTTACAATGTATTCAACTCACTTTTCCAGAGTATCCATCTATCAATCTGACGTCATATGGCGTCATAATCAGCTAAGCTGCGCGTAGGATGACGTCATAATCATTACGTCAAATGATTCTATTTGCCCGTCTTTAACTCTTAATAGTCCGACACGTTGTACGAATTTTATATCTCTACTATTTAATACACATGTTGCTGAATATTTTGAAACAAACTTGACTGGACGCTGTTGCTGCCATAGTGCAGCACCAGCGCCCAGTCAAATTAGTTCCAAATTATTCAATAGCTTACATGTATAGTTTTCTTGAAATTGATAGTCAGAGAGTTCAGAGATCGATCGATACCAACACGAGCGAAGTGTTGGTGGAGCTTAGCTGGAGATAGGCGGGGCATAGCGAAACATGGAAAGGTCCATTGGAATTACGTATCTGATGAAGTCAATTAAATAATAAAACATATCCTAACGCTGATATGCTTCCCTTTAACACTTGGGCTGCCAGTATTCCAGTTGCAATACGACTATACAGGAGAGTTGCCGCATATTTTGATCGTAATTCTACTCGAATCTGTGGCTGCCCAATGGTCAATAGTAATGGGAATGAGATTCTGCAATTTGCTGAGTACTGAACAAGTGGCTGTACTAATCAGTCTCCATGTAAAGTGCTCACATCCTCATTGTGGCACAGCAGAGCGAGACAGATAAACACTGACATACCCAGACCAGCTCAGCAGAGATGTTAGCCTTGGCTCCGTGGAGTTCCACGCACTGATGATCAGCAGGAAATTATGGTGAAATTACGAAGATGGTCATAATTACATGATCTATTTTATTTTCATATGTCAGTGGAAGGATCCAAGCTGTCAATCAAGTATATGGCGTCCTAAGCAATTACCTTCAAATGTAGGCTGACGTCACAATCGTGATAACGCGTTATGCCTCCGCCATGAAGTGTGAAATGGCCATTAAGTGTACGAATTGTCTGTTTTTGATGAATGCCCAATTAACTAAACATTCTGTTGAAATTCTCTGACCTAATTTGACTATGAGCTGTTGCTGCCATAGGCAGCTGCAAACCGCCGAAGTCAAGTTAGTTTCAAAATATTGAAAAGCTTACATTTGTTTTTACCTTGAAATTAGCCTTCCGGGATTTCAAGGTTCAAAATGTATAAACAAGAGCAGAACATGGACGGAGCTTAGCTAGATATAAACCGGGCTTTGATAGCTATGGCCATAACTGAGATAGACATGTGCATGGATTAGCTAGAAATCTGCTTGGTTTAGATAGAAATCGGCGCAGCATAGGTATAAATGGATCTCTCACTTGCCTTTATTTTTAAATATAATGTCTGTTTGGCATCTATTCAAAGCAATAATGCGAGAACATCGACACAATTTTCAAATCAATTCGATGGGCAGCACGTCGAGCAAAGCGTAATTCTTTCCTTATCATATTACTATCGATGGCTTCTCCTAACAGCACGATGATATGTCTCACTTTTAGATCACTAATTCGCTTCACTGTCACGGAATCAGATATCAAACATGCAATAATCTGTGTCACGGTCACTGAATCAGATATTAAACATGAAATAATCTGTATCAAGGTCACTGAATCAGATATTAAAATGCAATAATCTACGGCAACGTCATTGGACTAAGTACGAAACTTGCTATAATCAGCATCACAGTCACTGTACCAGATATTAACATACAATAATCTGGAAGCATTTAATATGAAATTTATACGACTAACTAGATAGGGGACGTCTATTGTAAGGATAGAAGGTCGTGTAAGGTTCTCTCTTGGATATCCGATTTAGAGATTTCATGCGATCATATTTCTTATGGAATTTATTCTATATATCGGCTTTCAAGATTTCAGATTTCCTACCCGTCATGGACCTGACACGTCAGAATAATTCATGAATGCATGGCATATCTCATCAATCCCGTCAGGGAAATAGCTCTGTCCAGGACTCACACAACATATGGCCAAATTGGCGAACGAAATGAGAGCAAAACATATTTTTAAATCACATAGCGTGCACAGCGTTTCACTTATAGGTTTTTACCATATTTTTAAATTTACCTGCAAATGTGATTTCAGAAACAGATATCGCCGCCTCTATCAGTATATTGAGATACCATCACCATGCCAACACGTTCAGATATAAGAACGATTTTCCTTTGAGATATGCGTAAATTATTCTGAAGTATTCAGATTGGAACCACAGGAACCCAATATATGATATGAATTGCATCAAGAATTCTCAGCAGACACTATGACATGAAAAGGCATTGCTCGTAGATAACAGCGTAACACCCACTATGTGCCGTAGGAGGCGCGGTCACATTGCGAACCTAACCTTTCACGACGAAGCCGACAAAAACGAGTATCTGCAGTGGTCTTAGCGAATGTTCATTTGCAGGCCAAGAGAGGTCTATATTTGATGAATTATCACAGTCATTCCAGTGGTAAATCTGGAAACATAGTCTTCTCTTGGCCTCCATTGCAGAGGCCGGTTTTGACCGACTTCATCATGAAAAAGGTTAATATGTAAACATTATATATAATGCGGATGGTAGAACATCTGCGTTCTATCACCAGCGTCTAATGTAATACTTCCTGGAGTGACCCCGTGAATTCCAGCACCAGCTTTACATTGTGATTCCTCCCTGAAAGATACAACATGCATTAACCCTTTAATGGCTAAATATATCAGAAAAATATAAAAAATCTCTTTATTGAATGTCCCTTTGCAGGTCAATGGAATACTATTTTTGAAAATTTACCACTCGAATGCCCAACGCTACATACAAAGGATCGTCGTGTCATTCCCCTCGGCGAACGATCCGAATTTATATCGAACATGCTTAAACTAGCAACGTCTGCGACGATCGAGCCTGGACAAGAGGATAACCTATGGACTACTGCTCAACCCATAATATGAGGACAACATTGACCCTTTTAGAGCCGGATGTTGATTATTGCAACATACCGAAATCGCCACCCACTCCGCGCATCAGTTGACACATTAGGCTGCTCTATGATCCCGCGTAGTTCTCACACGGTAGGGAGACTCCGACCACACCGAGAGCTGATGACGTCCGAGTTGGATGACATTCCCGTCGTCCTCTCCGCCCCCACCCCACCACACAACCCCTCCACCCACCACTCACGCCCCGGAAACGGACCAAGCTAGCAAACGTACGACCGTTACTTAATGTTGACTCTGTGTTGTCAGAATATATGTAGTCCCCATTCATAACATAGATGAAGAGATGTTTAGTCATTTCCGAAAAATGTTGGTCGCGATCCCAGGATTATTCGTAATAAAGAAATATTAGCTACGGGATGTAGAAATGTTTGAGTGTAGCTTATTGGTTATTTTAATCCACCCCTTACCATTATTCAGTTTACTGTGACAGGGCGCTGGGTTCTCAGCTTGAAAATGGTGTTACAAATCCTGTTATTATCTTAGACAACAGCAGCTGGCTAGAGTACCACGTTCCACATAACGACCATCTTTTTCATTTAGTGATCATTTAGAACGAGGCACATTTCAAATTAAATACTTTAACCACCTCTTGTGTCAAGAACGCCTCAGAGTGCTCAAAATACTACTTGACATATCCATAAAACATTTTGATGGTCAATATTCTTCAAGCTTCTTTAAGAACAATTTTGTAAATTTACCACTGAATTATTTTTCGCCGGCTTGACCATTAAATGGGTAATAGTAAAATAAATTAACGCTTTTACTAAGCCAGTGTCTATCTGCATGCCGAGAGAAGAATATTTTTGAAAATTTAACACTAGAATGACTGGCTCGGTTACCACGCCAGTCATTCTAGTGGTAAATTTTCAAAAATACCCTTCTCTCGTCCCTTCAAATAGCCATGCCTGAAGATCACTGCAAAGTTGTTATTTGGTCAGCTTGACCATTATAGGGATAAGTTGACACAAGCGGGGTTAAACAGAAGCCATGTATCGAATTTGAACGCTTGTTGCACTTCTCGATGGCATGACAACAAGGTAGAGTTATCTTATGATAGACGAAGACAAATGATATCGGATGATAAATAGTGTGCGTTGTGCAAGCTTAGCCACGCGAACGATTGCGCTAAGGTTGTGGTGGACGTTCTGTGTCGAAATGAAGATGAAATGTCTATTATCACTGATGCCGTGGTAAGGCGAATTTTCCTCATGATTTAACTAAAACCGTAAGTAGGTTCTTTCCACACATGTTCTACGGTATGAGCATGCTACCTCTGCTGTCATGAAATTCATTTAACATTGACGAGGTTACGTTTTCATGGACAAATGTGTAATCGAAAATTTGAGACTTTGATCATGAGTCGATGCCACTGTTGTGAACTGTATCTTGTGATCCTGTCATTGATGGCTTCTTGCACCATGTTAATCCTACAGAGAATTGAAAATATTAGATCTGTGCGAAACAGAGCATGGAGTTGGGTTGTAGTTTAATGTAGAGATGCCAAACAGTGGATTCATATTGAACATGTAGGTAATATTGAACTCTATTTAGTTTCCGAAATCACATTAGGAACACCCATACTGATACAAATTTTCAAATAATTCTTCATAGCATGGCAGTGAAAGATGAAACTAGACATTTACTATAATAATGAGGATTTGAATGACGATGGTGATAACGTCAGCACGAACACAATGTGAGTGAAATCAAGCATGCGAGCTGTCAATCAAGTATCTGGTGTTATAGTCACATATGCTACACGTTTGCTGACGTCACAATCAAAATAACATAACTCCATCACGGAAATCGAGGTCTCTCACGAAAGACTGCGACTCGTATGATTTTGATGAATTTGTAATTTAATGTGCAGCAACATCACAAGTCAAAAAAGTTTCAAAATATTCAACAGCTTACCCGTATTATAACTTTGAAATTGAGATTCTTGGAATCAGGCTTCAAAGTTTCAAATCGATTCGCAAACATGTAAAAGTGTGCGGGTCCTAATTAGAAATGGACGCGTCATCTCTAGATCCCTTTATTAAGAGACGGCTTTGACGAGGATACGAGAGGCAGGATGGTATCAACAAAACGTAGATTATAAACGTAGATTAGCTTAATACATGATATTGACTGGCAAGTACCGATTCACAGTTTCAAATACTTAATCACGAATTTCCAAAATGCATGGCTCAATTCTTTACTTGTTGGAAAAGGATAACACATGGACTGATCCATTATCAGCTGAAAATGTGTTTTAAATGTGAATGTATATGTATATAACAAGGCCTACGTAATAGTTGCAATGGTGATGTTTGTAAATCACAATATAATTGAATACTGCTGATAAGAGTTCATGTGTAATCTATGACAAATGCAATGCACAACACCTCACTTGACAGCCTTCTGCGAATAAAAATGCTTGAAGTTCGATACATTGTACCGTAGTTCCTTCACAGATTGACCAGAGTTTGCCTGAGTCAAGCCTTAGGTAGGTTAATATTGTATAGTCTGTTATCAAATGGTATATTGCTATTGTTGATGCATTTGCAATTGTTAAACCTTTGAACCAGAAAGGCTAATTTCGTGAAATTAATCATCATGGGAGAGATGTTCTGTCGTGTATTTTGGAAGTGAATTGACTGGAAGCCATTCCTGTCTATGCCAGCAACGATTTCCTGTTGGATGACTTTCGAAATGTTCGACAGCTTCATTATTATCTGCAAGTTGAGTTCTGCGAACTCCGGGCTCAAAGAGTTAATTTAAGATGGTTCTTATTACCAGCTGGCACGACGAACCTTCAGTTTTCTAGTCGGTTTGTTGCTATACTTGTTGTTGACTAGACACACGATTCAAGACGGGGTGCTGCTGAGCGGTAGTAAGTGATTGTAAAATTATTAAGCTTCATAGCTTCCATTACTCATGGAGAATTTGTAACCTTAGTTTCAGCCTGGTCGTTGACATGCTTGTCGTTGACATAGTGGTTGTTGGCATGAAAGTTGGTTCATACGTCTGAAGACGGTCATCCACTGACGGAAGTTAGCTTGCCACTTCCGGTTTGATTCATTGCTACATCAATTATAAGGCATCGGCCATGACTAAAGTATCCGTTCATGTTCCTCGTACTTGACAGCGTCTGAAGACCACGTGCCCATTCGTCTACAGAGAGCGTCTTGAAGCTGGAGACGATTCCATAAGGCTACCTTCCACATAAGATAAGTCAAAACTGCCATGGCTAGAGACATTGATAATACAAATTTATAGGACATAATTTCGCATACCGGTACTTAATTTTTCAAACACCCATTTCGCCATGAATTCATTTTGTAAATTGATATTTAATAGATTTGTTATTTTAATTGAATTAGTAGTTGTTTGTGTTGCTCTTGTTGAGACAACGTGATGGTCTGGGTTAATAAAATTAGGTTAGTTCGATTACCCACTCTGTAATATCTCCCTGTCGTTTTGGTTAGACTGGAACGGAACTAATCCCAATGTCTCGATAGTTGTGGTGTCGGGTCCGGCCAACCCTGCAGGGCAAAGATCGTGGCAATACGTCTACATGATAATGGATAAATCCACTTTTAGCCATGCCGCACCCCTTTCTAGCTACGCTCCGCCCATGTTTTGTGCGTGCTGGTATCGATTTATATACATTGGGCCATGAATTTCTAGAGTTCCAATTTCAAGGTATCTATACGGGTAAGTTGTGGAATATCTTAGCAGTAATTGGACTGACTACTGCTACCTCATATGGCATTAACAATTCCCAGTCAAATGAGTTTCAAAATGTTCAACACAATACATAGTAAATAGCAAAGATACACATCGTACAACTGACGGGCTATTCATTGTTCATCACAGGCCTGGTTGCATAATTCATTACACATTATGAGTGTGAAGGAAGCCTACATAATGTAATTTACTATGACATCATATACTTGACTGACTGATCGGATTCATCATTTAATACACCACGAATAAGATTAGCCCACCTTCTAATAAAAAGTGAGGCTCTCTGATTTACTGCTCTACATGGACATACGGTAATTGCCTCCTGATGTGACAGAGTTATGAACTAAACGCCAAACCTATTCCTTTATTTCCAGATCAAAATATTGTGTATTGGTCCACCTGTGGAAACATGCCACACGAAGAGGATGATACACTGACATAAAGCCATAATATATTATACAAGAAGAGTCATATATTTGCGAGATCTCTCAGGATATACAGTAAGGTAAATGTTTAATTATTATGGCTTCAATGCCTTGGAGATGCATCTAACTGGCAGCGGCGTAGACACAGCCCCTTCATTACTTTATCCCCGCTCTTATTAACAAGATCTCACGAACCAGAGATTCTAGACATGGTTATATCTATAAAATACCAAAGTAGGCAGCTTGCAAACGTAATGTCAATATTCGGTAGAAAATAGACAGAAACGCAATGGAAGCAAGACGACTACACAGCCAACAGAAGTCATATAACTGCCATCTCTCACACAATCACATCTATTTCCCATTCATCAAGGTCTTGCAAATCCTACGTTCAAGTGGTACCTTTTGGTGTCTTCCGAGTTCAATCGCCAGGCTGTGTGCATTAACTCTAAGTTACGTGAAATCCTTACGTATTAAGAGATTTCGAGAATTAATCAGATAGTGTTCCATCGCAAAGTTAAACTTAAACAATCCATAAGTGCGTAATTTAGCATTTATGTTTAGAAGGTTATCTTTCCAAACGTCTACATATTTGGACTGCATTAAAAGTTTTAATTCCTTAGAATCAGATTCCGTGTGACCAACAACCGTGTTATCCCACGTATAGTCGAAACCAAAATAGGTACGCAGTTCGCTGATGAAGAAAGGCCAATTACAATTACTCGATATATTAGAATAGGATTCACAATACACTTTGCGGACTATGGAAGTATCATCTAGTGCACGCCGCCTGTGCCAATATTTCATTGCAATCGCCACACAAGATATAAGAAGCGTATGATGACCCAATTCGCCGCGAGCTGCATCATTGGTTGCATTTCTACGAACGCCAAGTATGTATTTACATAATTCTGAACAGTGTAAACTCGACGGGGACTAAGGTAGCATCTAGGTTTTTAATTCAAACGCCTTTCTCATATATAGTCAACAGATTTGAAAAATCTAACGAGTACTAGGAGCCCGCCTCTTAAACGACTATCAAACTAGCCAATGAGTGATTGATAAAAGTAAATAGGCGACTGATTGACAGCGCCTGTATGGCCGTCATATTGTGCGGTACACGCTCGCCGTGTTGGAATGGTTGATGAACAAAGCAGGGCGGGGAAAGGCGGTGCACTTCAAGGGACTGCCGTGGAAGGACGCAATAGTGAATTCAATTAAACAAAAAAACACAGTTAGCGTTTTGTGATTCGTACAGGGCAATGAAGAAATCTGGGCGAAATTGCGAGTGGAATTAATTATTTAAATTAATCATTTAAAATAAGTAAATAATTTAAATTAAGTATTTAAATTAATTTTTAAATTAATTGTTTAATTAATTAGTTATGTTATTTTATTTTAGCATATTTAAATTAAGTATTTAAAATAATTTTTTAATTAATTATAGCTAGGCTACTGAATGAAAATTTTTTGTAAACGTTTGTTTTTATATCTATATTCAAGATATGTGGCTAAATGAATTTACCCTTAGCTTGGCCCCGTTATTTTGATCTACCTTCCTGTTATTTTAACATGACCACGGCGCGTTATTCAGATTATCAACAGTTGGCGCTTGACGCCTTTATTCTATCAATTAATGCTCGGATTAATGCTTAATAATAAAGATATGTGTTGTTAATGCACGTGGCTTGTAATCATTACACGTGTTATTGCCACTACAACAGATTAACGTGTCAGGACAGAACGGGAAATGAAAAACTAAATAAAATAAATAAATAAATAAACAAATAAATAAATAATAATAAAATAACGATAATCGATTACAAATTTTCATAATCGATCACTGATTCAATCGATCAACGATCGATCATCTAAAATCGATTAAATTTACAAAATCAATCTGTTCGACAAGACGCCCAGCAAACCATGATACTCTCCTTGCCTTATTACAATTGATGGCCTGTGCTAATGGAACGATACCATTGGCTCTCTAATTTGAACCAAGGACCTTGATCCAGGAACTAAACATGCAATAACAGCATCAAAGTTACTTAACCGGGATGGGGGAGGGGTGGGGTGGGGTGGGGGGAGGGGGTGGTGAGACATGTATTAATCTGTGACAACGTCATTGCACCAGGTACTAAAGATATAATAATATGCATCAAAGTCACTGAACCAGCTACTAAACATGTACTATCCAACATCAAAGCCACTGAACTAGGTACGAAACATGTAATGTAATAATCGACATCAATGTCACTTAACCGAGTATTAAACATGCAATAATCATTAAGCATTTAATATAAAATATATACGACTAACTAGATATGGTACGTCTATTGCAAGGATAGAAGGTCATGTAAGGTTCTCTCTCAGTTATCCGATTTAGAGATTTCATACCATTATATTCCCTATGGAATTTATTTTATATACCTGCTTTCAAGATTTCAGATACTCCATCCTCTATGGATTTGCCATACACAAATAATTCATGAATGAGTGTAGCGAACTGAGAACACACGACGAAAATCTAAGCCTGTTATAGCTTATCAAACCAGTCCCGGAAATGGCTCTGCCCAGAACTTCCACAACATATGGCCAGTTTGGCGAGCGAAGCGAGAACATAATATATTTTAAAATCCTTAGGCGTGAGACTGTTCCACCTAAATGCCTTTAGCAAATTTTTTTAGTTTCACTGCATATGCGATTTCAGAAACGGATATCGCTGCCACTATCGGTATATTGAGATACTATCACCATGCCATCTTGATCAGATATAAGAAAGATGGTATTTTGAGGTATTCGCGAATTATTCTGAACTATTCAGAGAGGAACCACAGGAGACCAATGTATAATATGAATCATCTCTAGCCAGTCAAGCCAGAGTCACTAAAAGACAGTTTCTCATGAAATTGTAATGCTCGCAGATGGTAGCGTACCACCCACTATGCCCCGTAGGCGACGATGCGAACTTAACAGCTAAACATTATATATAGTCAAATGTGCAAGGGAGTATATGCGTCTTGTCATCAACATTATAGTGTTCTTCATCATCGAGAGATAATCTTTAAACAAGCTCCGAGTCTCCAACATAATATTGTGATTCCTCCTTGAGAAAGACCACACGTATTAAAGAACCACCACATATACTAATGTAAAGATCTTGGGTCTTCCAGATGCAGTCGATTAAGACATTATTCAATTACCATTCAAGAATAGCTAATTTTTGTTAAATCAAAACATTTCCTTTTTGAATATCCGTTTGCAGGGTACGAGAAGACTGTTTTTTTTAAATTCCCCACTGGAATGGCAGGGTTGGTTACCGAGCCAGTTATTCTTGTGGTAAATCATCAAAAATGGTATTTTCTTGGCCTACAAATAGACATTCTTCACGACCACGGCAGAGGTCGGTTATGGCCGTCTTCGTCAGGAAAGGGTTAAATGAGATTTGTATCAAATTCAATGAGACACCACTTATAGTAATTTATGATGTCATTTGTACATATGATTACTGTATTCTGCGACTGTAGTAGCAGAAACATCATACAGCTGCAATCAGTCCTTCTTCGTTTTTGCCCACTGTGTCGTGTCCTCAGTCGAAATCCGTAGCTTCCTCAGATCCATTCTTGACTTGAGTCCTGCTTTCTTGATGTCACATCGTAACATGCTTAGCATATTTATGCAATGCCGTCCTCTCCTGCCTTTGTATTTGTTGTTCCGAGTAGGGCGAACTCCAAGGCTCTCTGTGCTGGTGTGTCTTCAGGAATCCTTAACACATGGTCAAACATGGATCATCTTTGCTGGGCGACTATAAAGACAACGGCGATGTATGACACATCTTGTATAGTGCATCATTGTAGATTAAGCTCTCTGGCAATCGGCGTCCAGTCATGGTGCGTAGGTGTTTCCGGTAGCAGGCATCGCGTGTCTAGAGCTGCCTTTGGAGCCTCCCCGCGTTTACCGTTATACAGCATTAAGGATACGCAGGCTGCATTGTATAAACGTAGTCTTCTTGTCAAGAACATCTTTGATCTACGAATCCATAGCTTCCAGAAGGACTGGAAAGCTATGCTCCCCATGATCCAAGGTGCAGAAATGTCAGCAGAACTGCAAAGCAGTGAGCCCAGGATTGTACTTTCTCTTCATGGTTCGCCGCCAGGAAGTGGATCGTAATTTTCTTAGTTTCATGCTTTGTAAATAGGTATATGTGGGTGAACTCTGATTTGGATTCATTCATAGAGAGAATTTGATTTTTAGTTTGATTACAGCTATTGGGAGCCCACGTCGTCGACATATCTCATGTCTAGCTGCATGCACAGTATTTCCACTGGGGTGGAGTGGGGTCGGGTTGGGGGGGGGGGGTCGGAGTGCTCTTGTGAAATTTCCCCGCAGGGATTCCAATGCAGCAGCAAGCTAACATGTGAAAAGCACTAGGGATAGACCAGCTCCCTGTGGGGAGCCGATAGATGTCTCAAACTCTACAGACTTCACTGACTTGACTCGTACTCTCAGCTTGGTGTCTGTAAGCATTGGTCTCACTAGCCGTAGCTCATCGTCATTGCAATTGGCCTGGCGTTGTACATCCAGGAATTTTGAGCGCTTAATTGTGTTGACGACTCATGACATGTCAATGCCCATTTTGTGGAAATCCCAGTGTTAGGACACGTTTGAAGCCACTTTGACATGATCCGGTGAAATCATCGATCTTGGCTCGCATGCGGCATAGAGTAACATTGGATAGGATTTTCGGTATGCTGTTGAGGAGCACTATGGGCCGCAGATTGGCCGTGGGCCAGGTGACTTCTGGGGCTTAGGTAGCGCGAGAAGGGTGCCTTGGCCATAATGTCATTTCATACCAGTTAATGCGATAACAATAAACCTTTCCATATTTAGCTATGCTCCGCCCATCTCTAGCTAAGCTCCACCCACACATCACTCGTGTTGGGATCGATAGATCCCTGAACTATCAATTTCCAGAAAATTATACAGGTATGTTATTTAATATTTTGTAACTAATTTGACTGGGCGCTGTTGCTGCCTATGGCAGCATGTTATTGAATTGTAGAGACATACAAGTCGTACAACGTGTCGGACTATTAAGAGTTAAAGACGGGTCAAATAGAATCATTTATGACGTAATGATTATGACGTCATCCTACACGTCGCTTAGCTGATTATGATGGATGCTCTGGAAAGGTGAATTGCTGAGAAGAAACATCGTCATCACGTTAAGATTGAAGAAGCTTTCTTTATTTTCCGACTGAATTAATAAGGATTATCTAAGCATGAGTATAGACAGTTGTGAAGATGATAGGATCCACCAGTGTAATGCACAAATACGCATATATGCCCAGTATAATACAGTTCTCCTCAGGGATTATTACACTACTTCTTCCATCTCCCTGTTCTTGATCAAGGAAAGTAGGCAGAGTTTAATTCAAACTTGACTAATATCTGCAGGGACATGTTAGGACTTCATCTGACCTGCTGGTGGAAGTAAACTCATGGTGATTTTGAAAAGGAGTTTTCTGTGGGCTGTAAATGTCATTGACATGAAAAAAATATTGCATCGCCAGTACAAGATGAACAGAATGGGTTGTAGAATATGGAATTTTCACGCATGTTTGAATTAAACTAAACTTAAAGAACCGGTGCTAAATAACAGTTCTAGT
The DNA here is from genome assembly GCA_034401795.1 of Chaetoderma sp. LZ-2023a. Taxonomy (NCBI): domain Eukaryota; kingdom Metazoa; phylum Mollusca; class Caudofoveata; order Chaetodermatida; family Chaetodermatidae; genus Chaetoderma; species Chaetoderma sp. LZ-2023a. The sequence goes on along the minus strand of CM067366.1, from coordinate 62,776,213 downwards.
TCGATGACATCAACTACGTGACGTGTAGGTTGGCGTCATAATCAATAACGGTATGAATGACATCACGAACTCATAATTGGTGACGGGCTAAGCGTTGCTGTACGAATCGTATGTCTGTACTATTTAATAAGCAACAACACACCAAGTCAAATTAGTTTCAATATATCCAACAGATTACTTGTACAGATTTCTGAGAGAGATGGGCATGGCATAGCTAAAACTGGAAAGGTTTATTCTCTGGTAGGGCATGGTTTATTATGTTGATGGGTGTTTATAAACTCCGCATAGATATTCATGACGTATGCCATTTTTAAAATTAAATTGATTGTCCCCAGCACCTCACCTCGACGATGCCATTATGCACTCCTCTCGCACAGCATCGATACAATTCGGAGCATAAGGCATTTATTGTGTTCGTTAATAGCCCATATCTGATAATACCGGTAGTAATAAAATATCGCTCGCTTATGCTTGTGAGACCTTTTGTAAACTGGTCTGGGCATACACGCCAGGTCAGTCCATAGTACTTTTCATGCAGTGCTTTACTTTACCCGGATAGCCAGGTAACATTACAACATTAATTGGATATCTCACTGCACATCGTGAAGAATCAACGAGCACTGATTCAAACTTGAATATTCTCGGAATCGTTCTATCAATAGTACACATTTCCTCGAAGACACGAGGAAGCATATGTCTCTACATATTGCTACATATTGGTCTTGTCTGATACAACTTCTGATGCCATTTCATATTAACACAGTCTTATGTCAACTTAACCCTTTAATGGTCAAACTGACCAAAACAACTTTGCAGTTATGTTCAGACACGGCTATTTGAAAGGCCTAGAGAAGGGTATTTTTGATTATTTACCACTAGAATGACTGGCTCGGTAACCGAGCCAGTCATTCTAGTGGTAAATTTTCAAAAATAATATTCTCTCAGCCTGCAGATAGAGACTGGCTATGTAAACACTTTAATTCTTTTACTCTTGCCCCTTTAATGGTCAGTCCGGCGAAAAAATGCAGTGGTAAATTTACAAAAAATAGTTATCTAAAATTAAAATATCTTGTAAAATATTGACCATCAAAATGTTTAATTGATATATCAAGTAGTATTTTGAGCGCTTTGAGGCGTTGTTGACACACGATGGGCTACGGAATTTCGAATACATGCATATTAATCAATTGTATGAATTTTCAAAGTATAAGCCTGGTGTAACAACAACCACAATGGTGATTACTGAAAAAGATTATCCCGTATTCAGGACATTTTAACTAAATACTGAATAGATGAATAAAACATTAAAAAATCAGGTGAAATTGCTACTGGTCTTTTGAAATCACGAATGTGCAATACTCAGTGATTGTGATCTCTATGGAAATAAATGAGGATGATAATGATGATCTCCATTTTACAATAGCTGATGCTGAGTTCAGTATAAATATCCTCGGATTTTTATATCAAATCTCGTTACATTGCAGACAGGGTTGAGTGAGTACCGTAAAAGTTTCACTCATTATCATTTCATCTATTGCAGACACACACACGCGCGCGTACGCCTGCACGCGTACGCAGACACACGAGCGCACGCACGCACGCACACACGTACGTACGCACGCACACCTGCACGCACGCACGCATACCCGCACGCACGCACGCACGCACACACGCACGCACGCACGCACGCACGCACGCACGCACGCACGCACGCACGCACACACACGCACACACACATTACCTCGTCTATTGCCTTCATGGAAATATCACAAATGAACGCAGCTTCTCGGAAGGGGATTTGTTATCAAATTTTAAACGTATGTTTCTGTCAGCTTTTAATACCATTGAAAACATACAGTTTTAACACTTTCATGCTAAAATGAGCAGCACGAAACACAGTTTTCTGAAGGATGTCAGGATAATCCTCTCCAACATATGTTGGGTATGATGTTATGATTCGCGCATGACTTTTTGCATATTACAATAGAGACCCATGCGTATTCTCAACAAGGCACACGATGTGAATAATGATATTTAAATTTATCTATCCGACAACAAGGTGAATGTAATTATTATTTCGAAATACTTTATTATATATTATTGATGGTAAATACAACAGCGTACCTGTATAGCTTTCAGGAAACTGATCGTTAGGAAATTCGGGGATCGATCAATACCAACACGCCGGAATGTGGATGAAGATTAGCTAGATGTGACCGGGTGATAACTAAACATGGAAAGGTCCATTCTGGTCTGATAGCTGCTACGTTCAATGGATACCGCAAGATATGTAGATATTTTGTCTGGCATGGCATCGTTGTCGTCATCTTCACTTAGACGCTTCTAAGTGAATCACCTCTGAGGATTTGCTGCGAAACACGAGTAAGCTGGCAACACCTACTCCAGATAGCACAAGGAGATCAGAGCCAAATATTTCTGATAATTTAATTTTTTTGCAAGATACATATTGTACACTTCGATGTATTTCCAGATGCGCGACGGCCGTGATCGATGAGACAGTAGAATTGATTGCAGTTTCAATATTTTGATTTTGTTGATCCGATCTGCTCGCTGTTGAGATAGACCGAGGTACTGTAAATAATGCGCTGCAATCTCTATGGTATCTAACTGCTCCGCTTTAGCACATTTCTACTTGACGTCCCAAATTATCCTGCTGGAATCACAATTATCTAAATTGTTTGTTTTAATCTTTTTGATCACCACGATCAGCTGTCCTACAAAACGAAACCTGGCGCCACCGACATGGGCATTTTCTATACTTGTTTATTGAACAAGCTTCACTACAAAAGAGACAATGGTTTTTAAAGTCAAAGGTTGGTAGTTCGGAACGTCGATAGCGTTTACTTGAGGAATCTTCATCCGTGTCAGTCTGAATGCTCTTAAAATGTCTCTTTATATGGGAAAGTGACGCGTGCGCTGAAACACAGTCTCTGTGACATTTGAATGTAAGATTTCCGTTGGTCGTTAATTCCTTTTCAAGATTTTCATGGAGACCATCGTCACGCAGTTTACTAAAACTAATCCAAAAGTTGTCAGAGGCTTGCCAGTTTCCTCTTTTGCACAAGGCTTGAAGAGGCACTCATCCATTATATGAACTGCAAAAAGCGCAAAACCACTCGTTATCAATTGTGAAGCTATTTGCATAGTACTATAGTGGTCAAATGTCATTTTGAAGGTAAAAGGCTCATCGCCGACCAGCAATTGGATATTAATCAGTTAAATATACATCCAATCATAATTTTAATGCCTTCATTGAAACAAACGACCTTGAAAATCTTGTGATTGTATGCTTGATTGGGAAGATTTATAAATATACCTCATTTCTGTCAATGGAGGTAGATAATTTGCATAAAATGGCTTTTTTAAACTGCTCACAGGTGCCAAGATGGCATCACTATGGTTCAATTATCTAAATGCTTTGAAGATATAAAAAACGTAGAAAACGGTTAATGGATGCCGAAACACACTTCAGCCTCAAAATGGCATTTGATACCTGGACTAAACAGCGAAGACACGCCAGTAGTGCTACCTATCGGTCTGGGTACATGCCATTTTTGACGTTTAAAAAACATAGGCCTATGGCGAAAATATACCCATTACCTAATATTTATGTTCGCAAATTTGGAAACATATTTAATATTGGTTTCTGTAAATTAATATAGCCGTCAAATGCTATTGAGGTTAATATGTTTGCTCACAAGCATTCAGTGATACCTTCGTATCGTAGCCATAGCAATGCCAGCGCGATTACAGTTATTTATATGACTACAGTCGTAAAGAGAGAGGGAGGAAGGGAGGGAGGGAGGGAGGAAGCGGGAGAGGAAGGGAGGGAGGGATGGAGGGATGGAGGGAGGGAAGGAGGGAGAGAGAGAGAGAGAGAGAGAGAGAGATAGAGAGTTTGGCTAATTCCTCCATCGAAAATAATGACAACCATTATTCGGTTCACTGTCACATGGCCCCGGATGTTCACCTTGAACATAGCGTTACAAGAAGTAATTGCTAGTTTAGACAGCAACAGCCAGCAGGAGCACCAAGTTAAAAATGAGCACCGCCTTCCTTCAAATAGCTACATATTGAGAACGAGCTTTGATTAATTACATTAAACATCACGTGCGTCAAATATGAACATTTTCTTTCTCTTCGATGACATAGCCACTAGATAGAGTATTTTAATATGCGAGAACACATCATATTGGATGACAAATGGGGTGCTTTCCGCTAGGTTAGCCAGGGAAGCGATTTCACAAAGGTTATAGGTTCTCTGTGTTGAAATGCGAATGCAAGGTTTCTTATCGCTGATGCACTGGTGAGGCTAATTTTCCTCATGATTTACTAATAACTAAGTGGGTTCTCTCCCCACATGCTCAAACCGTGAGTGTTTTACTGCCGCTGTCGTAAAATTAAGTTATCATTGCCTAGGTGTATGTTTTGACGAACATGTACATAATCGTAATTTTGAGACTTTACTCATGTTTCTGCTCTGAACACTATCTTATGATCTTGCCATTTGATTGCTTCTCGTGGAATGCTATCCTTGCAGACGATCAGAAGTATTAGATTTGTACGAAACTGAGGCATGGACTACGTTTGTAGTTGAACGCAAGGGTGCCAAGCGGACTACAATCTTTAGGACGTCGGGCGGTGGCTGAAGTTTAATTAGGAGACATATTTATACGATGCATAGATTTGGGATGATGCAAATTTCTATATAGAATTCTATGAGTAGCTGCTAACCATATCATGAACCGGCATGCATTCTTGACAATTCTTTGCTTTTTGGAAATTATTTGAAACAAGATCCATTCGCAGTTGAGCGATCTAATTTGAGTAAGCCAATAAAACGGAATAATATATGAATAATTTGAACACATAATGTACAGAGACTCAATTCCAAGGTTGCTTTACTGGTAAGTTGTTGAATGTTTTGAAAATAATTTCCCAGGAACCTATTGCCGTCAAATAGGCAGCAAATGCTTTCAGTCGAATTAGTCCCATTATATGTTCATCACAATAATTATAAATTTGTAATGAATCCTTGGAGAATGGCCTGTCGGGTTCAAACCTTAAAGTTTGACAATAGTTGTGTTCGTATGTCACAATATAACCGAATAAGTCTGATACAATTTCATGAGTTATCTATGGCAAATAAATATAATCTGACATAACTGTGCTGTGTATACAATACGACCAGAGTATCTACGGCATATAGATTAAAACACTAGTATTAAATTATCCTTACGGTCTAGCTACATGTCTGGTACATAGTGATTCCATGATTTTAAGCTTGAACATGTTGGCCTCATGAGATAACGTGTAAAATGTAACGCCACGGGACATGATAAGTATTCGGTGGTGGGAACCAACCTTGATACGGCGCACTATGTACCAATATACTGCAAAATATGTCGACGACGTAGACTTCAAAGACAAAGAGAATAAAACCCTTGGCGAACTAATCTCAATAGGTGCAAGCAAACGAAAACCTGAGAATGTCTTTCTGAATGAATCCCAAACAGAATTCACCCACGCAGATCTATCGACAAAGTATGAAGCGAAAGAAAATGTCGATCCGTATGCAGGGGCGCCGGAAGCAAATTTGAGGGGCGGGTGGGGTGGGGTGGGTGTGGGGGTGGGGTGGGGGTGGTGGTGGGGGGATCGGGGTGGGGTGTGTGTGTGTGTGGGGGGGGGGGCAGGCTCCACAAAAACGGCCCACTGAATGGCATTGTCTGTAGGAAGATTTAAACTGGGTGTCCCCTCCCCTCCTCTCATAGAAGGGTGTTCGGGGATACACACCTTCCTAACCATCACGAGAAAAAAAATCATTGACAGGTGCAGGCTCATGACTCAATTTCCTGCATTCTAAGTTTCTTTTGATTACGTATAAATGTTAGAGCAATGCTAATCGAAGAACTTATGTATTCTTTGGTCAATTGAACATATTCCCAATTCACAATGTAAGCGAGTGGGCGGGCGGGTTGTTATCTCAGATGCACACGTTGGGTGTGCGTATATTCGTGCATGTGTCTGTACGGAGGACCTGTGCAGTTTGGCTTGCAAATATTTAATTCAACCTTAGTTCTTAATTATATTTGCAATCTGCGGGATTCGGAGGAAAAGTGTTTTTTATGAAAACTAGGTTACCCAAGACAAATCTACCAATCATGTTGAACATGTGAACAAGGTTTGTTCAGCTCTTGCCGTAGGTGAAGTCCATGAAGTTTCTTGAGCCTCATGTCAAGCAGTTTCACAAAATATCTTTAAATAAAATTTTTTAAATAGTGCAAACTCCAAGATGGCCACCAACAAATCGATCAAGCAGCTTTCCGGGACCCAGCATAGATCTGACCCTATGGGACCTTCCCGCCCTGTGGGGTGTGGAGTGTGTGTGTTGGGGTGGGGGCGGGGGCTGGTGTCGGGGTGGGGAAGAGCTCATAGACATATAAATAGCATAGTATTGAAAAATCCAGGAGAATGATATTTATTACTTAGAGATGTAAGAGACATATGAGATGGCTTCTAAGCGCATCTAATATTTACATTCTTTCGATGGAGGCCCCAGTCACACCCTCCTCCTATTCTATATATGTGTGTGGCGGAGTGGGGTGGGGGAGGGAGTGGGGGTGGGAGCAAATCTTAGACACATTCCTCAAAGACACCCACGAGTTTGAGAGTTGCTGTAATTCTAATATCCCTTAGTGTTTCCACATTGCTTCACCCAGCCGCCTATCATTGCACATATATTCTATTCTACCCAGTAAGCAAGGCATTAACGGCGCGCGGACCAGTATCACTTAGCCTATGACTATGCATCTTACATATACTTGCAAAGATACATTACAACGTTCACAGATAAAAGGGCAATATGTCACATGTAACTGCCACGACATAAATAGCGTTTGCATTGATGATTTGATTCGTCCTGGAAGCACTCCCATATTACTTTATGGAGTTGTGTTAATGTTAAAACAACCGAACTTTAACACCACTGCTCAGCCTGCTCTGAATATTCTAAAATTCTAATTTAAAGTTCTGAAGTAAAGTTTATTCATTTCTCACATAGAAACGGGTAAAGGGCACAGCTGCCCCCGCTGCCTCCCTGCCCAAAGTGCAATGGGGGCAGCTGCCCTCGTTGCCCCGTGCTTCCGGCGCTCCTGTCCGTATGCTGGCAGGCAGGCAGGCAAGCAGGCAGGCAGGCAGGCAGGCAGGCAACACCGCTTGCGATACTCCAGCCAGCTTTCGGAGTGAGTAATAGACAATACTTTAGGTGAGATTCGCTGATATAGTTATATAACTTGGTTGCTTGACGATGTGGATCCATAGACTAAATGTCAAACCATTCTATCAATAGTACACGCCAGGATGATGACACGCTGCCTCACAACCATAATATAGTAACACATTAGCCATCGACTTTCCTTAAGAAAATTTAAATTTTTTCATAGAAAATGTCCATTTGTAGACCAAGACATTTTTGAGAACTGATCACTGGAATTACAGGCTCACTTATCGAGCCAGTTATTCAAGTGTGAAATTTTCAAAAATAGTATTCCACATGTCTACAAACGGGCATTTCTCAAAACACCCCAGAAGCCGTTTTGGGCAACAATAATTGTTAAATTATTAATTAAAAAGATCACATATTTGCGAGATCTCTGAGTATTTAATTGCTATGGTTCCATTGCTATGGATACGCATATAACTGACAGCGATATGAGCACATCACTCCACCATTAATTTCTCATCAGTCTTATTAACACGATGCCACGACCCAGACTTTCTAGACATGGCAGTATTTATAAAATGACACCGTGGGCTGCTTGCCAAGGTAAGATAATATACAGTATAACATAGACAGCGACGCAATGGAAACAAGATAGCTATACAAGCAGGAGAAGTGATATATCATCGCTCCCACAATCGCATCGATTTCATATTCGCCTAAGAATTACTGTCGATTCGTTTCCCAAGTAGATATGTTTGCCCTGATTGGTACTAAAGGACACATTCCAAGGCATGCTTGAAAATATTATCAAGTGTAATGTAATTAATGCTGATAGCATATCCAATTTAATTAAAATGTTACATTGTCTCGTTAGTGTATCTTCAGGGCACATTCAATCGGACCAACATAACATTATGTTCTCTGCAGATTTTCAAATTAATTCCTCAAACCAATACGCCGTATTCATATGTACTACATAAACCAATGTTTGTTTCGAATTGCCTTCATCATTTCCCAATCTGAGCGAATCAGGCCTCGATGATATGCTGAGAGTAATTTGACTGAATCACCTAACCACATTCCAATGCATTCAAAAGTACTGTAGTAGCATATATGATGCAATGAATTAAATATCACATTCAACAGCATATATGTTGTGAGAGAATAGCACATTGATTATATAAAATAGATTATATAAACTAGATTATGGAGAGAGAGAGAGAGAGAGAGAGAGAGAGAGAGAGAGAGAGAGAGAGAGAAAGAGAGAGAGAGAGAGAGAGAGAGAGCGAGAGAGAGAGAGAGAAAGAGAGAGAGAGAGGAGAGAGAGAGGGAGAGAGAGGGAGGGAGGAGAGAGAGATAGAGAGAGAAAGAGAGAGAGAGAGAGGAGAGAGAGAGGAGAGAGAGAGAGGGAGAGGGAGGGAGAAAGAGAGGGGGGGAGAGAGAGAGAGAGAGAGAGAGAGAGGGAGCGAGAGGGAGAGAGAGGGAGGGAGGGTGGGGGGAGATCAATAATCTGAATCAAAGCTACTGAACACGGTATTAAAATACAATAATCTGAGTACATGTAAGATCATATATTTACCATTAACTAGGGTAAGTCTATTGCAAGTCGAATGGTTATATGAAAATTCACGCGTTTATTCGATTTACATATTTGTTATAAGTATGATCATATTCGTTGTACAATTTATTCTATCTATAAGCTTTCAAGATCTTAGATCCCTATTTTCCATATACCTGGGATGGCTGAATAATTTATGAATGCCTGTAGTAAACTGGGACCGCAGGAAGATGATATAAACCTGGTTTGTGGTACCAAACAAGTAGGAGAAAATATATCTGTCCAGGATTCCCACAACATACGGCCAATTGGGCGAAGGAAATGAGAACAGAATGGATGTTAAGATTCCTAAGCGTGCACACTGTGTTCCATTTAGTTATTTACCATATGTTATAGCATCGCTGCAGATGTGACATGAAAATAGACATTGCTGTCGCTACTAGATTACACAGATGCTCCAATTCTCCATCATTATGACCAGCCGATCAGATAAATGAACGATTTACAGATGAGATATTCAGGAATTATTCAAAACCATTCAGAATGCATATACAGACAGTTTGCAAGGAAATCGCAATTCTCATAGACGGCCACTTGCCACTCATGAGGTATATCAAAATGTGTACGATTTACAACTTGCATGCAAACACCAAAATATTGGCATTGCGATTGTGATTTCTCATCAAAATAACATAGGCCTTAATGAAACAACATCTAAAATAAAAAGTGGTGCATTAGTGCATATTACCCGATAAGATGGTACCGCACCAGGACCACATTTCTCATCATACCTAGATCTGTACATTTAACAATCCTATTTATATTTCAGTGATGTCCCGATGACTTTAAGTCAATCTCGTTTAAGCAACTAACATTACATCAAAGAGAACTAACTTACATCCCACTTGGTTAGGTTCACGACAAATCATGCTGGACATATTAACCAGACGACATGATCATGTGAAAATTATTATCCTGCCTGAAGCATCCCTCAGTGAATATTAGTTTTTGCCAAAAATTTACCAGGAAAAACAATTATACAAATTGACAACGGTAAGACGAAATAAGTACAACCAGAGATTGTAGAAACCTCGCTCTTTTTATCATATATATTTGTGGCCTAATCACCCCTAATCTGGGAACCATAGTGGACAGTCACAGAATATCCTGTGATAAGAAATGATCGAAATCGGGCCCATAGATTCCAAGATGTCTATATGTTAAGAACTTGATCCTATCAGTTTTACGGTTTAATTTTACCTCGACTAATGATTATAAGGAAATGCCACTAATGAGCACAAGCTTTTGGAAAGGGATTTGTTATCGATTTTTAAATGTAGGTTTCTGTCAGCTGTTAAAGTGATTGGCATGACACGGTTTTTTCACTCTCAGGCTAAAATGAACATCACAGAATATAGAATATATTGTTATTAAGCATGCATAAAAATGAATTAAGTGAGCCGGTACAAAGTTTTACTTTCAGTTTTCTGAAGTGTGTCAGAATACTTCTCTCCAGCATTTCTCGAGTATAATATTATGCTTTACTGTGAGAGTGCAAATATACATTCAAGGAAGGATCTTTTGCATATTACAATGGAGATTCAACAATACACAAGATTTATTTCATGCTTATAATGATATGCCATACCAAGGTTAAGCACATTTATCTAGACTGCAACAAAATCTGAATGGCAAAGTAACTATACAGGTAATCTCTTGAATATTTTGAAACCAAGCTGACTGGGTGCCGTTAAATTAGTTTTAAAACATTTAACCAAATGGTTATTAAATAGTAAATCGACCAATGGTATACAAGTCTACACAGTGGATTATATTGGATTCATGCCTGAGTATTTCAGTCAATTATGATTGTGACGTCAGCTTACACATGCCTTTATGGATTATGGCATCGTTTCCTTGATAGACAGATCGGATTCCTCCATTCACTCATTGTTTTTGTAGCTCGCCGGGTAGTGTCAGGCCATTCTGGTGTATCTTGTCGACTCGCCGCGCCACAAGTGCACGACGAGTGATGACGCTGGTTAGCATCCGGTCTCGGGGTGGCGGACCTTGTACGAATCTGCCCTGTTGGGAAACAAAAACCGGCTCCTAAGGCGTGTAGAACTCAATCATTCCGGTGTGGCCGTGTGACCACCGTTTGTATAGTGCCATTTATCAATTTGACTAATTTTCAAAGGCGCTTCGGTACATATGTGTTTTTAGTCTTTCTTTAAATTTCTCCCTAGAGCTTATCGTTTTAATATCCAGTGGTAGGGTATTCCAAAGTTTTGGCGCGGCGATGCTGAAAGCTCTGTCTCCACATGACTTCAGATTGGATCGTGGAATGTTTAGCAGGTGTTGATCTGTAGAGCGAAGAGCACGGTGCGGATGGTGGGGCATAATGAGATCCTTCATGTATTCTGGAGCTTCATCGTGCATGCATTTCCATGTTAGGAGGATACGTTTGAAGTCAATTCGTTGACGGACAGGTAGCCAGTGGAGGTGTTTCAATACAGGGGTTATGTGATCACGTTTCTTGATCTTCATCAGGACACGGGCTGCAGAATTTTGAACCTGTTGTAACTTGTTCAGTGACTTTGCCGTTATACCATATAGTAGGCATTTACCATTATCCAGACGTGATGCTATAAATGCATGGATAAGCGTTTCTGTTGTTTGATGTGTTAAAACAGTTCTTATTGAATTAATGTTTCTTAGATGGTAATATGCCGCTTTGCAAATAGATGTTACCTGCGCATCCATATCCATAAACTGATCAATTATATTACACCTAAATTTCTGGCCGATGGATTTGCCGTAATCAGACTGTTTACTAGTTGGACTTCGGTAGTATGAACCTTACTACGTTGATGTTTTGTCGATATCACGAGGAACTCGGTTTTGTCTGGGTTTAGTTTAAGCTTGTTAAATGTCATCCACTGACTAATGTCTCCAACACAATTCCGTACTTGTTCAAGAGCCATGGTCTCGTTTGTATGCACGTTGGGTTGGAATGTCAGGTAAAGCTGCGTATCATCCGCTTACATGTGGATCTGGAGATTATGTTGTTTCGCAATGTTTACAATAGGTGCCGAGTACTTTGTGAAAAACTTCGGACCGCAAACGGAGCCTTGCGGTACACCGTACTCTAACAGGACACTAGCGCTGGAGGAGTTGGAGATAGTCACAGCTTGGTGTCTGTCTGTGAGGTAGGACCTTACCCATGATAAGGCCGTTCCAGTTATGCCTATGCTTTTGTTCAATCGCGTGATTAAAATTTGATGATCGATCGTATCGAACGCGGCAGAGAGATCGAGTAAAACCAGGAACACTGCATTGTGATTGTCTAATGCACGCAGAATGTCATTCTGGACCCTGACCAGGGCGGTCTCTGTTCCATGGTGCTCTCTATAGGCTGACTGAAATTTTCCAGCCAGTTGGTACTGCTGCATATGCTTAAATATACGATCTGCCACGACCTTTTCTACAAGCTTAGACAAGAATGAAAGGTTGAAAACTGGTCTGTAATTATTAAGGGTATCCAAGTCCAATGATGACTTTTTGAGCAACGGGGTCACTAAGGCATTTTTCATGAGAGATGTAAAAACTCCATCAGCTAAGGACACATTCACGATTTTTGTGATTATCGGTGCAAGGATTCTAACATATATAATAAGAAGAAAAGTATTTAAAAAATAAAGTAATAATTAATACATTTCCACGAATCACCTATTGATATTTCTGCTGAATTACATATGATCACACCTCTGCAGTGAAATTTCCCCATTGAGTGTCGGTCCCGCGACTGACGGTGGTGGGTTACGGTGGATGCACTGTCATTGCTGAGATGCTTTCACTATTATCCTTATTGACACTGTCTGAAACATCCGAAGTGATGGTGGCGGGAAATATGCGCGTCCATTATGTCTCTCACAGTTACCACTGGTTCCAATATATCCATCCGTATAGCAGCGGCGGTGCTAGTGGTTGCCAATGTTACTGGTGCAGTGGTGAAGGTCGCTGTCGTGGTGGCGGTTGTAGTCGTCATGATGGTTGCTGTTGCTGTTGTGGTGATGGCGGCGAGCTGTACCGTAGCCTGAAGTGGTAATGCAGGAGCGGATATGGCGGGAGACGACATCGTCTGAAACTTAGCATGTTTTAGTAGACAACTCGCGGTGATGATAGGCACAGCCTGGATATCCTGTGTGTGCACGATCCGTCTCTTCCCCACGCATGGACGTTCCGGCGTGGTTTCCTTTCTGATTGTGGGGTCAGAAAGGCGAGGAGGCGGATGCTGAATAACACAGGTTGTAGTTACACTAATTGTCACAGGCTGTGATGGTCCTGATCCTTTCTCTATGGCAAGTTCGGGTGGAGATGGAGACTGCGTGTAACTTGGAATATATATTTCCACAGGTGTTGTAATTACCACTGAAATTCGTTGACAGGCTAACACTGTCTGAGATACTATGGTGGCGGATGTGGTGACCAGAGCTGGATGGCTAATAACCGATGTGGGTGCTGCCGAACTGGATTCTGCGCGAGATTTTCGCTTCCTACTCTGCTTCAGGACCGGCTTGGAGGAAGTAATTGAAACCGGCGTAACACTTCCAGACACGGCTGTGGGCAGGATTTCATGTCTGGCTGTCGGTACATTGCTTACTATAGCTGCGGGAAGACGATGGCTAATGGGATATCTACGACTAGTGTTCTTCGTGCAGGCCATTTTCTCGGTCAGGTGAACTTTAAACGGGAGCCGAGATTCGAAGCGGGTGGCTAAAACGGCACGATCCTCGTTCTCTTCCCCAGGAACTAATGTCACTTCGAACACACGGTGATGATAACGGAGCGCGTGAGTCACCCCGTAGTGAGTAGCGGTGTAGAGATACTGGCACGTCACACAAAAGGCTGACTAGAAAAGATGATCCTTATTAACATGAATAGTGCGGTCAGATTTTCTAGTGAAAGTTCTGGCTCTCCGCTAGCTAACAACGAGTTACCAACGG
>CM067366.1:62736848-62761906 GCA_034401795.1 Chaetoderma sp. LZ-2023a | reverse complement strand
CACGACACGACGATGTTACATCACTCCACCAATTAATTTCTCATCAGTCTTATTAACACGATGCCACGACCCAGACTTTCTAGACATGGCAGTATTTATAAAATGACACCGTGGGCTGCTTGCCAAGGTAAGATAATATACAGTATAACATAGACAGCGACGCAATGGAAACAAGATAGCTATACAAGCAGGAGAAGTGATATATCATCGCTCCCACAATCGCATCGATTTCATATTCGCCTAAGAATTACTGTCGATTCGTTCCCAAGTAGATATGTTTGCCCTGATTGGTACTAAAGGACACATTCCAAGGCATGCTTGAAAATATTATCAAGTGTAATGTAATTAATGCTGATAGCATATCCAATTTAATTAAAATGTTACATTGTCTCGTTAGTGTATCTTCAGGGCACATTCAATCGGACCAACATAACATTATGTTCTCTGCAGATTTTCAAATTAATTCCTCAAACCAATACGCCGTATTCATATGTACTACATAAACCAATGTTTGTTTCGAATTGCCTTCATCATTTCCCAATCTGAGCGAATCAGGCCTCGATGATATGCTGAGAGTAATTTGACTGAATCACCTAACCACATTCCAATGCATTCAAAAGTACTGTAGTAGCATATATGATGCAATGAATTAAATATCACATTCAACAGCATATATGTTGTGAGAGAATAGCACATTGATTATATAAAATAGATTATATAAACTAGATTATGGAGAGAGAGAGAGAGAGAGAGAGAGAGAGAGAGAGAGAGAGAGAGAGAGAAAGAGAGAGAGAGAGAGAGAGAGAGAGCGAGAGAGAGAGAGAGAAAGAGAGAGAGAGAGGAGAGAGAGAGGGAGAGAGAGGGAGGGAGAGAGAGAGATAGAGAGAGAAAGAGAGAGAGAGAGAGGAGAGAGAGAGGAGAGAGAGAGAGGGAGAGGGAGGGAGAAAGAGAGGGGGGAGAGAGAGAGAGAGAGAGAGAGAGAGGGAGCGAGAGGGAGAGAGAGGAGGGAGGGTGGGGGAGGATCAATAATCTGAATCAAAGCTACTGAACACGGTATTAAAATACAATAATCTGAGTACATGTAAGATCATATATTTACCATTAACTAGGGTAAGTCTATTGCAAGTCGAATGGTTATATGAAAATTCACGCGTTTATTCGATTTACATATTTGTTATAAGTATGATCATATTCGTTGTACAATTTATTCTATCTATAAGCTTTCAAGATCTTAGATCCCTATTTTCCATATACCTGGGATGGCTGAATAATTTATGAATGCCTGTAGTAAACTGGGACCGCAGGAAGATGATATAAACCTGGTTTGTGGTACCAAACAAGTAGGAGAAAATATATCTGTCCAGGATTCCCACAACATACGCCAATTGGGCGAAGGAAATGAGAACAGAATGGATGTTAAGATTCCTAAGCGTGCACACTGTGTTCCATTTAGTTATTTACCATATGTTATAGCATCGCTGCAGATGTGACATGAAAATAGACATTGCTGTCGCTACTAGATTACACAGATGCTCCAATTCTCCATCATTATGACCAGCCGATCAGATAAATGAACGATTTACAGATGAGATATTCAGGAATTATTCAAAACTATTCAGAATGCATATACAGACAGTTTGCAAGGAAATCGCAATTCTCATAGACGGCCACTTGCCACTCATGAGGTATATCAAAATGTGTACGATTTACAACTTGCATGCAAACACCAAAATATTGGCATTGCGATTGTGATTTCTCATCAAAATAACATAGGCCTTAATGAAACAACATCTAAAATAAAAAGTGGTGCATTAGTGCATATTACCCGATAAGATGGTACCGCACCAGGACCACATTTCTCATCATACCTAGATCTGTACATTTAACAATCCTATTTATATTTCAGTGATGTCCCGATGACTTTAAGTCAATCTCGTTTAAGCAACTAACATTACATCAAAGAGAACTAACTTACATCCCACTTGGTTAGGTTCACGACAAATCATGCTGGACATATTAACCAGACGACATGATCATGTGAAAATTATTATCCTGCCTGAAGCATCCCTCAGTGAATATTAGTTTTGGCCAAAAATTTACCAGGAAAAACAATTATACAAATTGACAACGGTAAGACGAAATAAGTACAACCAGAGATTGTAGAAACCTCGCTCTTTTTATCATATATATTTTTGGCCTAATCACCCCTAATCTGGGAATCATAGTGGACAGCCACAGAATATCCTGTGATAAGAAATGATCGAAATCGGGCCCATAGATTCCAAGATGTCTATATGTTCAGAACTTGATCCTATCAGTTTTACGGTTTAATTTTACCTCGACTAATGATTATAAGGAAATGCCACTAATGAGCACAAGCTTTTGGAAAGGGATTTGTTATCGATTTTTAAATGTAGGTTTCTGTCAGCTGTTAAAGTGATTGGCATGACACGGTTTTTTCACTCTCAGGCTAAAATGAACATCACAGAATATAGAATATATTGTTATTAAGCATGCATAAAAATGAATTAAGTGAGCCGGTACAAAGTTTTACTTTCAGTTTTCTGAAGTGTGTCAGAATACTTCTCTCCAGCATTTCTCGAGTATAATATTATGCTTTACTGTGAGAGTGCAAATATACATTCAAGGAAGGATCTTTTGCATATTACAATGGAGATTCAACAATACACAAGATTTATTTCATGCTTATAATGATATGCCATACCAAGGTTAAGCACATTTATCTAGACTGCAACAAAATCTGAATGGCAAAGTAACTATACAGGTAATCTCTTGAATATTTTGAAACCAAGCTGACTGGGTGCCGTTAAATTAGTTTTAAAACATTTAACCAAATGGTTATTAAATAGTAAATCGACCAATGGTATACAAGTCTACACAGTGGATTATATTGGATTCATGCCTGAGTATTTCAGTCAATTATGATTGTGACGTCAGCTTACACATGCCTTTATGGATTATGGCATCGTTTCCTTGATAGACAGATCGGATTCCTCCATTCACTCAGTGTTTTTGTAGCTCGCCGGGTAGTGTCAGGCCATTCTGGTGTATCTTGTCGACTCGCCGCGCCACAAGTGCACGACGAGTGATGACGCTGGTTAGCATCCGGTCTCGGGGTGGCGGACCTTGTACGAATCTGCCCTGTTGGGAAACAAAAACCGGCTCCTAAGGCGTGTAGAACTCAATCATTCCGGTGTGGCCGTGTGACCACCGTTTGTATAGTGCCATTTATCAATTTGACTAATTTTCAAAGGCGCTTCGGTACATATGTGTTTTTAGTCTTTCTTTAAATTTCTCCCTAGAGCTTATCGTTTTAATATCCAGTGGTAGGGTATTCCAAAGTTTTGGCGCGGCGATGCTGAAATCTCTGTCTCCACATGACTTCAGATTGGATCGTGGAATGTTTAGCAGGTGTTGATCTGTAGAGCGAAGAGCACGGTGCGGATGGTGGGGCATAATGAGATCCTTCATGTATTCTGGAGCTTCATCGTGCATGCATTTCCATGTTAGGAGGATACGTTTGAAGTCAATTCGTTGACGGACAGGTAGCCAGTGGAGGTGTTTCAATACAGGGGTTATGTGATCACGTTTCTTGATCTTCATCAGGACACGGGCTGCAGAATTTTGAACCTGTTGTAACTTGTTCAGTGACTTTGCCGTTATACCATATAGTAGGCATTTACCATTATCCAGACGTGATGCTATAAATGCATGGATAAGCGTTTCTGTTGTTTGATGTGTTAAAACAGTTCTTATTGAATTAATGTTTCTTAGATGGTAATATGCCGCTTTGCAAATAGATGTTACCTGCGCATCCATATCCATAAACTGATCAATTATATTACACCTAAATTTCTGGCCGATGGATTTGCCGTAATCAGACTGTTTACTAGTTGGACTTCGGTAGTATGAACCTTACTACGTTGATGTTTTGTCGATATCACGAGGAACTCGGTTTTGTCTGGGTTTAGTTTAAGCTTGTTAAATGTCATCCACTGACTAATGTCTCCAACACAATTCCGTACTTGTTCAAGAGCCATGGTCTCGTTTGTATGCACGTTGGGTTGGAATGTCAGGTAAAGCTGCGTATCATCCGCTTACATGTGGATCTGGAGATTATGTTGTTTCGCAATGTTTACAATAGGTGCCGAGTACTTTGTGAAAAACTTCGGACCGCAAACGGAGCCTTGCGGTACACCGTACTCTAACAGGACACTAGCGCTGGAGGAGTTGGAGATAGTCACAGCTTGGTGTCTGTCTGTGAGGTAGGACCTTACCCATGATAAGGCCGTTCCAGTTATGCCTATGCTTTTGTTCAATCGCGTGATTAAAATTTGATGATCGATCGTATCGAACGCGGCAGAGAGATCGAGTAAAACCAGGAACACTGCATTGTGATTGTCTAATGCACGCAGAATGTCATTCTGGACCCTGACCAGGGCGGTCTCTGTTCCATGGTGCTCTCTATAGGCTGACTGAAATTTTCCAGCCAGTTGGTACTGCTGCATATGCTTAAATATACGATCTGCCACGACCTTTTCTACAAGCTTAGACAAGAATGAAAGGTTGAAAACTGGTCTGTAATTATTAAGGGTATCCAAGTCCAATGATGACTTTTTGAGCAACGGGGTCACTAAGGCATTTTTCATGAGAGATGTAAAAACTCCATCAGCTAAGGACACATTCACGATTTTTGTGATTATCGGTGCAAGGATTCTAACATATATAATAAGAAGAAAAGTATTTAAAAAATAAAGTAATAATTAATACATTTCCACGAATCACCTATTGATATTTCTGCTGAATTACATATGATCACACCTCTGCAGTGAAATTTCCCCATTGAGTGTCGGTCCCGCGACTGACGGTGGTGGGTTACGGTGGATGCACTGTCATTGCTGAGATGCTTTCACTATTATCCTTATTGACACTGTCTGAAACATCCGAAGTGATGGTGGCGGGAAATATGCGCGTCCATTATGTCTCTCACAGTTACCACTGGTTCCAATATATCCATCCGTATAGCAGCGGCGGTGCTAGTGGTTGCCAATGTTACTGGTGCAGTGGTGAAGGTCGCTGTCGTGGTGGCGGTTGTAGTCGTCATGATGGTTGCTGTTGCTGTTGTGGTGATGGCGGCGAGCTGTACCGTAGCCTGAAGTGGTAATGCAGGAGCGGATATGGCGGGAGACGACATCGTCTGAAACTTAGCATGTTTTAGTAGACAACTCGCGGTGATGATAGGCACAGCCTGGATATCCTGTGTGTGCACGATCCGTCTCTTCCCCACGCATGGACGTTCCGGCGTGGTTTCCTTTCTGATTGTGGGGTCAGAAAGGCGAGGAGGCGGATGCTGAATAACACAGGTTGTAGTTACACTAATTGTCACAGGCTGTGATGGTCCTGATCCTTTCTCTATGGCAAGTTCGGGTGGAGATGGAGACTGCGTGTAACTTGGAATATATATTTCCACAGGTGTTGTAATTACCACTGAAATTCGTTGACAGGCTAACACTGTCTGAGATACTATGGTGGCGGATGTGGTGACCAGAGCTGGATGGCTAATAACCGATGTGGGTGCTGCCGAACTGGATTCTGCGCGAGATTTTCGCTTCCTACTCTGCTTCAGGACCGGCTTGGAGGAAGTAATTGAAACCGGCGTAACACTTCCAGACACGGCTGTGGGCAGGATTTCATGTCTGGCTGTCGGTACATTGCTTACTATAGCTGCGGGAAGACGATGGCTAATGGGATATCTACGACTAGTGTTCTTCGTGCAGGCCATTTTCTCGGTCAGGTGAACTTTAAACGGGAGCCGAGATTCGAAGCGGGTGGCTAAAACGGCACGATCCTCGTTCTCTTCCCCAGGAACTAATGTCACTTCGAACACACGGTGATGATAACGGAGCGCGTGAGTCACCCCGTAGTGAGTAGCGGTGTAGAGATACTGGCACGTCACACAAAAGGCTGACTAGAAAAGATGATCCTTATTAACATGAATAGTGCGGTCAGATTTTCTAGTGAAAGTTCTGGCTCTCCGCTAGCTAACAACGAGTTACACGGCAACCGTTTTGGAACTGGTACCGATTCTTCTTCTTCTTCGGAGGAGGAATCCGACAATGCTAAATCTTCAATGAGTGGCATCTTGTTCCCACCTGGTAGTTAGTTGCGGGAACTTTATTCAAAACCAAATGCCCTCTCTCTTCAGGGTTTATGACTTTCCAGGCCAAATATAATAATGAAATAATAATAAGAAAAACAGCAGAATTCGGTTTGCGACACGAAAGAAGCCTAATGCTATGTTCTTCCCTGGTGTCGAGTTTTGACGGGAAGACAAAGTTTCAGAGCGTGCTTCCTCCTTTTATATTATTTGGTGATGTCACAGGCGGCAGATGACCACACCTAAAAGTTTTAACAGCTGATTCGGTCATTCGTATGTGAATGTTTCCTCGTTTTCCGGCCTGGACGTCATAGGATTAATTCCTCCCATATAAAGGGAGTACTTTTAACTATAGGAAGAATGGCTTGTTAAACTTGTCTTTATTTCGCACATTTAACATCCTCCGATCAACATAAAAACGTGGTACTACTTTTTCTTTGCGGAGCCTTACCCTTTTAATTAGCATGAGGCGGTTTTCCAGGTTGGATGCTTATAAACTTGCCTATTTGAATTTTATGGTGGAGCGCCCGATGGGGTGTGGGAGCCAGGTGACGTCAGCGGTAATCCTCCGGACTCACCCTCGCCACTCCCCCATCACGCTGTGGTAGTCACGTCTTTGGGCGGCTCTTTTGTTTAAAGCGTTTGATCCAACTTACTGGAAATAGCATTAAATGTCACGTGGCTCTAAAAAGCACGGGTTGATCGGAAACGTGTATGCCATTTATGGCAACGGCCAAAAATGCTGTTGCTGAGGTATAGTCTTTTGCAGAAGCGAGAGATAGAAATATATATGTTACATCAAGATCTTTATAATGTCCTGTATTTGCGAGAGTTATTTAACATGCATCTTGGTAGGTGTCTGTAATAGATAGTTCTCAGCCCATGTCGATTATAGACTGGAACGTAAGGAAGAGAATTTTAGAAATTCTCTCTGTAATTTTACTGTCAGATTTTTGATGCCGCTTTACTGGCCCGTGCGCGAATTATTTGTAGCACGGTAGAGCAGTTGTGTTCTTAATCAAAAATTTAACAGTAAAGTTGTAAGTAATTTTGATGTGTGGTTTAAACAGTTCTATTCATGCGGTAGATCAACGTTACTGACCCCGTCAAGATAGCTGTATTTTCCGAGTGGGAGGGCTGGCCAAGCATTCTCCTCAATGGGTAGAAGTAGCTCCTGTCCCGGCCTGGACCAAACACATTAGTACCATTTTAATAATGGTTAAATTACAGTACAACTCGCAAAGATGTGTGCCACAGTTATTTATAATTACAATGCCGTCGTTCGGAGATTGTGAATACAGTCAACCTGAGTGTCTGTGTTTCTGTTGGTGATTTGAATATGATATGCGTGACTGGTTTTCTGTGGATGGTATTTGCGCTGTGGTGAAGGTGATGTGTTTATGGCCGCCGGGTGCGGGAGGTGGGAGGGAGAGGCGGCGCAAATGTCAACTTTATCGAACCCTGTGGGTATTTCACTCTGTAATGGCCGAGCCGTGGGCGGGACCGAGGTACTTTGGAGCGAAGATGACCTGTTGGATGCTGTCGTAACTTTGATCAATCCATTGTCGAATTCAACTTTTCGGTAGCAAAATCCTACTCGTGTCTGACGACAATGCGGGCATCATGCTCTCTTAATAATATTGACTGTTATTACATGTAGATGAAGTTTGTAGCTTAGCTGTTCCCATACGACGTCGGGAAAAAGGGGGAGGGGGAGGATCGTTGGACAAACGTCCTCCCGTGACGCGTACTGTAGATGGCTGTAGTGCATTCCTGATATCCATATGATCAGTTCTCCTGTAACTGGATAAGAAGGTGTTTGCGGGAGATTTGTTGGTAGCGGTCTGTCGATGATAATGCTGTTGTCGGGATGTCCGGGCTGCTGTATGATGCCAATGCTATAAGCGAAGCGGGCGCATTCCAGTTTTCCACGCTGGTGAACGCCAAGTCTTGTTATTTGCGGGAGGTGTAGTCTGCGGGAGGTATTATTTTTCCCGCAGTAATATTTATGTCTCTACCGGTAATTAATTAAGACCGGTAGGTGCTGCTAAATGCTGTTGTTGCCGATGTTGAATGTCTCTATTATGCTGAGTATACCTGAGCAAGTATGTGATGCATGCACAATGATGAATTGACGCATCCGGTCTTGAAGGCAGGGGTGTTCTTGTAGGTGTTGACGCTCTGTCTGTTGTGTGATGTTCTGACTGCTCATGGGGGAGTATGGTAGGCCTATTGGAAGGGGCGGCCTTTGGATAGGGGGATGTGGTCATCTCCCGTTACACGATGATTGGTGTCCTGTTGTAATTTTTAAACACCGGGAAAATTCGAGCCGCGAGTCTGCTGAACAGGCTGCTTCCCTGCCCACCGCGGGAGGTAATGTTGGTCGGTGCGGTGTGGGATGCCACCTCCTCTGTTGCAGCAGTCCCTCTCATATCTGAAGATTGACGGTCAACAGACGACGAGTGGAGTGTGAAATGGACTGGGCTGGTGATGTCCGAACTTGGTGTGTGGACAAGGGACGTGAATTGGAGTGATGACGGTGGTGTGACTATTGGAGAGGGTCACTTGCACCCTTTGGCCTTCCCGGTGTGGTTCGCTATCCCCGCCATGCTGGACGGACACCCAGTTCCCCACACAGGATGCAGCCTAGTCTAGGTGCCTTTCTGTACATGCCTGAGATAAAGACCTGTCAAAGTTATGGGGCCATAATCCGGGACAGTGTCAATATGCACACTGATGACTCCCGAACCGATCGAACACAGTACTGGACGCCAATAGGGTCATCTTGGCAAGGGGCCGTAGCCCCGCATAAACCGTACCACAGAGGCGATGTCCACTAGACGCATCGCAACTAAGGCCCTCGCGTAGATCGTACTTTGACGTCATTTTAGCTGAGAGGCCCTGTGCAGATCGTACTTAGACAGATCATCCACCCCACGGGTACCTGGGCGCCAGACTGCTCCACCCGTCTGGCAAGTGACAGGTTACACCGTCTCACACGCATACCCTCCGGCTTCCCTAAGAATCACTTTTCATGACCTCTGATCACAGGAGACATGACTCGCAATACGAACACTTGCCATGGCCTGACTGTACATTGAGCCATCTTGACCACTCAAAACCAGAACCGGGCTGATGAACTGACATGATCAAGACGACCGGCTGGCGACCCAGTCAATAGTGATCACCATCTGAGCTCATGCTCAGGTGCAACCGACGGTCTGATCTGAATCTATCTGCCAACAGTATACAAACTTTGACCATTTTCCTCGGCCTTGCCTGCAGGGCACCTCCGGCAGTCGTCATCACTCCGCCAGAGGTTTGGATTGCTCTGGGAGTGGACTGTCATCCACGTACCACGCATTGTCCACTTACTATTATCAAGTTCAGCAGCCCAAACAATGCGCTGACTAGACGGTACCAGAGCAGGATGCTAATTCATTCTTCGTTAGACACGGAGGCCTTCAGTATCTCCTCTGCACTATAACCCATTGTTTTACATGTCCCCGGACCCTCGCGGGCCAACTGCCGCCTGTTAGGGACAAGCTTTGAGGAGCCTATCCCTCTTGTTCATCCCTTGGGGGGATTGTGGTTTCGCGATTTCGGGAATTGGTCGGGTACAGCTTGTTGTCCGGTTCGGCGGTTCTAGACACACCAAGGCTTCATCCAGCCTCTTCACTTCCATGCTATTCATCACATGTTCCACCCCACAGGAACCATGGCTTGGGTCAGCCTCAGCTTCCGCTTGTGGTAACTCTATGATGGTGGTGGCGGGGGGGGGGGGGGTGGCATAGCATGAAGTGGGTGGGAATAGGAAGAGATCGGAGGAACAACTTTTCCATCCAGTCCCTTGGACAAAACAAACACGAAATTCTTCAGAGGCGACTTCCCAGATCGAGTAGACCCGTGCTGAGTAGAGAGAGGGTGAGTACGTATCTCGTCATCGTCGTCAGCGTTAGCTGCCTGTTCATCCACATTCTGGCTTGGTAGAACTGGGGCTGAACTAGCACCACAGTGCTCTGCGCTAACTGTGGGAATACTAATTTCCATAGAAATATCTGTCTGGGTACCGGTGTCATGCGAAATGCCCAGTCCGAGCTCTGGTGCTGGGTCGTCACTGACACAAGGTTTAAGTCGATCGAAGTGGATGGCTGAGGTCAGGCCATCCGAAGCACGGATACGGTAGGTCACGTCCGACGTCTAACCTACTACCGCATAGGGGCCCTTCCACTGGTAACTCAGTTTACTTGGCACGTTTGCAGACCATTGTGAAGCGTGTACCCAAACCATTCTTCCTGCTTTATATGTATCTCCATGCACTCTCCGGTCGTGCCATGTCTTTTGCCGCTGGTGTGCAGTGGATAGAGTTCCTCTCACTAACTCATGGGCTTGTTCTATCCAATGCCACACGAGTTCGACATGGAGAGATGATGAATTTTTCTCCCCTGGTATTTGTGGCATAGCCAGATCCAGGGGTAAGGCTAATTCATGGCCTAACATTAACCGAGCAGGGGTGTAGCCCGTGCTGGAATGTTCTGAAGTGCGGTAAGCCATGAGTACATATGGGAGCCATAGATCCTAGTCTCTACAATCAAGGCATGTTTCCTTGGTAAGCATCTCCGCGAGAGTTCTATTGAACCTCTCTACGATCCCGCCGCTCTGGGGGTGGTATGGAGTTGTCCTTGTTTTGATGATATGGAATAATGTGCAGAGCTCTGATATGAGCCGGCTCTCAAAATTACTCGGCGTGCAACTCATAAGGCATACCAAAGTGGCAGAGCACATTGCTGGTCAAGACCTCCACTATGGTGGATGCCTTTTGGTCCGGCAGAGCAAATGCTTCTACACATTTCGTGAAATAATCTTGTAGTAGGATGATGTATTTATTTCCATCATCCGTCGTATTCAAGGATCCGAGCACGTCGATAGCCCCTCGCTCCCACGGTGCACCAACAATCTTAATTTGAGATGATGCGATATGGTGTTGGCCAACAGCACGTTTTTGGCATGGGATGCATTTGGCAACCCCTGCCTTGACACTATCGCGAATACCGATCCAGTGGAATCTTAGTTTGATACGGACAACAGTCCTTTCCATGGCCAGATGTCCGGCATTATCATGTAGTTGTTTTAATATAAGTTCTCGATAACTTTCCGGTACTACCAAATGGTCATTAATGTACAGAATGTTATTTATTAATCGACATTCTTCGAACTGTTGGTAATAATATTTAGCCGTGGTGTATAGAGGTGTTACCGATTCCTTAGGAGGACGTATCCCCTCCTGAATCCACGCGTATATGTTCCATGTCTGCACGTCTGTTGTTTGGTGGTGTGCGATTTTCTCCGGATTCCACTCTGCACACCTCAATTCGGGGAACACCGGAGATGGCTGCGTTGACTGTGTCACGGTGGCGGCCGCTTTGTGTTCAGCATCCGCGCCGATTCTGCTAAGGGTGTTGGCATTTCTATGCAATTTGCCAGGACGGGGAACAACATTATAGTTATAGGCCTGCAGGGATTCCTGCCATCTCGCTACCTGGCCATCGGATTTTCTAAGTTCCTGAGCCACTGTAGCGAGGCATGGTCTGTACCGAGTGTTAGAGGGTGCCTGTACGGAAAGTGCTTGTAATACTTGACGAAATGGACCGCCGCCAATAGTTCTCGCTTGGTGGTTGCGTATCTTCTCTCCATTTTATTCAGAGTATGCGAACTGTAACCCAACACCTGCTCTGTTCCGTCTTCAGTAACCTGAGATAGAACTGCTCCAATAGCGAAAACTGACGCATCAGTGTCTAAGATGAAATCGAGGTTTGGATTAGGGTGAGCAAGAATCGGGGTGGTCGTCAAGAGTTCCTTCAGCGCCCTGAAGGAGCCTTCACACTCACACGTCCACTCAAATGGTCGATCTTTCTCGGTGATCTTGTAGAGGGGTGAAGCAATCTCGTTGAAATGTCGGATGTAACGGCGATAGTACTGGCATAGGCCAAGGAAACTCTGTGTCTCCGTAACTGAGGAGGGCCGAGGCCACTCTGCTACTGCATTAGTTTTCATTGGCTGCGTAGCCACTCCATCACCGGATATGACATGTCCCAGGAACTCGACGCTCTGTCTGAAGAGATGACATTTCTTCGGTTTGAGTTTCAAATTGGCTGTGCGGAATCTTGAGAGAACGGTGTCCAAATTGGTTAAGGTTTGCTCAAACGTTGGTCCAAAGACTATAACGTCATCGATGTAACAGAGACAGATTTCCCATTGCAGGGTAGTCAATACCTGCTCAATGAGTCATTCAAAAGTTCCGGGAGCATTGCACAACCCGCAGGGCATCTTGCGGAATTGGAAAAGGCCGTCCCTACAAATGAATTCTGTCTTTTCCATATCAGGTTCATCCATGGCTAATTGCCAGTAACCGCTAGCTAAATCAAGGGTACAAAACCACTTGGCTCCAGACAAGGAATCCAAGGCCTGATCTATCCGAGGTAACGGATAAGCGTCTTTAATGCTAAGATCATTAAGGCGGCGATTGTCAATACAAAATCGCAAGGTTCCATCCTTTTCGCCTGCTAGCACTATAGGGCTAGCCCATGGAGATGCTGAGGGTTCAATAATACCAGTCCGCAACATGTCGTTCACTTGTTGGTGTGCTTCTGCTTCCTTGTGAATGGGAAGACGTCGTACCGGTTGTTGTATGGGGCGATTATTGCCTGTATCAATGGAGTGTCATACGAGATGAATCTCTCTGAGATCCATGTCTCCGGAGGAAAAACTATCGCGGTATTTATGTAGTAGTTTCCGAATTTACGGTGGCACGTAGATACAAATCGTCTAAATGTTCGGGTAAATCATCAATTATTTGCGGTGTTGTGTCAGAAAGTGCAGGTGATTCCAGTGAGATTATGTCCACTAAATGGCCGCAGCTTACTCCTGGTTCCAGAGTGATGGGATCTGCGGTACCATTGAACATTCTAAAAGGTATTTGTTTCTTATTAGTAGTGTCCACTATTATGCGGGGGCTTGCGCATTGTGAGGCGATCATATAATCAGGGTCGGGTTCAAGTATGGCGATGTGTGTGTTGCTTCATAACTGTGGTGCGGTGGCCCATAAGATCTGTTTCTGTCTCAGCTCAACTGTGGCGGTACTTGATAATATTACTGCACACGTATCGTACAATGACGATGCTGGTCTGAGAGGGATTCGTCGGCCATGTATATTGAGTTCCTGTTGTCTGCAGTGTATGATGGCTTCAATGGCACTGAGGAAATCAGAGCCAAGTAGGCCGTCGTTATGAATGGAGGCGATGACAACTCTCTGAATGAATTACATTTCCTCTATTTGGATTACTAAATTAACTACACCGGCTACGGGTACATCTGCACCCGTAGCCGTCTGTAGGTAAATATTTGTAGGCTTAAGGGGAGGCTTTTTATGAGGTGGGGTGCTCTCATATAAGCGCTGGTTAAATACTGTGATAGAAGCACCGGTGTCGACGGTGGCATTGGTGGAAACGCTACTAAACAGACAGGCACATTTGTATATTGCTTTGCGATGTACCCGCGAAAGAGTTTCCAATGATGCTGTCCGTGATAATGGTATTGGAGTAGCATCACTCTGTATGTATTCTGACTGTTTCCGTATTGCGTCTTGTAAGGTTGTAGATGGCTGAGTGAGGAAAGGACCAGTTCGTCGTCGCCGCTGGTGTGAAGACTGCAGTGAAGACAGAGTTGGGGTATCAATGGTGGTGGTGTTGCTGTCGTTTCTGTGTGGGCGGTGTTGGTGTAGACGGCGGCGCATACGGGATGACGGATAAGCTCTACCTGCACAAGCCATTTCCTGCAATGCTTCATAGGATGTTTTGGTGAAGCACAGAAGAAACAGTGATGTCGCCAAGGACGTGTGTTTCTCCATCTGTGTCGGTGCTTGCGAATCCATGAGGCGGAGTGAATTGTCTCTCCCGAATTGCTACTGTCTGTGGATGCGAAAGATGATGCTGGTTGGGGTGGTGTTCTGCATACCACCAGAGGGCACCGAAAAAGTGTCTTGGTGGCAGGACGTGGTGCTTTCAAAAACGTTGTTTCGGTGGAGGTACTACAACCTACTACTGCCTTTTTACATAGGAAAGAAGGCTTATCGTGTGCGGAAAAAGACGGGGATGTCCTTGCTGCGGATGGGGGAGGCAACGTAGGCACGGACATATATGAAGCCATGCTTTTTGGTGTCGGTGTGTAAGCTGATTCTGGTGGATGAAGGTTGGCCACTGAACGTTGTTGTATGAAGGCCGCAGTTGAGCCAGGAGGCGGATACGGGCACCGAAGTGGCTCTAGGTTATTCGGTGCCCTTAGGAGTTTGGCTGCTTCTCTGGTTGTGGTGTGCTGCAGTCTGGAGCAGGCATTGTAGAGGGAGGTCGGGTAGGACACCGCTCCCTCCAATGTCCTGGTTGACCGCATCTGAAACAGGTGTTCGGTGGTGGTGCGGTGCTAGTAGTGTTTGCTGTCCTAAACTGTGTGGTGATGAGGTTGGTGCTGATTGTTGTAACTAAGTTGGTGAGTGCGGAGATTTGCTTATTAATCTCCTCTATCCGCTCTCTCATGTTGCCATTGTTGTTGTTGTTTCGCTAGTTCCCGCGCCCAGTGGCTCCGTTGTACCCTCCTCTATGGGTACAGCCCCTTCCTCCAGGTGCTTGAATCTGACTGGGATTCTGCATATCCAGTGGTGGTTGTTTCTGTGTGGTTGGTGTTGGTGATCTTGGGGGGGGGGGGAAGCACTAGTGGGCGGGGCGATGCCTGCATCAACCGTGGTTGCCGTTATTTGGGCCAAACTCCTGTGGTCGCCGAGAAATAGTTTTTCTCTTAGGACGGGTTCACCGCTTAATGCATCGATGAAAGAATCGAGATGCCAATGAATCACGCCCTCCATATTGGTGCTCGGATATGCGCGGGTAACTAGCCTCCTGATTTGGCTGGCTAACTCCGGAAGAGTTTCTCCCACGCGTCATCGGAGTTGAAGATGACTGGTTTCTCCGAGGGATGTGTCGCCAAAATCGCTCCGTCAATGCTCGTTCCAACTGTGTGTATGTGGATGTGTAATCCGTTCCCAGATCCGCAAGAACTTGAAGGGCTTTTCAGGAATGATTTGCGGCGAGATATTCACCCATTTGTCGATCATCCGAGTGGTTAGTCCGACTTATGATCTCGAACTGTATCTTATAATTGGTCCAGTCATTCTCCCCACTAAATTCGGGAGGGAGGATGACTCGACCAAGAATGCGGGAAGAATACAGTGGGTGAAATCCGGTTGGTGCGGGTATCTGGGAAGTTGTTGAATATGCTGAGGTTGGTCATGGTGCAGGCGGCGGTGGTGTTGGTGTTTCCCGACGATGCCGATGTCGAGGAGCTAGGACATGCGTACTCCAATTTAACAAGTCCACCCCTTTGTTGAGCCATAGACCGGCATAGGTCTATGGACAGGAGGCTGATTATGGTGAAGATTGCGCAGTCGTTCCTCCAGAGGTGAGAACTGTTGTTCCTCATATGGTGGTGGTGCAGTCGGCTGACGGTCGTGATGAGTTGCATGACTGATATACCGACGAAGTGGTGGTGCCGATTCCTCCTGATAATTCTGCAGTATTCCCCTTGAGTATAGCATTTCGCTAGAAGGGGGCAGTGCGGGAGGTTATCTATGTTGTGGATTATCACCCGGTGATACCGTTTCCGTAGATGACACGGGTGAATGATAGTAGTCTGAAGGGCTGTAAATATGCCCGTAATCGGGTCTTTGTCAGAGTCGTCCACGATTCGGCCCTGTTGGTGTTGGCCTGTCATGGATGTCCGATATAGTTCTGAATTCTGTTCCCACCCGTGAGGCATGTCGAAAGGTGCCATCGCTAACAGGCGAAAACAGATTATAGTGCGGAGTTGTTGATTCCGGTGAATTTCTGGCATAGTCGGTGAGCATGTGTGCTGAGAATCCGTCGTATGAGGCTGCCTCTTGATCGAGGGAGTCCTCGCTAAACGGAGATGGTATTGAACTAAGCTCACTATATGGTGTGGGTGTGAGTTCGCTGCACGCTACTATTGATGTTCGTCGAGCCCCACATCGGGCGCCACTTGTAGCTTGCCGGGTAGTGTCGACCCGTTCTGGTGTATCTTGTTGACTCGCCGCGCCACAAGTGCATGACGAGTGATGACGCTAGTTAGCATCTAGTCTCGGGGTGATGGACCTTGTAGGAGACTGCCCTGCAGGAAACAAAAACCGGTTCCTAAGGCCGGTGGAACTCAATCGTTCCTGTGGGGCCATGCGACCATCGTCGCGAACAGCAAACAAACTGTCTCATCCCACGAGTTTGTGTCACCAGTATGCCTGTCCATAGAAATTTCGTGATCCATGGACTTACAAGATTTGATTTGTTGACCTAAACATCTATACAATGAGTTTACCTAAACAATTAAAAATATGCTAGATAAAACTACAATAAGAGCATACGAAAATACGAGACATAGAGACAAGTAGATGACCTTCTAAACATGGGGCTCCCGGAGGTACCATGCAGACCCGTAGGTCCACAGAGGTATCCCCGCAAGGGAGGCTCCCGTACACGAGACTTAACTATTTAACTTAATATAAGTTAGTATACCTCTAAGCTGAAAGGAAGAAGGTTATATCAGACGAAAAGTGATGTGCTTCACACGGGCAGTACTCCTAGTGCTAGTTTGGGTGAGGAGTATTATCCTGGCGTGGACCATCATCGCTGAATCCTTGCGAGAGGCAAGTGCCTCGCGCGGGCATCTGTCTCGGGAGGGTGTCGCCACTGCTTAAAGTGGGAGAAGATTAGTAGGCAAAAATGGGCCCACACTAATATTTCAATCAACAATGCTTTAGAGAGAAAAGACCATACCTAGTGAGATTATGACTATAGGGGTGCGTACTGTTTTATGTGAAGACGGGACGGGGATTCCAGATGGATTCCCTCATTACCATCTTATGTGATTCTTGGTATGCTGACTTACTAGTTGCCACTTTATTTATGTGGGCCTTCTGCTTTGCTTAATTCCTGTTACTTGTTTTCAGAACAAGAATTATTTTAGGCCGCAACTGGCTGATATCTACCTATCTATTTAGACACGGCTGTCACAGAGAACAGATGCCCTAAGACATCAATACTAAACATAGCGCTCATACATGTTACGTAGCAAGATCTCCGAACTGGATAAGAATCCGGACATCCCGCCCCGTAACCACATAAAACATTACAAGACATGGGTTACATTTCACGAAAGTATTATTATACCATTGTTCTATTGTTATGGTGGGGGTAAGAGAGACGAATACCCACCGTAAATGTCCTTCCCCCAAGGGCGTGGCAGATCTAAATATCATGCCCAGACATTTTAATGGAATTCGATGGGGGTACGTATCTCGCCCATCACCGGGTCCTATGGAACTAACCATTTTACCTCTCGTTAGGTTTGTATACAAGTTGCTCAGCTTTGCACTGCGGTGCAGGAGGATTGTTCAGTAAATAAAATAATAATTAATACATATGTTTTCGTAGTGCTTTCCTACATTGGAATAAAGTGCTATCTACTAAGTATCCAGAGATACACGGGAATGTGTGTGATACCGTACCCTTGCCATCATCGCTCGGAAACCCCAAATAGTTTCCCAGAGTCGGATCTGCCCCTGGTGCGTATAGGGACATCCAAACAATTAAGAAGCCACAAGGCTGAGTGGAGCACGGAGAGAGACAGAATCTTACTTATGAGTCTCACTGGAGAGCGGGGCTGGATTATCGCACTACCGGAAGAGAAGAAGAATATATTACACGGTATGTAATGAAGACAGTGTCTCTAATCATTTTGAACCTATCCTATCGAGCTGTATAGAATAGCTTAGTTGGTAGCATGCCAGGCTAAACATAGTTATACCACAGACAGCGACCTCAGACAAAAATTGTTGGTGGCGAGAGAAAGTGTTGCATATATAAGCGTTGCTGTATAGGGTTTCCTATGTGCACTGCAGTCCCAGATTTTCTATAAATAAGCAAAACATATTAACGGATGGCCACTGGCCATATATATACATAATCTAACCAGAACAAACAATACAGTGTCAAATGATTAAGATATATATATATATATATATATATATATATATATATATATATATATATATATATATATATATATATATATATATATATATATATATATTAGTACATGTTAATGAACCTACTATAGTGCGGTTAGCAACACATTGAGGAAAATGGGAATAATTATCAACAAATACAGAAATTATAACTATCGGTCCTAAGACCGATGCGGTTCCTTTTAGTCATCGGGATCGTTTTTTGCGGATACAATATAATTAAGAAAACCTATATAGAGAAATAATTAAACTATGAAGTATAGTTACTTGAATACCTGGTAGTCATTCCTAAGGTAGGCTACCGTGTTACTTAAATTGAGACGTAAATCCGTAGTCGACGTGAGATGATGCGCTCTTCGGAAGCTGAAATGTTCCTGCAGGTTGGTTCCCACAAACAAGACTTCCGCAAGACCAGTCATGACAGGAGGGATAGATCGCTCAGCACTGTAAGCCTAATAGAATGTCTAACGAGCAGTCAATAAATATTACGATAGTACATCATGGTGAAGAAACTTTCCATACACCGATGCCATGGATGGAAGGTGTAAACAACCCGTCACTAGCCGGGGTTGTCAAAGGCAAACGAAGATACAAAACAAAGCTTCACGGTGCTGGGTACGTCAACCAGCTCTAAAGACGCACCGGGCAGAGTTTACTTGCTGCGGTCGAAAGTCGAAAGAACCGACACGATGTGTGCGGCGGTGATAGAAATACCACTTTTAGGCATGGCCGGCAGATCCCGCGAGTCATCCATCAAAGAACATCCTGCCTCTAGATCTGTAGACTCACATATTCAGGCCATAAAGACCTCACCGCAAATTTGTGTTCCGAATGTAGCTGTTGGTATTTGTTAACAATTATCAGAAGTTCCAAATTACTCCCATAAATGCGGAGTTACAAAATTGTTTTAGTGCGGTTTTAGTGCGGTGGGATGGAGAACTGCATGCTATGGGATAAAAACCCGACACATAGCGAAGGAAGATGCGTATTGTTGCGGTTGTAGTAGCTGTTACAGATCCAACCTGTTCGGCCCCTGGCTGAGGATGCTCTCGATCACTGGATCGCTTCGCTTCTCCTTTTATGCTCCTCGTGATGTCACAGGCGCAGGATCTATCCAATCATCGTTCGAGCAACATCCAATCAGCGAGAAGCTAATAATAGCGTAGTCGAACGTTCTAGAACATTCTAGAAGTTTTTGCGTCCACGTGGTTATGACGTCACGGCAATATTTTGAAGATAATCAAGAAGAGTTTTCCCTGGATAACTCAGCCATTTTTCAACCGATTTTGAAATGGTTTACAGATTTAGAAAGCCCCTTGAATTCTGGTCTTGATTAATGCCAGATTTAATGGGACCAGGCAATCAATAAGGATCACAGGGTACCATCTTGGTACACTAAAAGCGCCATCCTATCTAGGTCGTAACTACATGCTCCATATAAACAGCATCCTGGCACGCGCATGCACATCATGCGCTTTAACGAACGTTTCATTTTTCGACACGCTCTCTCTCTCCCATAGGCCTATATACGCTTATAGCTCTACCCAGAGGGGCGTGTTCAGGAAACGAATCCAGGACGGGCCGCGCGTACCCAGCTTAGCTGGTATGGCCGGTATCCGACCAGTCAATCCGAACTACATTTTCACATATCCCGCTTCAACAATACACTGTATTGTTACTGGAAAGTGTGATGGCATATTTTGTGTGGCTTCCTAGGCCACGATCAGCCATACATGCTGCCACTTGTTTTAATGGTTCCATCCTCATATACTAGCTTGCCTCACATAATCCATTAATCGTCTTTGACTTTTAGCTAAACACAATTTTCCACGTTTTTATCCATTCACTTCTTTAGAGACAAGGCCGTAAACTGCGCCCCTCTCTTTTTATTACATTGTGTGTGATCTGACACTTTCCTTCAGAACTAGATTTTAAATTGTTAAACACTAACAATGACTATAGTTCTCAAATCCATATCTAATTCATTCAAGGCGTGAAAATAGAAGTTTTAAAACACATTTCATACATCCTTCGACTTGTAATACTATTGAAATAATTCTGTCAAATTGTTCTGGAAAACAGCAGTTTGGAGGACATTTTTAATTAACAAAATTTGGCTATAAATAATGAGAACGGCTGCAGTCTAGAGTGGTAGTTCAAGCAAGGGTTCAATATGACATATAATGACATGGCAGATAATATAGATGGGAGAGTGTCAGCCACGCGTTCCTCGTGTACTTAACATTTCTACCCGCTTTTTAGGTTTTAAATAAACAGCATTAGCCACAAATTTCAAGCTTTCATGAAACTGCCCTAAATTTCATTTTATTATCCAATTCAAATGTTTTATGGCATGTCCTTCAGCTCCATGCCTACATTCCCTATCATTGCCTTCAACCCAAGGACTCCAAGACTTGGCAAAGCGAGTCTCGTTGGAATAGTGTACTGACAAATGTCTACATATACCTCATTTATGTCCAATAAGTCTGTAAATCTTAATTAGTGTGTGTTTGGTGAAGGAGAATCAGCTAGAATCATTAAATGCATAATTCCATTTTCACGGAAACATGTCCGGATCATATGTCACAATGCATGTGTAATTGGTATCTTTCTATTAAATAAATATCACATTGCAACCACTTTAGGAGATAGATTGACGAGAGGAGGTATCAAATCAAGAGCACGATTCAGAAATCAATTTGTCGATGTTGACATAGCCTCGGTTGTTCACCTTAAAAAGTTGTGTCATGCTGTTAATATCTTAGTCAACAATAGCTCATTGAAACACAGTGGTCACGATGAGAACCACATTTCTCCGATTAACAACATATTTAGAGGTTTAATTAATTACATTGAGAATAATGCATCCATCGAATATCCCCGTCTTCTGTCCTGTTTTGTGCTGTCCTCTTCGATGACATAGTGATGAAGTACGGTCTTAGGAGAGGCGAAGACATTCAGGGAAACTATAGCACGAAGGTTATGGGTTCTTTGTGTTGGAGAAGAGGACACGCTACTATCGCTAGCGCTGCCATTGCAGACCTCATTTATCATTGACGAGATGTATGTTTTCATGGACATGTACATAATCGTAAACTTGTGACTCTGCTATTTTTCACAAAATAATCTTGAGATCTTGTCATTTGTTTGCGTCTTGTAGGATGTTAGGCCTCCAGGTAATGAAAAGTATTAGTTTTGCGTGAAACCGAATCACGTAGTTCATTTGCAGTTGAATGCCGTGATGCCAACCAGTAGCTAGATCTTGAATACATCGTCAATTTAGACTGCATTTAGTTCCTGAAATCACATTTGGAAAAGGCAGACTAGTAAGCAATTTCAGATAATACTAAATGGTAGTAGAATGATGTGCATTGGCAACTAGTACTATCAATTTGAATGGCATGCCCACAATCTCTGCGCTACTACAATGTGAGCAAATTAAGAGATAACAGAGATGATGACACAAGCCAGGATAATATCCCCTAACCATAGATTAGCTTAAAATATACTATTTACTGACATGTATCTGTCCACTGTTTGAAATACTTAATTACTCATTTCCTAAACTTCAAACGATGCATAGACGTGCGACGATGCGAACCAACTTTCTACGCTGAGCTCTCTTCATAGTTGATACACATATCATTAACTGCTATGCAATGTCGACAATTCTTTGCTTTTTGAAGACCTGAAACATGCACTGATCCATTATCAGCTAAGCAACCTATTTTGAGCACATCACTGGCAATTCAATAAGCCTACATAATAGTAACCATTTCAACCATGATTTGCCAGAAACAATTTCAAGATTGCCCTAGAGGGAAGCTGTTGAATACTATGAATATTATGGAATATATAGTCAAAGGCAGCAACAGCTTCCAGTTGAATTAGGTTCAAAATATTCATCAGAATAATTATAAAATTATAAGATTGCAAAGAATCTTTGAGGAATTTCTGTCGGCCTCAATGGATGGACAATGGTTGTGCTTGTAAGTATCAATATAACTGAATACGTCTGATCCAATTTCATGAGTAATCTATGATACATGGATATAACCGGAACGTGACAGTATTCTGGGAATATAATACACCCATGTCCAGTAAAACCTATACACCTAACTCTCACATTTTGACTTCGGGATTTAATATTTGAATGATAAAAGGCCAGTACTATACATGCATTTGATGATGCGAATCAATATTGGTAGCCACGGAAATATTCTAGTATTCTGCACGCATGAACGTGTGGTATACTATAATGCGTTCAATGATGATACACTCATGATAATCCTTCACACATAGGTCTGACAATGTACATATAGATATGAAGATGTGTCGACCTTCAATAACCTTTATAGCCAGAGGTGAAACATTTGAATGGTGTGGTTATTATGACAATCATGACATGAATGACACGACTAGCACACACGTGTAACTATTCTGTTCTTGGTGACTCATGCCTTTGCTATCCATTCTGTAAATTGACTTAACGAACTGTGAACTAGATATCTGGCCATAAGCTAATCCCCATCTAGCCAACCGTAATATGAATACATTTGACAAATGTGATGATTCTACCAGAGATATATCCACAATGTGACTATTCTAGTGCGTACTTAGTGATACCCTGACATATGTATTTGAACCTGTGACCTTGCATCTCATATGTTACACAAACATCCGTAATTTGAATGAATATGCCAAAGCTAGTGATTCTACATTCATGAATTTCAGGATAATAGCGAAAATGTTAATTCCATTGTACATTTAGTGACCTCGTGACCTAGATATTGAAGTTTGACCTGAACACCAACTGTCCTCTTATGAGCCATAACATGTATCCGTGTGTGATTTGAACGTCATGCATTTAAGATTTATGCCCAAATTATATATTTCAGTTTGGGCTTAGTTTACATTTTTAAGATTTTTGCCATCTGGATGGTGGTCTGGTGGAAGAGTACCCGCCTCCAAAAAGCTAGGTGGATGCTCGTGCAGAAGGTATAGTATAGGTAATGAACACCACTCGAGTAAAAACTGAAAAGGTAAATACTTTATTCCAGATGATTGGCGGAACTATATCATAGAGCCAGTGCGTCGTCAATGACAGGGTCCGTAGAACTCATGCCTGTCATTAATAGCAGATGGACGGATGTACGGACGGGTGGACGGGCGGACGGACGGCAAGACGTAGGGGCGGATGGACGGATTGACGAACGGACGGACGGATGGATGGATGGATGGGTGGACGGACGGAATAAGAAATTGACCGCAAAACTAACTATGGGTAATACATAATTCTTTATTTGAGTGGCGCTAATGTGATAATCTAACGTGGTTGATTCTCAATGCGACATGTTATGGAATGCATTTCAGAGTTGAACTCATTTGTATTTCTTAGAAAAATGTACTGTGAACAGAAGATTGGTTCCAGCCATACATATATCAACTAGGCACACAACCTATTTGTAAGGTCTCTCATTATATGCAGACTAATGACTATTTAATCCATACCCTATATTGACTACAGGACTAACATTATCAGCACAGCTTTTTAAGTGAGAATCAAAGATTTACTAGTCTAAATGGAGATGTAGTTATTTCCCAATGTATTGCAGTCATAGAATATATGTCAAAACATTCTTTCATTTCCTGACCAAAGGATTAT
Organism: Chaetoderma sp. LZ-2023a; assembly: GCA_034401795.1. Lineage (NCBI taxonomy): Eukaryota > Metazoa > Mollusca > Caudofoveata > Chaetodermatida > Chaetodermatidae > Chaetoderma > Chaetoderma sp. LZ-2023a. Next base: position 62,737,921 of record CM067366.1, on the reverse strand, counting down.
GTATAATGTACACGTGTGTAAACACGTGATTGCGAAGATAATGGTACTCTGGATCACAACCATAACCAACACTTTCACAGATGGAGTCCCCATATTTCATTTCAGAGGCAAACATATAGGAAACCTGTTTGATATTTTGAAAGCGATTTATTAATTTTTTGGTTTGTCGTGAAAGCGTTAAACCTTAAAACAGTCACATATTTGTTTGCTTTCATTGCTATGGGTACAATGGTGTGGACTCTATTACTTTCTCATCACCTCTATTCGCAAGATCTTGTGAACCAGACCTTTTAGACATGGTGGTATCTGCAAAATGACAAAGTAGGCCGCTTGCCAATGTAATGTCAATATGCAGTACAAAATAGAGAGAAACGCAATGGATATAAGATAGCTACACATTCAATATTAGTCATATAACTGTCATCGCTCACCCAATCGCATCTATTTCACATTCATCAAAGGCTTCGCTAGTGTCTATTCGTTTTCCAAGTTGACATGTTGCCAGGACCTTTTCCTCAATGGTAAGAAGGATACCTTACAAACAATGTTTGGAAATATGACTGAGTATGATTTAATTGAAGTGAGAGAGATAGGTGATTTGTGTCCAATTTAATTACATTCCTCCTCTATTCCCTCGTCAGTGATTCTAACGACTATGAGTCCATAGCTGTATTGCGAAGGTCATCCTAAAGAAACTGAAATTCAATCACCTCAACATAACATTATGTTCTCTGCGTAGGCTATGTTAACGTGAATACTCAAATCAGCAAGACCTACATAAGGTAAGTTTTCCTACAAATTTCCGTTGTCATTCTCAAATCTGAGCAATCCTGGAATCAACGATGCGTACGATACTCAGAGTTTTTGAAGGGATAACTTCACTGAGTTACATGGTATTCAAATGGAATGCCGTATCTGATTAAATCAATTAAATATCTCATCCTCAAGCGCAGATGCTCCCCTTGAAGAATCTGAATGCCACTAATCCAATTGCAATACATCTATGCAGGAGAGGTGTTGCTTATTTTTAAAGTGGCTCGATTGGAACTAGTGGTATGCAAGAGTGCAATAGT
>CM067366.1:62724348-62731848 GCA_034401795.1 Chaetoderma sp. LZ-2023a | reverse complement strand
CAAACTCTTTTAGTTGGGAGCGAGTCGTAACTAAGTTAAAGACAACATGTGACTCCATTGTCTTTTGAACAATAAAACATGTTTAATTAAAAGAAAATTCATGTTTTCACGTTTTGTCATACTGCGTTATAAATCTCTATCTCCATTTCTCCATTTAATGGTACATTCTGAATCAATTGCACCTCTTCCCCAACAGTGCACAATCATTTTGTGTCTTATGCTTTATCATCGATATGGTTTATTTAGTAAGACTGTTCATCATGTCTTATGCCTCAAAATTCAGAATGGAGGAATCCAGTTTTAGCTGTCACCAACCCAATTTAGTTAAGCTCCACCCACGCTTTACCCGTGTTGGCATCGATCGATACCGGAACTCACTGACTATCACTTTCCGGAAAATTATGCAGGTAGGCTTTTGTTATAACTAATTTGACTGAGCGCTGTTGTGGTATATGGCAGCAAAAGCACCCAGTCATAATAGATTCAAAATGTTCAACAGCATGTTTCGTAAATAATAAAGCCATGCAATTCGTATAACAACGCTTTCATAACGAGCGTAGCTACGTCATTCATAACGTAGTTGATTATGACGTCGGCCTACACGTCACATATGTGGTGATGACGTCATATGTTTGATGGATAAACGGTGATCCTCCATTCTACCAACAAGCGGAGTCTGAGGATGTCAAATGGCACCTGGTGAAACTTCAATTGGCATTCATATAATTAACCGTTCGCATCAAATCAACGCTTTCCGAATAATTTGTCAAATCAGACATATTGCCACAAGGAGGTTTGTCACTACTGCTCTCAACCTATTATTTTAGGAGGCTCTATAATCTATTAAAGACAGCATCAAACCATCTGTTGTCAAGATTAGACATCCACCTGGAGAACGCAGCCACAACCTTTTCATGACCGGAGCTAAAACAAGTTATATACCTGTCGACACAAAGTAAATACATGACGAAGGCACCTATCCTCATGCTGGTAGAACTCGAGGAGAGAATAATCCTCGGCTCACTCCATACAGTTAACGCACATTGGAAGGCGTTGTCTACCATATAACTATGCTATCTATTCTGGAATCTGTAGATTCGTGGCTTTGAAATTCCCATGAAGATCAAGATACGCCTATGCGAAGCTATAAGTGCATTATCAATGCCATCCAATGGTGACACGGATGGGATGTTTTGTACGTGTGTTGTATTTGTGAGTGTATTCAATTTTTATGAAAATCTGTGATAATTACCGGGGCATTGTGATGGAAGTCATATACCCTGGTATACAGCCGAATGTATGTTTACTCTATTCTGTGGCTATAGTAGTAGAAACATCCTAAAGCTGCAATCAGTCCATCTTCGCTTTTGCCCACTGTGTCTTGACCACAGCCGCAATCCTTAGCTTCCTCAGATCCATTCTTGACTCGAGTGTACCGAGCCCTGCTTTCTTGAGGTCAGCTCGTAGCACGCTTAGCAGATTTATGCAATGACGCCCTCTCATGGCTTTGTATTTGCTGGCTCCGAGTAGGGCGAATTCCAAGGCTCTCTGTGCTGGTATCACTTCTGGCATCTTTAGCACATGGCCAATCATGGACCATCTTTGCTGCACGCCTTTTACAGATATCGGCGACGTATTACACATCTTGTATAGTGCATCGTTGGAAATGATACTGTCTGGCCATCGGTGCCCAGTGATGGTACTTAGGTGTTTGCGGTGGCAGGCATCGCGTATGTCTAGAGCTGCATTTGGGGTTGCCCAGCTGTTACAGTTAGACAGCAGCAAGGATGCACATGTTGCATTGTATACACGTCAGCGTTTTATCAAGGGCATCTTTAATCTACGAATCCATAGCTTGCAGAATGGTTGGAAAGCTATGGCCCTGATGAGCGTGCTGCAATGTCAGCAGTACTGCAAAGAAAGCACCGGAGATAGACCATCTCCATATGGGGAGCCGATTCATGTCTCAAGCTCTACAGAATTAACTGACTTGTCCCGTACTCTCAGCTTGGTGTCTGCAAGCAGTAGTCTCACTAGTCGTAGCTCATCCTCATTGCAACTGGCCTGTCATAGTACATCTAGGACATTTGAGCGCTTAATTGTGTCGAAGGCTCGTGACATGTCAATGCCCATTTTGTGGAAATTCCAATGTTTGGATATAACTACCGACACAAACATTGGATAGGATTTTCGGTATGCTGTTTAGGAGCACAATGGGCTGCAGATAGGCTGGTGCGCCAGGTGGATTCTTGGGCTTAGGTAGTGTGATAAGGATGCCTTGGCTTACAGTGTCGATGGGAATGTGGTGTATAAAAGCTGAATTGAGTAGGTGCGTCATCGGTTTTGAGATAATGTCACTTGCAAATTTGAATAGTTTATTGCTCATGCCATCAGGTCCAGATGCACATCCATTTCTCACGACTTCAAGTGCGTTCTCAACTTCTCCTATTTTAATTTGCGCTAGTATTGACCTGGGGTCATCTGAGTACGGGTGCAAGGGCTCATCATCGTGTTCAGTGAATTGTTCCTTGAACCATTTCCGAATCACTTTTCCCTGGTCAGTCCCGATAAAGGTTCCGTCAGAGCTGTGTACAGTGAGTGGTGGTGTGTAGTCAGTAATTCTCAGAGCTAGGGCTGCCAGAAACATTTTGTGACAGTGATTTCATCTGCTAGGGAGTCACATTGTTGAATAGCAAGGTCATTTAAGCGTTCGCTAATGTGCCGCAGATTATTATTGCACTCCCGGCTTACTTTGGTGCCGTCTTCACTTTGCCCCCTTTAATAGATGCGCAGTCGTAACACTTTCTGCTCTGCTGACAGTTTTACGACTAGCGGGTCGTCAGTATACTTAGTTTGGTTGTTCTTAAGAACCTATTGTTCTGGTAGCTGATGATTCCATAGATTTCAATATTTTGGTTAGGGCTTCGTTTGGATTGGAGTTGATGTCGATGTTAGCTATCTGCTCCATCTGAATCCTGCCAAGATTTGTGAGCTTTAATACATTCACTTTTTTAAAGATATTTTGTTGTACCTTTTCTGTCTGTAAATAAGTTGATAATTCTCTTTAGTAATCCGGTCAACTTGCTGAGATTTGTTATTCGCGATATGTGGTTTTTGCCCGCGCAACACACCTCGATTTTTTGTGTCCTTGTTTCTAATGCAATCTTTGTGGCAGCTCCTGTTTAAATCGACGTCCAAAAGAACACCTAAAATTAAAGTTGATTTTGTTTCACAATTTATTTGTTGTTGATCAGGAGTTTTTGGTTTACGTGTCATGTATCATAACCAATCAAATAACAGCATATGTTCATGTGACATTACTGGAGGGTAATAATTGTCCATAATCCTCAGCATGTTTCTATATGACCCAGCTTCATAACTGCTTCTGTACACGCGTGTACACACTCTGTAACATACATGATAGCTGTAATTAGTTTCAATGTTATATATATATATATATATATATATATATATATATATATATATATATATATATATATATATATATATATATATATATGTATATATATATATATATATATATATATAAATATATATATATATATATATATATATATATATATATATATATATATATATATATATATATATATATATATATATATATATATATATATATATATATATATATATATATATATATATATATATATATATATATATATATATATACATATATATATATACCGTGTTTCCACATGGCAACGTTATAGCTTCTATTGTTGAAAGCACTTTTGCTTGACTGCTTCTTGATGTAACCTTCTATTCTCTTCGAATATAGATCTATTATTAATTTATTCCCAAGAGATGTGATTGACGTCGCTTATCAATTCATTTTTATTGACAACTCTTTCAACACATCATATTATTATCTTTAAAAGGAAACTGATCCAATTCTAGCTTTTCGAGTGATTCAATATACCAGACATAGCCTAGATTTTGCATTGTATTTGTAGATTTCTATCATGACATAAAAGAAAGAGATTCAGTCTTTAATAGCTCAAGGTCTATATGTTTCTCCAATCAATGACAGCTACCATGGTTTACTTTTCAACCAATCAGTGAAATCATAGGCTGTTTCTCTGTCGGCATATATGCTCAATGACATATGCACAGTGTATAGTTTGGCAGTGTAGTGTGCAAAGTAATCTAATAGGTAAGTTGGTGAATATTTTGAAACAAATATCTTGAATAGTTTGAAATTAACTTGCCTGGAAGCTGTAGCGTCCACGATTGAGCTACGCCATGTTGAAAAAGACGTTGGCTAGCGAGTGGCGTATTTGATCATGACGTCAGATATATGAGGGATATACGAATCCATGCATTGTGCGCTAACACGCAATGTCCAGGACTAACGTAATACAATGTATGACACAGCATTTCATTCCACAATTTTGAATTACTGTCTTCCGATGCAGTTATCATGTTCCTTGGAAATTGGAATGTGCACAACACTGAATTGTGATAGCCTACTTCTGGCGCAATTTATTATGACGTTATATACTCTGTCAGATCTGATCCATCTATTATGATGGTGTTTTATTTACTTGACACAATTATTCCTTTGAATCCTCAGTTTACAGATTTTTTATTTCAAGGTAACCAAATCTGCATGTATGCTGTTGAATATTTTGAAACCATAGGCAGCAACATCTCCTGGTCCAATTAAGTTCAAAATGATCTGGAGATTATTTAATAGATTCTAAATTAGCTTTTTGAAATTTACTTTACTGGTTGAAAAGGTTAATGTCATACCGCGCCTCTCTTGCTTTCTCAATACCCGCGTATTAACAAGATCTGATGAAACAGACTGTTATATGTCTGTATGAAATGCCAAACGCGGGATATTTGCCAAAGAAAATACAATATATATATCACACGCTCGACAGAAACGCAACAGAAACAATATTAGTCTCTAGTTAACATAGGTGTCATATAACTGCCATCACTCAATCATCGAGGTCTATTTCTCATTCATGCAAAGTTCTAATTAGTTTTTCAAGAAGACAAGGTGTCTTCATTGCCAGAAAAATACCGCATCCAACGATTCCTCGGAAATATGATTGACCGTCATTTAATTACTGATCACTGAGAGCGGTCGACTGGTTCCTATTTAATTACATTTTTCCAGTGCTAGGTTTGTCTCGTGACATGGGTCATGAACTGATTTGTTGCTAAGGAATCTGCAGTCATACTTATTAAAGTACATTGCTCAAAAGGTGACGTCATTAGTAAAATGATGCACATCCAACAAGAAAGTGGGGTGAATGTCCTACAATAACAGTCGGAATGGATGATTCCGCTCTGTCAATGTCAGTCAAGTATATGACGTCATAATTAATTAAATGGAAATTATGTTAGCTGACGTCACAATCAAAATGTGCAATGAATAATGCAACACAGTCCGTCATGAACATTGAATAGTCCGTCAATTGTTCGAATCGTATGTCTTTACTATTTAATAACCATTCTGTGGAATATTTTGAGAGTAATTTGACAGGGGCGTTGTTGCTAACAGCAACAACACCCAGTTAAATTAGTTTCAAAATATTCAACAGCTTACCTGTATACTTACCACTAAATTGGGATTCTGACAATTCAGGATTCAACGTATGTACATCGATCCCAACCCGCTCACAGCATGGGCAGACCTTAGCTAGAGATGGATCCCTCTGTTGAATGCAGTTGGTGGATTTCCAATTCCGTAAACACTATGTTATATATTATTTTGAAACTAATTTGGTTGGGAGCTGTTGTTGCCACGGGCAGCCACAGCCAAATTAATGTTAAACCATTCAACAGTTTTCCCGTAGAATTGACTTGGAATTAGGATTCTGGGCATATAAGGATACATGTGTCAAACTTGATACAAATGGACAAATAAATTGCGGGGGGGGGGGGAGCTTGGCTATATATTGGTAGAGCATAGCAAAGAACGGATCAGTTTTTGGTCACGTCATCGGAAAGCGTTTGAGGTTTTCTCACAGCTACAAGGCTATGATCTCATTATGCATTGAAACTAGTATATAAATCATTATATGTACATTAATGCACGGTAACCATTTCATGACGAATTGCAGGACAAGAGACGACTATTTTTTTTAATGTACCATTGGTATAACTGGCTCAGTAACCAAGGCAGCCATTCCCGTGGTACATTTCCAAAAATAGTCTCCTTTTGGCATGAAAATGGGTATTAAATAAGCAGTTATTTTTCTTTTCTTGACCGAATTTATCCATTAAAGGGTAACACGCATGCATTGACATATTGGTAGTTCCAATAGCATTTCCCACCGAAACTCACATTACCCACTCTGAATATTCAGAGGTAATTAATCTAAATGGCAATGCTAGCTGAATACAATCAAATTAAAATGTCACATGCAAGAAATTCCTAATGTCCTATCACATTATGTTCAAAATATGCAACATCTACATGGCTATTTTCAAATTGAGCTCATGGACTTTCATATTTGAAAGAGATAAGCATCACACACCATCACCATATATTACTACCTCAGTTGTATGGGAGAGGGTGTGAGTAGGTGTGTGAGAGAGAATGGTGAGGAGGGAGGGATGGAGGGAGGGAGGGAGGGAGAGCGAGAGAGAGAGAGAGAGAGAGAGAGAGAGAATGGGTGAGGAGGGAGGGAGGGAGGTAGGGAGGGGGGGGAGAGAGAGATAGACAGAGAGACAGAGAGAGAGAGAGAGAGGAGAGAGAGAGAGAGAGAGAGAGAGAGAGAGAGAGAGAGAGAGAGAGAGAGAGAGAGAGAGAGAGACAGAGACAGAGACAGAGACAGAGACAGATACAGAGGGATGGAGACAGAGACAGAGACAGAGGGATGGAGAGAGAGAAAGAGAGAGAGATGGAGAGAGAGAGGGCGTGTGAGAGGAAGAGAGAGAGAGAGGAGATGGAGAGAGAGAGAGAGAGAGAGAGAGGGAGAGAGAGGGAGAGAGAGAGAGGGCGGGAGGGAGAGAGGGAGGGAGGGAGAAGGATAGAGACAGAAAGCAAGAGGGATCACGGGTGGGAGTGGAGAAAAAGAGTGAAATAGCTTAATTATATTTTGTGAATTGCATTTGATTGGATAATCTTGTCACGGGTCGTTAGATGTGCCGATACAAAGAAACGCATATGGTGTCTCGATGCTTTTATTTATAACAAGGGGATTCAAACCAGGATAAACGACCAGCGTTTACAATACTTCCAATAATCCACAATATCTTCAAGCCAAACTGATACACACGCATATATAATGCACACATCTATAATCGGATTTGACGTGCGAACTCCTTGAAGGTTGAAAACTGATCTGCATAAACTGGTTTCTTAGTGTATGCCCATGCTATAGGAGTGCAGCGGTTACCATACATACAGTGGTAACTTAACAGTAAATACTACTCAGACACGCATTACAAAGTCATTAACACTGCCATTGCTGCTATCACAAGCTGACATGCCTTAAGCAAACACACGTGTCATGC